>JACEVL010000226.1:0-97500 GCA_020284085.1 Aporrectodea caliginosa | reverse complement strand
AGTATATAAAAACCCCTCAGAAGTAAATAGAAAATATTCTTTATTGATAGAAATAAATTCAAAAGGATTAGAAAGAAGCTTAGAGGCAATATTACTGACTGAAAATTATGTAATGTGAGAATGTTTTGTATAAAACATGGTGTATAATAAAAAGACTCCTACGTGGTTCCAACTCCCACTCCTTGCCAGACGAGTTTTATATTAATGAGAAGGAATGTAAGTATAAGAACCGCATAGCAAATAAATTTTATGAATTATTTAAGGAAATTGGATCTTAACTAGCCGCATGCTGTGCCTCCATTTACGCATTAAGGACCCTACGGGCACATGCAGCTCCATCGATGCTACATGGAATCGCTCAGAGCACCATAATGACGAAACTTACACATGCACTGCCAGCTTGGCGGGGGTATGCCAATGGAGGAGAGAGGGATCGCCTGGAGAAATCTGTGCGCAAAATCAAACGAGGCGGCTTTCTCCCCATGATGATCCAACTGTGGTCGAAATGGCGAGTAAAGTTAACAACAGACTGCAGTTCGCAGCGATCAGAACTAATGACAATCATGTTCTCCGCCGATTGTGCCCCCGACATTGGGAGATTCCATACGTCCTTCGTCCTAAGGTTGCAGAATGAGAGGTAAGGATGAATTAGTGAATAACATAAACTTTAAAGTGTATTTATACGTAGGATATGACAGAATTGGGAAATTATGCCAATATTTTTAGCCAATTGTTGTGAAATATAGGTTACTTGTTGATTTGCAATTATGTGTGGCAGAGACAGAATGACGATAGAAATAAATAAGCGGAAGACAGAAGAAAGAAGCAATCGCCCGACGACTGAAAACTGATGCCGTATTATAAAAGATCAAGTTGTGCTATGGGTTGAAAATAATATGAATGAATGACGAATTTAGATTCGGCATGGGGAAACATGTACAAAGAGCAGAAAGAAATGTCACCCGCTCATATCCTGCAGACATACACACCTTAAGGTTGAATTCAATGCAAACAAAACATAAATAAATTGTAATTCCGTACACACAATCAAAATCAATCAAAACTCTTTTATTGAAGCCATGTCAAATAAAAATCACACAACATTTAACATAAAATATCAGGATTGGCCGCAAGAGGAGTCCCAAAAGGGATCAAGATCCCGCTAACTAGGGACACCTAAAACAACATTTCAGAAATTTGAATTAGTGATAGCTAAATTCTTGACAAACAGTGCACTCATAAACTAACCTCAGAAAGTGGTCACATACAGCTGCGTAAGGGCAGAAAGGGCATGCGGAAAGTACATGTTTATATGGCGGCGGGATACATTTACACAGTTTAAAACTTATGCTGTGTTAAACTGTTCCAGACTCTCCGGTTGGCCGCTGTTCTTACAGCGTCTCGTTACTATACTGGTCTTTATGTTTTTGTGCTTCATCTATTATGTGACGATACAGAAAGTCTGCTGGAAAATCAACGCAACCACAAACAGATTCAGAGAATCAAGACGATCAGAAAACTACAACAGATGCGCACACGTTCTTGATATTGTTCTTTTCAGTAAGCTTGATTCTGCGCGAAACGGTTCCATCAAAGATTACATCCTGTCGAACACCAGATTCGAGAATCCACAATACATCTTCGACAACGATCACGTGTCGCTAATAACGATAGACGAAGAGAATGCAATTTTCTGGGTTGCCAAACAGAAAGGCATGCACTTGTGGAATTCGAGTAGCCTACTATTCCTTCATGCGGATAGCTCAGATGTTCTTCTGTAATCAACAGTACTGATACTCGTTCCTTTGAATCATTTTCGTCGAATGGCGGAAGAACTTGGAGATCCGAAACGACGGTTGATTTTCCTTTTTATCAGTACAAGATTGTGGATCGTGGCAATAACGGGAAAGTGCATCTCCATCTCAGAACCATTTTCCACCAGTGCTGTAGCCCTTTGGTACAAGAGCAAAGGCGGCTACCTCAGTTGCGCCAGCTTAGTCAAGATGTCATTCGCTGGACTTGTAGACCATACAAGAACATCACTCCATTGGCCTATATGCTAAATATCATAACAAAGTAGGCCTACAGTCACAGTTTTCCAATCTTTAGGAAAGTCTACCCTTATAATAATAATAAAAATAATAATCGTTTCTTTATTAAGCGCCTAACGAAAATAAGGAAAAAATTCATATTTCAATATGTATCAACTGAACTATTTAATGTCATTCAGTTTCGCGTAGTACAATTGTCCTCATAGTCACTTTCATTTATAAAATATTGGCCATTAATTCCCACCCGTGAAAAAACCATACCGGTCTTAAGCGTAAACATTAAAAATTATTATATTCCATTTAAACTACCTATACCATTGCCAATCGATTCCTTTCCACCTTGCGTATATGCACGCCACACTATTATATACAGCTCCGATTGGTTTCAATCGGTTTCTCAGGATCGGTCAAGCCATTAGGGGTTTCGTAGCTTAAGAAGTAATGTGAAAGGCCGATCGACCAATCTCCATCCTTCTTTCTTCTCTAAGTATTATGAAAAGATTATGTATGACAAAATAAATAAATTTCTTGTAAGCACTAAAACAATAGGTTTTTTCGATATGGATTTAGTACTGGTCTCTCGCCATCTATTGCTCTAATAGACATGTAGGTAACGATAAAATTTCTAACTCACTTGAAAATAATGAATATGCCATTGGCATATATTTTTATTTTGCCAAGGCATTTGACACCATGGACCATAGCCTACTATCACATGGACGCACGCACACGCACGCGATGGCACGCTCACACCCATTAACAGGAACTATTGTGGGCACTAATAAAACCTATTTCCTGAGGTTTTTGGGTTTGCATATTTGCATAGAGGCCCTGTAAACAACTTTAATTTACGAAGACATTATAAATAGCGCCCTTTAAGTACCTCTCAAAACCACATTACTGTTGGTGTTATGAGGTCGAGTGGTTAAGCCAGGGATCAAAGTCTTCAAACGGCAATTAGAAGAGCGGTGAATTTACACGCCATTAAGTAGCATTACGCACGCCATGTTGCCTGGCACTCAGTCAGCCTTTCATAGTTACAGGGTAGGCATTTGGTAAGGTGAAAGGCGTCCTTATCGGTGGATTCCTGCTGTCGTTTCAAATCTCAGCGGAAATATCTTTCTACCTCGACCTTCTCCGGGGTTCCGGTAAAGGCTCGTCAACCCGTGTTACCACTCTTCGCTTTTACACCATAACACAACAGTCGGGTAAGTTCTTTAGAATTATTGTTAGAGACTTTGCGGCCTAATTACGAATGATCACTAAATAAGAATACAAACTTTCGTTTAAACTCGTGCGCCTTTTGTACGGAAGGAACGCCAAATAATGTCCCGTTACTTAGTTGCACATGACAAGTCTCTCTGTCTGTCTGTCTCTGTCTGTCTTTGTCTGTCTCTGTCTGTCTATATGTATGTATGTATGTCTGTCTCTCTCTCTCTCTCTGTCTCTCTCTGTCTCTCTGTCTCTATCTCTGTCTCTGTCTCTGTCTGTCTCTGTCTCTCTGTCTCTCTGTCTCTCTGTCTGTGTCTGTCTGTGTCTGTCTGTCTCTGTCTGTCTCTGTCTGTCTGCCTATATGTCTGTCTGTCTGTCTCTGTCTGTCTGTCTATGACAGAATGTCTCTATGTCTCTCTCTGTCTCTCTGTCTCTGTCTCTGTCTCTCTGTCTGTGTCTGTCTGTGTCTGTCTGCAGAAGAAGCCCACCTTGCCATGATGCCGATGGCTGCCTCATCTCGGGTTGGTAATACAGCAACCCACGGCCCTTGGATCTTCGCACCTGTATTCTGCATACCTTCTATGCAACCCCATGCGGGATCATCCCGGCTAGAAGTGGATGACGTCTAGGCTGACAGCACAACGTGTAAATATTCAGCTCTATAGTACAGCGAACTAATCTAATTTATACGCTGCAATCAATCTACTATGACAAATAAGTCAAGTCTGCAACCGACGTTACGCTCAGGGCCTACCTCTGCTAAACTGAACAAAATGAATTATTGCAGAGAATCAGTCAGAGATATCAGAGACAAAAGTCAACCAGCTAACTATAGGGGCCTACACAATACAACGCTAACTGCAGAATTATGTTGCAATCATTATTAAGGCTGACTTTAAAGGAAGCCAAATGTACCTATCAGGGTCATTGTCCGAACAGAGACCTTGATATGTACGTTTAGCTTCCTATCTCGCCACTCAGTCGACAACCGATGTTTGTTGTTCCCTAGGTCTCTAACAAAATGGGCTAAATATTTGATTTGATAAGTGCCTAAGACAGCACATAACTAATTAACTAACTTGCTGCTTAATATCTGAGAGTTTCTACTTATAGCTCTCTCTCTCTGTCTCTCTGGAGGTGAACTCAGTTTAACGTAGCTATGTACACAGCGTGACGTCAAACTGTTCTGTCATGGACCTTCCTCGATGCTTTATGAAAGCCGAAATTTGGCTCTACGAGATACTTCTCTAGGACTCTAGCCAGTGCTGTCTATGGTCGATCCAATTCCTCGAGGGCATTGGCAGAGTTAATAGACGCACAGACAGACAGATAGACAAACATGCACACCTACATCTATTAAAGACGAAGACGGAAAAGGGAGATCAATTGCCAAGAGAGTTGAAGAGACGCACATTATTTTTCTCATTTCTAATTTAAAATTTGTTAAAAACCAAACTAGATAAATATCTTTTCCATGTGTCCGTCTGTTAAAAATCCGAAATTCGTTTGTAGTTAATTGTGACAATATAGGATAAGAATCACAGGACAGCAAAGGATATATAGGCAGTATTTTGCAGGATGCAGAAAGGATAATGGATGATCCTAGTAGCATAGAAAAAATGACGGTTTTACTTCACCCAGGTGCTAATTTCTCTGTTGTAATATAGCGGTTTGACTTCACCCATCATACATACAATGCAATACAATACAATACAATTAGACATTTATACCCTTATGCACAAGAGAAGTGCCACTAGCGACCGCACTCTAGGCTACCAGCAGGTTTATGTCGAAAGGCACAGCGAGGTTTTCTCGCCAACAAAATCGGAGCCTGTCCTGTAGAAGCACGGTTGTTATCAGCCAGTGACTGCAAAGAATTAGGCCTACTTTTTGGCTTAGAACCGTAGTCATGCCGTATGAAGAAAAGCTTCTGTGAACAAGCCTTTTGAATATATAATGAGAACAGGTGTTAATAAGTCTGTACATATGTAGAATGGGCTAGAGTTATTTTAGGCGGACAATGCAGCTACACACACACACACACACACACACACACACACATATATATATATATATATATATATATATATATATATATATATATATATATATATATATATATATAACCGCGCTGTGCCTTTCGACATAACCTGTTGGTAAACGTACAGACCTTAATATATATATATATATAATATATATATATATAATATATTATATATATATATATATATATATATATATATATATATATATATATGGGCCTATACGTTTTAGTTTATCGGGCGGCTAGCGAGCGCCTGGCTTAAGTAAACATTATTGACTGAAGGTTGCAGGTGTTAATTGCGTGCCAAAGTTAGAAATTGCTGATTACAGTTGTTTTAATGCAGTAGAGAGAGCTGTATGTATTAAGAAGGAAATGTTAGGAGTTACAGCTGAGTTGTGTTGATGAAGAACATTGGCATTGAATTGTTGAGTTTTAAACAACTGTGTTTGAAATAAGAAGAAACATTCAAAATAACTGTGTCAATTTAATTCTAACAACAGTTTAGAAAACATTGAGCGATTTAAATCTAGTGGTAAGGAAAAGTGCTTGAGATAGGTCACTAAGGAAGAAGAGTTGGTGACAGCTTCAAAAAGCTGGGTCTTTTTTCCTTGGAACGAAGAAGAATGAGGGGATCTTATTGAGACCTTCAACATTCTTCATGGTCTTGAAACTATAGATAAAACAACTTCTTCAAGAATGAAACAATTGGAAATCTGAGAGCACTTAATATGATTAACTGTAAATATAACTGTAAAACAGCAGCTTACCCCGTTTGTCAACGCACAAACTTCGAATGATGACGCATAGCTACGAACAAGCTGTTGTTGTCTACAATGCAGACCTGGTGTTTGGCTGCATGTAGACTTTAACCTGGAGCTCTGGCTGCTACACAGGTTCGCTGCAACATCAGGCAACTTTAACCTCAGCGAATGGCTCTGCATCGTAGTGTATCAATTATATTTTCTACTGCTCTTGGCTGTGCTTATGGCTAAAAATAATATCATTTCACCCGATTTCAGAGTTAGCTAGAGTCGTTTTTCATTCTTCACGTTCCATGTTGACACAGTTTGTCTGATAAGATAAAACAGGGACTGAAAGTAACTAAACAGACCGGTAGGCCTACGGTCAAGTAGACAAAAGCAAAAAATGTAATTGTCGACTTATGAAGGTTTTGTGCATCTTCAACCCTGTCGTCTATATTTGTAGTTCAAATCAAATCATTTATTTGACAACCAGTCAAGAAGAATATACTAGAATGTACGAACATATTAAATCAGTACGTATCATTATCATCATCATCATCATCATCATCATCATCATCATCATCATCATCATCACACGTTATATTTTAAGTTGCATTCGTAGACGTTGTATTATAACATTTAAAATCTATCTTGTAATATTGTATCCTCGCTCAATCCTCTGTTCTCGGTTAATCTTCTGCCGTCGTCGATCGCCTGTTCTTATTTTCTGTGGATATTCTAAGAAAGTCCATTCTCTTGTTCTGAGAGTGTTCCTTCTGAGTGTATCCTGTCACCTTATACACTTTCCAAATGCGGATAGTTCAGCAATTATAGGATGCTGTAACAAGGAACATCTCAGAAGCGGAAAGTTTTAGGAATTGAATATTGCTGCAAGGCTCGTCTGAGAAACGGATAATTATGGACCTCTTGCAGTCCCCCTAGACAGTGTTGGGGCAGAAAGAGAGTTTCTGTAGATTCACATATGAATGTTCAGAACCTTCTCTCTGAGTGTCCGGAACCGAGACATAACTAAACAGCAGCTGCAGGCATGTATATCTCAGCCTTTATTAGTTCTTGTACCTTCTGACTCAAAAATACCATTGATTTGTATGTTGTAAAGTTCTACAACAAGAAATAGGCATAATTATAAAATTGACGCTTATGCAATTGCCAGAATAGTAATTCCAACCCTATCCCCTGGTTTGTTGTAGACTTTCATTTATTGACAGACATATCACGCCACCCATATCTTATTAATTTCAGCTTCACAAAAGGCTGGAGGTTCCACGGTTTCACCATTATTATGACATCTGCAGAGTGGTGTACGAAGGGATCTACTCTATGCATGCAGTCAAGGAGATTGAGTGTGTCAAATGAGGTCGTCCGAATCCAATTTTTTTTCTACCCAGGTGTTCAGTACAGTCGTGCCTTTAAGCGCCAACTTCAGCCATACGGTTAATGATACATTAAACTACTGCATTTTGTGCCAAAGATTTTCTATTTGGTACTGGAATTCGATTGTAACTCGAGAACAGTTTTTAAGTACTTGTTTTCGAAGGAAAGCACCTGCAAATGACCTCGAGATTTGACATGCATGTGCAAGAGATAGACATGTCTCCTGAAAATTTAAGAAGCTGGCCATTGATGCAACCATGGGCAATTTTTGCGGAGTTCTTTGTCCACCATTAGCTACTAGAATCTTATCCAGGCCTAAGATGAAATATGAAAGTTAGATTCTTTATCAGTTAGTTGATTAGTTACGTGGACATTTATATAATACACCTTCCCAGATCCTAGACGATGCAATAGGTTGGCAAGAGCAATTCTTGTTATTAACTAGCAAATTGAATAGCGCTGGATTCTTATGCACGTTGACGAAAAAAAGACAAATAGTAATTATGTCAACAGCCAGAAGATCTATTCACTCCCCGCCAGCATTTGCATGGGCATTAGGTGGGACCATAGACGTAATTTGTGGGAGTACAAACGGTACCCGTACCCGTACCCTGACTTATTGAACTGGAAGGTACCGTACTCCCAAATTTCATGCCCAGAAGAAGCAATGCCCATTATTATGATTGTCTCGGAGGAAGGCTTTCATTTGAGCCCTCAAGACCACAACCAATTGCCAAGCATCATCATTATCATCATCACGATCACCATCGTCACGTCACTTTTATTATAATTATTAGTACTATTATTATTATTATTATTATTATCACTATTCATTAATGATTCTTTATTAATTATTGTTAATTAATTAACTATCATGATTTATTACTTTTTACTGTTACTATTTATTATTAAAATTTATTATTTTAATTTATTATTATTTATTATTATTATTGAGTATTATTTATTAGTATATTTTTTTATTACTATTTATTACTATTATCTAGTTATTATTATCTAGGTATTATTATTGTTACTATTATTATAAATATTATTAATTATTAGTTTTTATTATTTATTTATTAATGTTTCTGTATGAATGTTACTTCAGTGACGGTGGAATGCACCTATAATTTTTAATTACTATTTATTACTATTATCTAGTAATTATTATCTAGTTATTATTATTGTTACTATTATTATTAATGTTTGCCCGTCCTAGGACAGTTTTAAACGATTTTAAAATGTTAAGAGATGCGTCGTCACAGTCACGGGGTATACGTTGACGTAAGTCTTCTCCTTTCCTCTGCCTCTCTCTTAGTCCGTCCGTCCGTCCGTCCGTCCACCCTACCTACAACCCTCCCTTCCTCTCTCCGTCGGTCCGTCCGTCTGTCTCTTCCTACCTCCAACCATTCGCCCATCTCCTCCCTCCCTCCCTCCCTCCCTCCCTCCTTCCATACCTCAAAAGGTCCGTCCATCTTTCCCCTCCATCCCTCCATTCATCCCTGCCTCCCTCCATCCCCTCTGCCTCCCAAGCAGGCAGGCAGAATCTGATGTCAAACCCTATAGTGACTGTTAAGAGGACTATTGTCTTCCAGGCAGGTAGGCAGACAGGCAGGAAGGAAATGAGAGAGGCAGGGTGGGTAACCGGCTGCGCCGGTGCATGCGAGGGAGGGAGGGAGGCAGACACAGAATTTGCCCATTAGTGTCAGCCGGCTTCGCCGGTTCCTGCCAAGGAGGGAGTGAGAGAAGCTGACACAGAACTCGCCCTTTATAGGGGCAGGTCTAGCCCCGCTTCGCGGGGGGTAGCGTCACAGGAATGTTGCCTTCGTTGCAGAGATTTCTCTTCGTTTATATTATTAATTATTAATTTTTTATTATTTATTTATTACTGTTTATTAAATTTTATTTATCATTATTATTATTATTCATTATAATTTATTATTACTACTTATTAACTAGTATTATTTATTTTTTATTATTCATTACTATTTATGCTTATTATTTATTGCTACTTAATTTAATTATTATTTATTATTATTTATTATTATAACTTATTAGTTAGGCTACTATTTATTAGTTATTATTTATTTATTATTACTTATTATTATTTATTTTAGATTGTCCGTGAATGAGGCATCCGTGGGACTTACATTAGCAGCCAGTTTAGATCCAAGTTTTTTAAATAATTAATTATATTTATTTCCTCTACGGCTCTCATCATTGCCTTAATTCCTTATTATTAATATAAAAATCATCTGAAAGGGAGTTGGAGTCGTCACCATTTATGCGTGTTTTTATTATACGCCGTGTTTCATACAATTTGATGGCATTGAAATCCTCGGTTTCAGTATCGACAAACTTCTTTATCAGTTTTATATTTGAATTGACCATCCATAACTGTTTTGCGTACTTTTCTTTGACTCCATTGTTCAATAGAAGTCATCATTGAAACTTTTTCATGAATCGACAGTTCGACACGTTTGTTTGATGTCAACAAAAGAATGAAAAGAACATGCGCCGGCTGACCAGATGTACGTATGCAAGATGTAAGCTGTCCTACACGAGTAGGGCCTAGTGTAGGGTAAGCTGTCCTGTAAGCTGTCCTACACGAGTAGGCCCTAGGAGTTGGAGATAGAAGGGAACAGAAAGGTCATCCCACCGGATGTGAACGATAACCGATTATTTGATTATAGAACTGAATTTTTTATTTTAGACTTTTTATCCAGAGATTTTTAACGTGTTTTTGCGCTAAAATAATAAAGCGCAAAGTGTTAAACGCGTTAATTGCGAGCTTTAACGGCGATTAACGCCCAACCGTAAAAGAAAGTATTTTCACATTACATAATTTTTATTGAGTAGTATTGTCTCTCAGCTTCTTTTCTAATTCTTTTGAATTTCTTTCTATAGATAACGAATTATTTTCTATTTTACCCTGAGGGGAATTTTCTATACTTTAATAGAGACGAGATTTTTTTCTACAAGATTTAAGAAGGGCCTTGATCATTCATGGCTGCCTAAAAACGTCATTCTTATTTGGCATGTAAGTTTTTCATGGAAGGTTTACCCATAGACAACCTTGTAAATATCAGAAAACGTTGAGTAAACTCAGTTGGAATTCCCCCATTGCAAGCACTGATGAACTTTAACCCAATCGGTCATCCACAGTAAGTTATTAATTAAACTTAAGTTACTGTAGAGATCGGTCGCTTACCATTCTTTTCGTAGTCACGAAGTCACACAGATTGGCTGGTGGTCTGACATACACCGATTAGAATGGCTGAGTCAATGGAGTCAAGCAGAACGTTACTTAAAATGTCCTCAATTAGAGTGGCAGAGTCTTGTGTAATCTTAGTTGGTCTTAGGATGGTAGGTATAAAGCAGTGTGAAGTGAGTATAATATGAAACCATTGAGTGATGGCGTGCGAGGTGACTTTAAGTAAGTCTATAATGTAATAGAATAAAATTATGTCTACTTTCAAACGAGATAAACTAGATCATACTTTGTTTTAGGGGTAGCGCGATACTTAATACCGTGACACTTAATACCACGACACGGCAATGAGTCACACTCGTGGTTAAACAGCTTAAGGTCGTCTGAGGGGATTTCCTAAACTATCTACTTTCTAATGCATGTAAGATACAATCGTTCCTAACTAGAAAGCCCACCGCACTTCCTTTTCCCTCGGATCTGAATCTATGTATGAAGGTATAGCCAGGCATATTATTTTATACTACTGGTAATATCCTCTTGTTATCAGGTTTCTGTCAATGCCAACGTTTTTGGCTGAACTATTGTCACCAAAACATTTATATCCAGCAACCCTATAATTTATCAAGCTTCGAGAGTTAATATGCAGTGATCTAGATAAAAGACGGATCAGAGTGTGCAAGGTACGCGTAAATATCTCCAGCAGTTCTGTAATTGTATGAGCATGGCTTTATTTGATTATAAGAAGTGATATCGGAGTCTATATCAGGCTATTAGCTATGAAGGACTTTGTTTTGGTAGTCTTTAGTAAGGTTAAAGATAAGATCGCGTGGACTATCCATCGAATCGGCGCTCACAGGATTCGTTATCTGAAGAGAGGTCGCAGTCCTCTAACGATTAGGCAGATTGGTCGGTGTCCATAAATTGGTCAGGCACGTACTGATCTCTGATCTGGTAGTGCACGATGAACGCACTTCTCCGCCTATAATTATGTCCACACTTGTTAAACATTAATAAACAGCCCGGCTCATCCATACATCCCGAGGCAGCTCAATCCAAAGCTAACCAAGGTTTCGATTACATTACATTACAAAGTAAGGAGAAGTTACATCCGTTTAGAGTACTATAGTGAAGAAGATGGCAGCAACCTACAATATTTTTTGCAACATGTTAGAATAGATGAGAAGCAACCCGTGATGTGGTGATACGAATTTATTTGTCTTCCATAGGTAGGTCATTAAGCGACCTAACATTACTCTGGTGGGATTTTCGTCTGGCGACGATGTCCACCTGATGTAGTCCTCACCGCCATAGGTCCAAGTTCCCGATATTCGTTTATTCTGTATACTAGTTAACGTGATCGAAAGTAGATCTCGGCGTTGAGCCGTTGACTTTAGTTAGATGTTCACTAATAAAAGCGGTTTGGTTAAGGTAAGCAGTCGATCCCGTGGCCCGACGGAGTCTACGATGTCGTACACTTCGTCCCGGGTGCGACTTGAGACAAAAGCGAACAATAATTATTGGTCTCATCGACTCAGCCTTTGCCCACGGCAAAGGCGATATGCGGCCGAGATGTCGCGTTTTTCGATGGCAATTCCCAGCCTTTTGTTGAAGAATTCAGCAACCAAATCACAGGTGGTAGAGTTAGCCTCCATCCTTGACTCTCCTTTTTCTTTCAACTGGCTTAGAACCTGCTACGTGATAACCATGTCAGGCAGGCCGTAGAATGGAAGGCTATCAGTCTTGGAGTTCATTTCTTGTTGATTTAGTCTTTCTTCAAGCATGTCGTTTTCAATCTTTAGTTCTTCTTCAAGTGCCTTGAGTAAGTGATTCCACAAGGTTTCCCGCCATCTTTTCCAGAGTTTGACTGAGAGCCATCTCGATGGACTCCATATTGGTGCATCCAAATACGTATACAAATACTGACTACATAAAGCAGGAGATAATTATGTTTATAATCGAATCGAAGAGCAGATTCAATATAAACTCAATATATACGAGGCTTTTAACTCAAGACAGACAACAGACAGACGGATAGATGGTAGACAGAGAGAAACGCAGATTGACAGACAGACACAAAGACTGAATTGCTGACGATGAGTCGCGCTAAACATTTATGAACGCGATCACTGTATTCATTGGCATGATGCTCTAGATAAATGTATTTTCAAAGTGACCAATCTTTTAAACATCTTAAATCCATTTGTAGCTAATTGTGACAATATGGGATACGAATCATCGGACAACAAAGGATAGCTAGTATTGGGTAGGATGCAGGAAGGGTAGGGACTATAGAGGGATCATCGGAGTTACCTAGAAAAAATGGCGGTTTTACTTCGCCCAGGTGCTAATTTCTCTCTTCCGCAAAATAGCAGTTTTACTTCACCCATCACACCCTTTTTGCAGAAGAGAGGTGCCACTAGCCAAATGACGACCCGCACTCTAGCCTACCAGGAGGTTTTACCAGTGTGATTCTCCTTACAGATTTTATTTTAGTTATAGTTACAGTTATAGTTAATGGTTTTATTTTAGTTATAGTTGTAGTTATAGTTAGTATTATTTTTTAGTTATAGTTATAGTTGATGGATTTTTATTTTAGTTAATTTTAGTTACTACTTAGTGCAATAATTAAGGTTATAATCAAAATTGTGCGTTTAGCACGCTGTTTCACAATTTGCTTAGAGCTTTGAAAGCCTTTCAAGCATGGGTGCATTCAGCTTCACGAATACACGAGTTTCCAAAGTAGCCTAAACTGACAAATTGCATAATAAAAATATCGCATTTTTCGTTCTCATTTATCTCGAATCGTCTATATTGCACTTCCTATTTTTCTTTTTTGTATAAACGAAAATAAAGATGAATTTTCGTTATTGTTATTTTCGTTACAGTTATAGTTATAGTTAATGATATTTTTTAGTTATAGTTATAGTTATCGTTAACGAAATCATTTTATTTTCGTTAACGAACATTTTCGTTATCGTTATCGTTAACGAGAATCACACTGGGTTTTACCACATAATGTCGAAAGGCACAGCCCGGTTTTCTCGCCAACAAAATCTGAGACCATTCAGTAGAAGGACGGATGTTAATTATTGCAAGTGACTGAAATTAGCCTACTTGTTGCGTTGGAAGCCATAGTAGAAGAGCATCTTACCCCGTTTGTCAACGCAGAAACTTCGAATGCAGACGCAACAGCTACGAATACGCTGCTGTTGTCTGTCGAATGCAGACCTTCTGTAGTGTTGTATGTAGACTTTAACCAGGAGCTCTTGCACCTACTTATGCAATCTGCAGTATCAGTCAATTTTAAGTCAGCGTATGAATGCATAGTAGCGTACAGCCGGATCTACTTTCTACGGTTCTTGGCTGCGCGCATAGCTGAAAATAGTACATTTCGACCCGATTTCAGAGCTAACTAGGTCGATTTGCAATCGAAGCGCCGTCCAGCACATCATTATCATTACAACACAAAAGAACTTATTTTAAAGTACTCTGCCATTAACTTTTAAAAATTTTAATCAACCGATTTTAGAAGGCAGTGAGGCATGCAATTATTTATGTAGATGCTATTTACATGGGACCTTCAGAGAACTTAACAACTGCGAAAACATCTAAAATGTTCTAAAAATTGTGATTTAATTCAAGTCAAGATATTTTCCCACACGGTTTGCTCCTAATCAGGCCAATATACAATGGAATCTGGAATTTTCCAGGACACCGTTATCGTAATGACTCAGTCGAAGGTTCCTCCGAAAGCAAAACAACCTTCTTAAAAGCAGAGTCAATCCGTTGAAATGACCTGTACGGATGATCCGTGACGTTCCTGTGACCAAAACTCGGGTCATGAGGGTTAAGCAATCCGAAAAAGGTGGAACTTTTAAAGCGACGCTACAAAATCTGAAGAGTGGACAGAAACAACGAGCAAACACTCACCCTACCTTAATCCATTGAATCCTTCGTCTTCCAAGCGATCTTGTTTTCAACAAAACGTGGTTAAGCAGTCTCTCTTTCTCTCTCTCTCTCTCTCTCTGACTGTCTGTCTGTCTCTCTCTGTCTCTCTCTGTGTCTGTCTTTCTGTCTCTCCCTCCTCTTTCGGTCTGTCTCTCTCTCCTCTCTCTCCTCTCTCTCTGTCTCTCTCTCTCTCTCTCTCTCTCTCTCCTCTCTCTCTCTCTCTCTCTCTGTCTCTCTCTATCTCTGTCTCTCTGTCTCTCTGCCTCTCTGTCTCTCTGTCTCTCTGTCTCTCTCTCTTTCTTTCTTTCTCTCTCTGTCTCTCTCTGTCTCTCTGTCTCTCTCTTTCTCTCTCTCTCTCTACTCTCTGTCTGTCTGTCGCTCCTCTACCACTGTCTCTCTGTTACGATTACGACTTATAAAGCTTCCTCAGTTGGGTCAGCGATGGCATAACATCTACGACTACCTGTCTTACAACTCACCCCTCAACAGCCACCAATCTATCTTCATTAACGCCACTCCACAGAAACTCTATTCGATATTTACATGCTAACAGAACTCAATGCAACTATATTAGAATTGCTGTGATAATCCTGTCAGAGCAACCAAGAGAAGAAAGCAGACGAAAGTACGTTGGCCCAGAAGGACCAAGTTGTATTGTTTGAAAAGATAATCCAAATCCTTAACAAGTATAAATTCTGCTCTGAATTTTTTTGGGGGCCACATGCCCCGGCTGCAACAGAGATCTACGCCAATGCCGGCGCTCCTCCCTGGTTTAGTCCAAGTCTTATTATGTACTTGGCTATAATTGTCTATCCATCGCTCTTTGAGTCTTCCCTTGTTCGTTTTCCTTTTAATCTTGCGCATAGTGCAATATGTGGGATTTGATAAAAGGACATTCTTTCCACTTTCACTAGGCCTACATATTGTCACAAGGACAAGACAAACTAAATATGGTCCATTCTAACTAGATGGTGGGAATATATATTCGGATATTCCAGCAATTTAGACAATTGTAATTCAATTGACAATTTGAACTTTTAGACTCTGCAGAGCGATTCTCTGCAAATTCTGTTTATTATCTACTATGAATCCGTTTGGTGACCACCATGCAGTTGGGTTCACCGATAAATGCGCCCGTGACAAAAGCGCCCCGACAAAAGCGCCCCGACAAAGGCGCCCCGCCAAATGCTCCCGACAAATGCCCCAAAAAATCACAACAAACCCCGACAAACGCGTCCTGTCAAAAGCGCCCCAAAATAACCGTCAAATGCGCCCCGACAGCAGCGCCCCGACTGTAGCGCCCCAATATCTATATCAATGAATTCCTTGAGTTTGTTCTATACCTGCAAGAAAGAGGTTGTTTGTGTTTATTTAGAGGTTCGTTATGAACAACTTCAAAGGACTATAGGTACAAAATCCAGCCATTGTACTTATATTGGCATGAGCTCCGTTTCTGATAATTGCGCAAACTGACTGGTCACTGTTATGAGATTCTCAGTTTTGCTAAAGATCTAGACCAGTAAAGGTGAGCAAGTTGTTCTAGATAGATTTTTTGGATAAACAACCATTAAGAAAATAATGGACGGCGAGTTTATTTGCTGCTATAATATCATATAAATATTATATAATCGTTTTAATGAGAAAACATGTCTAGATTTAGTGCTTTTAAATGAGTACATAAAGATGTTTCTTGCTCCCGGGCGCATTTGTCGGGGCGCATTTGTCGGGGCGCTTTTGTCGGCAGGGGCGGGCGCATTTGTCGGGGCGCTTTTGTCGGGGGCGCATTTGTCGGGGCGCATTTGTCGGGGCGCTTTTGTCCGAGGCGCTTTTGACGGGTCACCATGCAGTTGCCACCAATGGCACAATACAGGCCATCGATAAGCGTGATATATATATATATATATATATATATATATATATATATATATATATATTCGTTTATTGAGAAAGACAATCTGACAAAAACGCAGAAATGCTAACATGAGTGATAATGAATAATTAAAGTTCATTAGAAAGTGTTAGAATAAGCTAGTACATATTTTTATATAATGATCTGGGAATAAATTGAGAGTTGTCCTTGGGTGGGAGAGTATGATTGTGTGCTCTAGGTCTTAATTGGTGAGAGGAGAGGGGTCGGAGTGGTGGTAGGAGTTGGTGAAGTACATGCTTGGGGTTGTGTAATATGGAGAAAAGCAGTTTTGCATCGGCTATATTGGCGAGTTCAGAGACTGTTGGAAAGGATTGCTCTAGGTAACCTAGGCGTTTGGCTCTTTTTAGGAGATTTTCCAGGCGTTCTTTATCGGAAGCCAGGGTGAGACCCCACCACGATGGGGAGGCATATAGAAGTTTAGCAACGGTAGTGACTTTGGTTACATTATGGATGGATGAGGAAGAAAGGCCATGGGT
Source organism: Aporrectodea caliginosa (assembly GCA_020284085.1). Classification (NCBI taxonomy): domain Eukaryota; kingdom Metazoa; phylum Annelida; class Clitellata; order Crassiclitellata; family Lumbricidae; genus Aporrectodea; species Aporrectodea caliginosa. Next base: position 80,490 of record JACEVL010000226.1, on the reverse strand, counting down.
TTTGAGTTTTCTGATAGCATAAAAAGAGGAGGAGCAAGTGGCTGTGAGGTGGTCCCTATGGGCTGTGAGTTTGAGATTATGTTGAAGGATGACACCCAGTATCTTCTAAGTTTTAACTCGGGTAATATTAGGTAATGGAGGAGGAGGGTCAAATTGGTGTCGAGGGCGGAAAGTGATCATTTCTTTAGATTTAGAGCTATTTAAGGTAAGGTTATTGGCAGAGGCCCAGGTAGAGATTAAATGCAGTTCAGTTGGAAAAGTATGAGCTTGAGAGGATCCAGTAAGGAGGTAAGTGTCATCTGCAAATTTGAATATAAGATTAAGGGCTGAGCAGGGTGCAGGTCTGAACCAGTAATGGAGAACTTGGTAGATCCTAAGACAGAGCCTTGAACTATACTAGCATTGATTGGGAGGAGAGATGAAGAGTGACCTTTGAATATAGTGAGGTGACATGTGAGCGTTCAAGATGATATTCAACTAGCCAGTTATAGATTTGAATGTTGCCTTCAGGAAAGACAGTTGATTTCTTATCCTCCCTCTGCCACTATTTCCATTGGCGTTAGAAGGAGCTCGTATGGAATTATAGGGTTTCCATATGGAATACGGGTCTTCCATGTGGGCCTATATGGGATCCATTATGGACTTTCTGGCAAGGCTAACTACGGCTAAAAATCAAAGTGGAATCAAACAGACAGGAAGCCATTTTAATCGGAAATATAAATGTAAACAGAGATATTTGCTCATTTTAAAGACTGCATTTGTGCTTCAGCTATAATACCATAACGTTTAAAAAACTCGAACCAAATACATTAAGTTATGATCTCTGTCACGACCCTGGCGCACCCTAGCGATAGAAGGCCCTGGTTGTGATAAATTACAACGGTGAGAGCGAGGGTTTTTATCATGTTTATTATAAACGTATAACTGCAGAGATATATATATATATATATGTATATAAGAAAATCTTGAGGCACACTCGGCGTACTCTTGTAAGCTGACGACTACTCAACGTCTCTCTAAGCGTTCTCGGCCTAAGCTGAATGCTGGAGCCGTTCGCTTGATTCAATTTTACTTAGCGCGATGATGATACAGTTACAGCCTGCCAGCGCCCGTAGTGTCCTCTGATGTCTGTATGTGTACTTGGGCTTAACGACACTTTTTCATATCGAAGATGATTAGTGTCGGAGGCAGAGTACAACCTCGTACTCCACGTTTATATTGCGACCGAGCCACCCGCAGTTAAGATCCGAGAAATTAATCTCTGATAAACCGACCGACCGGGAATCGAACCCGGGCCGCCGACGTGGAGAGCGGGCTACCAACCCACTTGGCCACTCAGGATCTCTCCTCTGGTGTCTAGCCTTACACCGATTTAAATACGGTCTGCTCTATCGTCTTAATGATACGTCGACCGTCTTAATTGCATGTCCGCCCTTTGTGGTCGGGCGTAGTAAATCGACCCCTAGGTGATTGAATTATCCACGGGCAACATCTGGTCTCCTCCAGGCTGCTTTCCCGTGATGGCGCCCGGTGGGAGCCGATTCCTTGCGGTCGAGGTATTAATATCTTTTCGCCAGTTGACGGTTGACCGCGATAACCCTATTCCCCTAACGGTTAGGTGAGGGGTCCTGCCGATCCGCTTCTATAGCGCCAGCTGCTGGTAGGAATGCTGTGGCCGTGACAATCTCATAAGACATAAGATATTTTTATTGTTCCCAACATATACACGTAAACATTCATTGCACAGAAAATGTAACATCAGCAAGTGAATAAAATGTTAACAAAGTAGGCTATTTGGTAGGTTTGCGTGATTACATCAAGGAAGCAATAAGCGGTGGCCTGACAAAATGTCATGCGACAAAATGTCACGGACAAAATGTCACGAACAAAATGTCATAAATATAAATCAGTAAATTAGTTATAGTTTTAATAATTGATAATTTCAGTTGGCGACGCATAAGTTCCATACTGTGCTGTTCTTGCTGTAGCTTACGCTTAAGTTTGGTTGTTGCTGGATGGGCAAAGCCAACAACGTGTGGATGAACTTAAATTGCCATCTCATCTCATCTTTGTTTGTCGATCCCAATTGAAAAATGTAACATAATTACTACAAGAGTCATTTATTAATTCTGAACAACGAGGTGGCAACTTACCATAGCTGCGCAACAGATAGCAGTGTGATTAATACAAAATTCAAAGAAAATCAAATGAACAAAAACAGACAATTAGCTACAGCTGAGCTGAGCCGAGTACCTGGCACCGTATGTAATAGGAAAGAGAAAGAAGAAGACTTAACTAGCTACAGATACCAACTAGCTTTATGATGCACAAGTTTCATTGATACATAATTTTATTGAAATAATTATGACGTTAGGCCTTGTTTCTGTTGGGGTTTGGCTTCAGCCGTCCATCATCCTTTGTAAGTGATTGTTCCTTCGAGTAACCAGTTATCTCCGATGATGGGAAGACCATTTCTCATAAGAACCTCGTTTGCCAGACGTTCTGATTCCGGAGTCAGAAGAGGATCCTCATGCTTTGCCAGCACCTTCCTCGAAACGATCGAATTGCGCTGTGAATCGAATTCTAAGCCGTGGAGAAAATCTTCTTCGAGTGATATTGGAAGACCACAGAATTTCAAGATTGCTCTGGCGGCAAAGTGTTTGTCATTCATGATGTCTTCGTAACGTACTGCGCTGACTTCGAGCCCGTTGCGACGAAACTCCAAGTACAACTTGCAGTTACCTGTCGCCAACATGAAGCCCATAGTCAGATTATCCCAGAACCTGCGTCTGATGTGCTTTCCTAAGAAGCCGAAGTATTCGAAGCATTTCACAGCAAACACTGACGAAAGTTTTCCGAGTGTATTTGTCATCATAAACATTGGTACTTCTCTTGAAATGCGATGAATGGACTGGGCCACTTTTATTACGTCGCGATACATGAAAATACATTTACTGTAAGGATAAACTTCTCTAAGGATTGGAAGAACGTCAATGTGAACATATTTTAACATATAGGCCAATGGAGTGATGTTCTTGTATGGTCTACAAGTCCAGCGAATGACATCTTGACTGAGCTGGCGCAACTCAGGTGAGTCGCCTTTGTTCTTGTACCAAAGGGCCAGTGCACTGGTGGAGTCTGGTTCCGAGATAGCGATGCATTTCCCAGTTGTTTGCATCATCTGTATCAATAGCGTCGACCCACATCTGGGAGTGCAAACAACAAAAATCAACCGTTCTTTCGGATCTCCAAGTTCTTCCGCCATTCGATGAAAATGATTCAAAGAAACGAGTATCAGTTGATTACAGAAGAACATCTGAGCTATCCGCATGAAGGAATAGTACTCGAATTTCCACAAGTGCATGCCTTTCTGTTTAGCTACCCCGAAAATAGCGTATTCTTCGTTTATTGTTATTAGCGACACGTGATCGTTGTCAAAGATGTATTGCGGATTCTCGAATCTGTTGTGCGACAAGATGTATTCTTTGATTGAAATTGGTTTCACAATATCAAATTTATTGAAAAGAACAATATCGAGAACGTGTGCGCATCTGTTGTAGTTTTCTGGTCGCCTTGATTCTTTGATTCTGTTTGTGGTTCCGTTGATTTTCCAGTAGACTTTCTGTATCGTCATAAAGAGGAAGCGCAACAACGTAAATCCGAGCAGTGTAACGAAGCTCTGCAAGAACAGCGGCCAACCGGACAGGCGACCCATTGTATTGTATCTGGAACAGTTTAACATGGTTAAATGGTGCAATGTTTTCAAATTATGGTTAGGTCAAATGGCGCAGTGATTAATGCTGAAGTCACCGTTTAGCAAAAACAATGTTTGGTGGCCGCTGTGCAAACAAAAGGGTTTGCTTTGTTTGTTGTTCAACGTCGTGTCGGGGTTCGCCCGAAGTTTCTGGTGCGCAAAGCTATTCAAAATGAGTCTCATATTGATCTGAAATCCATTTGTGGCTAATTGTGACAACATAGGATACGAATCATCGGACAACAAAGGATAGCTAGTATTGGGTAGGATGCAGAAAGGGTAGGAATGATCGGCGTTGTCTAAAAATGGCGATTTTACTTCATCCAGGTGCTAATTTCTCTCTTTTCCAAAATAGCAGTTTGACTTCACCCGTCACACTCTTTTTGCACAAGAGAGGTGCCACTAGCCAAATCACGACCCGCACTCTAGCCTACCAGCAGGTTTCTCCGCATATGTCGAAAGGCACAGCCCGGTTTTCTCGCCAACAGAATCTGGGACCATTCTATAGAAGTAGCCTACCGGTATTAATTGCCAGTGACTGAAATTACTTGTTGCGTTGGAAGCCATAGTAAAACAGCATCTTACCCCGTTTGTCAGCGCAGAAACTTCGAATGCAGACGCAACAGCTACGAATACGCTGCTGTTGTCTGTCGAATGCAGACTTTCTGTAGGGCTGTATGTAGACTTTAACCAGGAGCTCTTGCACGTACTTATGCAATCTGCAGTAGGCCTATCAGTCAATTTTAACGTCAGCGTATGAATGCATGGTAGCGTAGGCTAGATAGCCGGCTCTACTTTCTACGGTTCTTGGTTGTGAGCATAGCTAAAGATAGTGCATTTCGACCCGATTTCAAAGCTAACTACTGTAGGTCGTTTTGCAATCGAAGCGCCGTCCAGCACATCATTATCATTACAACACAAAAGAACTTGTTGTGTTGAAAGCCATAGTAAAACAGCAGCTTACCCCGTTTGTCAACGCAGATACTTCGAATGCAGACGCAACAGCTATGAACAAGCTGTGGTCTGCCGAATGCAGACCTTCTATGGGGCTGTTCGTAGACTTTAGCCAGGAGCTCTTGCGGCTACACAGGCTCGCTGCACAATCAGTCAACTTTAACGTCAGCGTATGAATGCATAGTAAGGTATTATATAGCAGGCTACACTTTCTACGGCTCCTGGCTGTGCGCATAGCCCGAAATAGAACACTTCAACCCAATTTCAGAGCTAACTCGGTCCTTTTGCAATCGAAGCGCCGTCCAGTACACAACAGAGTTTATTCTAAAGTACCCTGTCTTTTTAAATTCCATATCTGACAGCCAATTTAGAAGGCAATGAGGCATACAAGAATTTATGTAGATGCTATTTACATCTGACCTTCATAGAGCCTAAATAGTGCGCTAAACATGGCTTTCTAAAATGATCTAAAAATTAATTTATGATTTAGCAAATCTGAAAAGTGGGCAGAATCGACGAGCGAACACTCACCCTACCTTAATCCATTGAAACCTTCGTCCTCCAAGTGATCTCGTTTTCAACAAAACGTGGTTCAGCTGTTCCTTTGCCTCTTCCTCTCCTCCTCCTCCTCCTCCTCCTCCTTCTCTCTCTCTCTCCTCCTCTCTCTCTCTCTCTCTCTCTCTCTTTCTCGCTCGCTCTCTGTCTATCTGTTTCCCTCTGTCTCTCTGTCTCTCTCTTTCTTCTCTTTCTCTCTCTCTGTGTCTCTCTGTGTTCTCTCTCTGTCTCTCTGTCTCTCTCTTCTCTCTCTCTCTCTGTCTCTGTATCTCTCTGTCTCTGTCTCTGTCTGTCTCTCTCTGTCTCTCTCTGTCTCTCTCTCTCTCTCTCTCTCTCTCTCTCTCTCTCTCTCTCTCTCTCTGTCTCTCTCTCTCTCTCTCTCTCTCTCTCTCTCTCCATCCCTCCTCCCTCCCTCTCTCTTTTCTCTCTCGGTCTCTCTCTCTCTTTTGGCCTTTGTCCAACTTCTTCAACAACTCCTTTGACGACGCAGCGCCCGTGAATAAGCCTGTGTTTTTCGCATAGCCTTAGAATAGCACTTTGGAAATTTCAGTTTACGGTTACGATTACGAATTTCAGAGCTGCATCGTTCGTGTCAGCCACGGCGTAAGTTCTGGCTTGTGTACAAGAAGAGCCAAAGTATCAAGTGAGCGAGTGCACTAGAGAGGCCCAAGAATTGAGCCTTGCGGATCTCCAAATTCGATGAGTTGGAGATTAGATAGCCTACCATTACATGATACTTTTTGGCATCGATTAGTTAAATAGCTTTTAAACCAATTAAGAGCATTTCCTCTAATGGCATCTATCGTATTACTGGCATAGGTTTGCATGCCTGTATGTAGATATGCAGCTATGTAAGCATGTCTATGTATCTGTATGTTTATGAGTATGTGTATGTGTATATGTATGTGCAGATGCAGAACACAGATTTTTATAAAGATGTTTTGGGACAGGAATAGGTCCAATTGGAGCCCTATAGTGCCTTGAGAGGTTCTTGTAGCTACATAGATCTATAGGTACGGACGTATACAAAGCTCGGTTTTTCCCGCAGGAGGCCCCGACAGTTGAAAGCCTGGTTGACCGAGCTGACGACGCGCTGTTCAAGGCCATAATAAGTCAACCTAAACACGTTCTACGTCGAATGTGCCATGAGCGACAGGAGAGCCGATACAATCTGCGACTCAGGCCCCACCTCTTTGCCTTGCCAGCCAAGGATAGCAAGAACTTTTTAAAACGCCAAATGTATAAAAACATTTACTAGCAGCTCTTTGGAACCTCGCCTAGTCTCGCTCTCAACATCAATCCAATTTGCCCTATTAGAAACATGCATAATTAGTGCTAGTGTAGAACCTAAAGCTTTAATCGTATAATAGTTGAGGGTTGAGGGTTCGAATCCACCTCAAAGCCGCCGCGTAGGGACCCTGGGCAAGTCCTTCACTCGCAATTGCTCATGCGCTTCGGTGTGAAACTGATTCAGTGTTGCGCTGTAGTCAGGAGCGCCTCTGAGTAGAAATCTTGAAGGGGCGCTATAACAAGTGCTCATACATACATACTACATACATACAATAGTCTCTAACACTATAACTGCATAATCATGCATTTATGTTACTCGCTGCCAGGGCCGATTAAGGGGGATGCTAAGGGTGCTGCAGCACCCGGGCCCGCAGTTTTGTGAGGCCTGCATTTTCGGAAGTGAAGAACTTTTTTAATTTGCTTGTTACTAACTTACTGTTAAATCTAGCGAAAATACTGCAACATAAATAAATACGAAGTAATATTTAATTTAATTACTTATAGTTATTTAACATAAATAAATACGAAGTCACAATTACCGGTAATTTAATTACTTATAGTTATTTACCTGACCGTCGACACTAATCATTGTGTGTACACTACATATAGTAATGTAACATTAATTGTGTATTGTGTATTTAGGCAGTTATTACACACTAGTAAGCATGTTATAAACATGTGCGAGGTGGACCGATGATTGTCAGAGGGGGCCTTTGGAAGGTAATCAAACTATCACAGCACCCGGGCCCGCACTAGCCTTAATGCGGCCCTGCTTGCTGCGTTTTGACAGCTAGTTCCGAAATAAACGAAAATACAATACAATTTATATATATATATATATATATATATATGGAACCTACAAATATATGCCTACGTAGATGGCAACTCGCCACTAGTGAGTTCTTCATGGTATGATCTGAGCATTGCTTTCTAATTAATGAACTTTCCGTTCTTGTTGCTAGTTAGCATCGTTTAAGAGAGCTTAATAGGGTGCCTCCGATACAGTTTTTCTCTCGAATAAATATCGAACTACATTTACAGTTATAGTATACACTTAGACAGTGCTTCCCAAACTTTTCAGTGTCACGGACCGACAGGAATTTTCCCACTGCAGGAGGACCGGTGCGAAATTTATTAATTATTTCTCTTTTTCGTTTTCGGTCACCTAAATTCCTCAAAATGTACTAAAATTTAAATGCATGTTTAGCCAATTATATGACTCTATTGCCGTATTACCGGTATTAACGGTATTGTCGGTATTAGCGGTGTTACCGGTATTGTCGATATTATCGGTACTATCGGTACTATCGGTATCGATATCGGTATCGGTAGTGGTAGTGATAGTGGTATTGATATTGGTATTGGTATTTGTAGTGGTATTGGTATTAGTATTGGTAGTGGTATTTTGGTATCGGTATCGGTAGTGGTTGTGGTAGTCGTATTGGTATCGGTATCGGTAGCGGTAGTGGTATTGGTTGTGGTAGTGGTAATCGTATTGGTATCGGTAGCGGTAGCGGTAGTGGTATTGGTAGTGGTAGTGGTAGTGGTATTTCATATGCCGACCTATTAATGCATGCAGTTATTGGTCGATGAAGGACCGACAATTACATGAAATCATATAGTTATGACATCTAGCACACAAAAGTTACACCTAAACCAATACGGCTGGGGTCCGCCTGGACCCAAGGAATGTGGATGAACCGATACCAAAATACCACTACCAATACTAATACCAATACCACTACAAATACCAATACCAATATCAATACCACTATCACTACCACTACCGATACCGATATCGATACCGATAGTACCGATAGTACCGATAATATCGACAATACCGGTAACACCGCTAATACCGACAATACCGATAATACCGGTAATACGGCTAATACCGATAATACATATAATACCGGTAATACCGGTAGTACCGACAATACCGGTAATATCGATAATACCGGTAATACCGGTAATGCCGGTAATACCAATAATACCGGTAATACCGATAATACCGATAATACCGGTAATGCCGGTAATATCGGTAATACCGATAATACTGGTAATACCGGTAATACCGATAATGCCAGTAATACCGATAATACCGATAATACCGATTCCGATACTGATAATACCGATACCAAAAACGATACCGACAATAACAATAGGAAAAAATGGATAATTCCGCGTTGGTAGGCCCAGTTCTCCAGATTTACCAGCTGAAGACACTGAAAATGACCTGAAATCACGAAGTGTTTATGTTCATAGACTTGTCCCACACGATATTTTATCCGTGTTCCTCATGGAATTATTAGAGATGAGAAAGGAACAGCAAAAATGGAAACACTTCACCTGTTTATTATACTTGTCATGATGGATATTATGGTCAATGAAGACATTTTGAACATTAGAGAGTCGTCTCCATATGAAATTTTGCTCATCCAGATAATGATAAGAAGTTGGAATCCGATTACGACAGCCCAGATAAATACATTCCTAGTTCTCTTTTTCTACTGGCTGGAACATAAAGAGCCAAATTGTAGCCTCTGCGTGACATGTGGTGAAGCGAATCTCGAACATGGACAGTCAGTCCTTACCGCAACAGTGTCCGTAATTCGTGTCAAGAGTATATTGCATTTTCTTCTAAAATCTTCTTTAAACATTCGATAGAAGGAGAAGTAACTTAATGAAAAATTTGTTTAAGCATGTTCAAAGAAAACTTATGCAATTTTTTGGGTCTTGGAAGGCAGTAATCACTCGAACTATGCATTCAGATGTTGGGGTCCAAACGGAACCCAGGTGTGCAATAACGTAACTTTCATGACCAGTGCGGATGAGTGCTAAATGCTAGCCTAATAAGTCTGTTTTGTTATGACGTTTGAAAATATAATAGCCATTTTTTTTATTCCGATACAATTTGACCAGTTTCTTGACTCACTTTGCGGACCTGCAGCTGAGGGCTCGCGGACCGGCATCACTTTGGGAAGCACTGGACTATACAGTATATGCAGGAGCCCCGTATATATAGGCCTATATATCTCATCAGTTTGTTTGAGGACAAACCCGGTTCGAAAGTTGATGATGATGTCGACAAAGAAGGTGATTCTAATTACAGACTCTCGGTTGTCTTACTGGAGTTAGTTCAGTGTTTAAGGCACAGGTCGTAATGTAATAGCTCTATATATGTACCATATTAATTTTTTACAGCCCTGTTGCAGAAGTGTACAATTTTTCTTTTATTTACACTGCTACATGTAGGCCTAGCTGTAATGCAGTAAATAAAGGCATTACTTATTTTCTGTTGCAGCTACTGTAGATCTATAAGAATGACGCATAAGCATTGTAGCCTAATTACGACAATTTCTAGAGCAAATCACTGATAGCCATTGAAACCACTGATAGCAAGTTTTCTTCAGAAAACGCTACTATGACAATGTAAACAACTCTTTCTAACAGGATTGTAGCCCAATCTAATAACGATTGTTGCATTCCAGTGTCTCGTCATTGGTAATTGCATTGCTTTCTTCATATAAACCCTATCTCAGATTTCAGGGTATTGAGCAACCAGTAAACATTCATAGATGACAGTAAAAGTTTGTTGCATTGTTCAGTAAGACCAAAGGAAGAAAATTATCTACCATGTCAGCCAATCAGCAAAAGAAACTTTCCCCATTGTGACGTGAATCACCCTAATACTGAAGCTGAGAGAGTTTATAACTCTTTGGCTAGAGCCAAAACTATTCAAATATGAACACATAACCTCTATGCTAGTATGCTTAAATCTTTGCATTGGCTTCCTGTTCAGCAAAGAATTCGTTTCAAACTGGGGATCTTAGTTTATAAAATTGTGAACCCTGGCCAACCACGATATTAGAAATCAGTTCTTATTCCTCAGACTTATCGATATTCAATGAGGTTATTTAACGATCTTTGTCTGGTCATACCAATATCAATAACTGTATTTTGTGAACGAGCTTTTCGGCTGCTGGACCAACTTTTTAAAACTCTCTCTCTCTGTGCGCTGTGCTCAGTCGCTTGAGACATTTCGTTCTCAACTTAAATCTTTCAAATTGCTTATCCGCCATAGGCTGTCTCTCTGTCTTACAGACTAATCCTCTGGATGTTGACCTGATTGCGGGTTTGTTTTGGTGTGCCATCGGTTGATGCCTTGTGCATTAGACACCGGCGAAAATATCGACAATCTACAAGCACCATCTGAATGAATAGCATGTCTAAAGGGGAGGTTTTGCTGGTGAACTGATGACCTTTGCTTGACGTGAAGCATGAATAAGGCCTTGCCAAGTTCCAGGAGGTAATTCAGACGGCATCCTTTCCGATCTCGCACTTTCCAGCCCGGTAAATTAAATTACCAGATGATGTAACCCGCAACCGCAGCAACGTCGACCATGTTAAAAAAAGTACCATTTGTCATATGTTTATTTATCTCTTGCATGTCGTCAGTCTCGTCAGGAGATCTAAATTACACACTGCTTTTGGTTGAATTGTAGTATTCGAAAACAACATCTGAGCAAACAATTTACGGCAATTCACATTACTGTTAACGTCATTATGAAAGCGGAAGCAAGAAAGTTCACTTGCCACGTGTCCCAAACGTCAAAACTTCTCATTTGCATTTGCAAAAGTCTGGCGAATTGCTGGGTAAAGTGAAGATTCGAATTAAGAAATTGATGGGGTCATTTACGACCCCAAGAATCTGTCGCGGATATCATGTAGGCATCACCACAAACCCATTTCCGATGGGTTCCCTTTAAAGCTGGAAAGAAAAGTCAAAAATTCTTTTAAAATGTCGAAAATTATTTAATGGTTATATTTATAACAACAATCAAAAGAAATGGGTCATAAATGACCACACACAGTTTGGTCAGGGTTAAATAGTCCAGTTGATACATATTGAAACTTGAAGTAAGGCCTTGTTTCTGTTCGGGTGTGGCGTCAACCGTCCATCATCCTTTGTAAGTGATCGTTCCTTCGAGTAACCAGTCGTCTCCGATCATGGGAAGATCATTTTTCTTAAGAACCTCGTTTACCAGACGTCTTGATTCCGGAGTCAGAGGAGGAACTTTATGCTTTGCCAGCATCTTTCTGGAAGCCATCGAATTGCGCTGTGAATCAAATTTTAAGCCGTTGAGAAAACTATGTTCAAGTGATATTGGTAGAACACAGAATTTCAAGATTGCTCTGGCGGCAAAGTGTTTGTCTTTCATGATGTCTTCGTAGCGTACTGCGCTGACTTCCAAACCCCCGCGTCGAAACTCCAAGTACGACTTGCAGTAAGCTGTCGCCCTCACGACGCCTAGCGAGATATCATCCCAGAACTTGTATCTGAAGTCCTTTCCTACGTAGCCATAGTAATTGAAGCATTTCTCAGTAATCACTGGCGAAAGTTTTCCAATCGTGGTCAACAGCATCACTGTTGGAAATTCTCTTGACAATCGATAATAGGATTGGCCCACGTTTATTACGTTGCGATACATGAAGAGACATTTGCTATAAGGGTAGACTTCTCTAAAGATTGGAAGAGCGTAAGTGTACATTGGCATGATTTTTAACATATAGGCCAATGGACTCAGGGCCGGATTTAGGGTGGTGGGGGCCCATGGGCGCCCAGTATGGTGGGGCCCTTTGCCCCTTCTGTGCAACGGAGTTTTTGCTTTTGTTGATGCGCAGTTGCCCACAGGGACAACCCCATACCAACAGATATGACATATCATACTGACTCATTCATGCAAAGTTGCTAAAGACAACGTTTAAATTGTTGACTTGTTGTTCACTGATGTTTTTAAAATTCATATGAAAAAATTGGGAAGATCATTTTGCTGATAAATGAAGTGTCTTCTATTAAATTAATAGGGGAGGGGTTTAGGGTAATGGTAGCACTCTGGACGAGGCAACGGATGAGGGATCGCTTTCCGCTACCATCCCTAAGGTCGACACAGCCTTTTCATTCGCCAAGTGGCGCTGAGAAAATGAGCAGTAGGACGTGATGGACGCCTTGCATGGCTGCCAAAACAGTTAAATTCGATTCCTGTAATAACTTGCCATCATCTGTTCATACTATGAATTGTTATCATACAGCGTTCTTGTCAGTTTGACAATATTAAACGAAGATTATTATTATTATTATTATTATTATTATTATTATTATTATTATTATTATTATTATTATTATTATTATTATTATTATGTATTAAATAATTTCTCAAATACAAAACAAAAAGATAAGCTTAAACTTCTTATGCAATTTTTAATAGAAGTCACTGATACAGACAAAGAAAGAAAGAAAGTAAACACATATAGCCTAGTGATAAATGGAAGCTCCAAACTAAAAACAGCTAGCTTGAGTCATTTTTCATTAGCTCAGTTAGGCCTAGGCCTAAATTTGAATAGACCCAATAGAGACTTTACGCACTTTTCTGTTGGCAAAGTCATCAATAAACTGATTAAAATCCAATTGGCGTAGAATATCACTATCTATGCTCAACACTGCAAGATGGCTAAGTCTATCGTGTGTCATGCTTGTGCGAAGCCTGTTTTTAATTATCTTCATCTTAGAAAATGAGCGTTCAGCACTACAATTTGTGACCATGAGCACCAAGTACATTCTTAGGATAATTTCCACATTTGGAAATGAACTTTCAACACCTTTGTCAAGTATTAATTGGTACATGAATTGCTCCTGTCTTAATCTGAGGCCTGCGCTAACCGTCTCGTCTTAAAACATTTTGACAAAATAAGAAAACTGCACGAGCTCATTGCCAAGGCTTTCATCGAGATCATCGCCATATATTGCTACAAGATTTTTTGCTGAGTTGTGTATTTCTTCATCACTACATGATTCAAGCCTAGACAGAAAACCAAACCTTGAGCAGAGTAGTTCGTATGATGCTAGCCTTTTGACAACTCGGTTGTGAATTGATCGATGACGGGTAGAAAACAACTACAGCATCACCAATGACACCAGGTTCCGATGAACCTGGATTTTGACCATCATCCAAGGTGACAGTGGGTCATCCAGAAGCTCTGTCACTCAGATCTATAGTCACTTCGAAGTCACTCTTACAATCTCTCTCTGCAAGTCAGATGATACATGCAGTGAAGGGAGACAAAAAATAAATTGGACCTGGTGCACGGGGCCCCTAAGGGTGTGGTGGGGCCCCTGGGCTGGCGCCCGTGCATCCCATGCCTAAATCCGGCCCTGGACGCAGTGCTCGTGAATAATCTGGTGCCCTGTCCTTGGATCGTAATCGTAATCTCCAAACTTCTAAAGCGCCACTCGACTGTAAAGCATAGGCCACCAGCTTATTCATCGACCTCTCCACATTTGCAGAGCTTAGGCTTGTTCAGTCGGTAAGTTGCAAAACGTTCACCTCTCTTTGCTCGGAATACATTGCTTCACATATGTGCAGGTTCAAATTTGTTTGCACTCCTGCTACATGTAGGCCTAGCTGTAATGCAGTAAATAAAGCCATTATTTATATTCTGTTGCAGTTAGGTGTAGATCTATAAGAATGACGCATAAGCATTGTAGCCTAATTACGACAATTTTTCCCTCTGTGTAGCAAATCACTGATAGCCATTGAAACCACTAAGATAGCAAGTTTTCTTTGTATAGGCTATTACGCTACTATGACTATGTACACAATTCTTACTAACAGGATTGTAGCCCAATCTAATTAGGATTGTTGCATTCCAGTGTCTCGTCAATGGCAATTTCATTGCTTTCTTCATATAAACCCCTATCTCAGATTTCAGGGCATTGAGCAACCAGTAAACATTCATAGATTACAGTAAAATTTTGCTGAATTGTTCAGAAAGACCAAAGGAACAAAATTATCTACTATGTCAATCAATCAGGAAAAATAATTTTTTCCCCATTGTGACGTGAATCACCCTAATACTGAAGCTGAGAGAGTTTATAACTCTTTGGCTAGAGCCAAAACTATTCAAATATGAACACATAACCTCTATGCTAGTATGCTTAAATCTTTGCATTGGCTTCCTGTTCAGCAAAGAATTCGTTTCAAACTGGGGATCTTAGTTTATAAAATTGTGAACCCTGGCCAACCACGATATTAGAAATCAAGTTCTTATTCCTCAGACTTATCGATATTCAATGAGGTTATTTAACGATCTTTGTCTGGTCATACCAATATCAATAACTGTATTTTGTGAACGAGCTTTTCGGCTGCTGGACCAACTTTTTAAAACTCTCTCTCTCTGTGCGCTGTGCTCAGTCGCTTGAGACATTTCGTTCTCAACTTAAATCTTTCAAATTGCTTATCCGCCATAGGCTGTCTCTCTGTCTTACAGACTAATCCTCTGGATGTTGACCTGATTGCGGCTTTGTTTTGGTGTGCCATCGGTTGATGCCTTGTGCATTAGACACCGGCGAAAATATCGACAATCTACAAGCACCATCTGAATGAATAGCATGTCTAAAGGGGAGGTTTTGCTGGTGAACTGATGACCTTTGCTTGACGTGAAGCATGAATAAGGCCTTGCCAAGTTCCAGGAGGTAATTCAGACGGCATCCTTTCCGATCTCGCACTTTCCAGCCCGGTAAATTAAATTACCAGATGATGTAACCCGCAACCGCAGCAACGTCGACCATGTTAAAAAAAGTACCATTTGTCATATGTTTATTTATCTCTTGCATGTCGTCAGTCTCTGTCAGGAGATCTAAATTACACACTGCTTTTGGTTGAATTGTAGTATTCGAAAACAACATCTGAGCAAACAATTTACGGCAATTCACATTACTGTTAACGTCATTATGAAAGCGGAAGCAAGAAAGTTCACTTGCCACGTGTCCCAAACGTCAAAACTTCTCATTTGCATTTGCAAAAGTCTGGCGAATTGCTGGGTAAAGTGAAGATTCGAATTAAGAAATTGATGGGGTCATTTACGACCCCAAGAATCTGTCGCGATATCATGTAGGCATCACCACAAACCCATTTCCGATGGGTTCCCTTTAAAGCTGGAAAGAAAAGTCAAAAATTCTTTTAAAATGTCGAAAATTATTTAATGGTTATATTTATAACAACAATCAAAAGAAATGGGTCATAAATGACCACACACAGTTTGGTCAGGGTTAAATAGTCCAGTTGATACATATTGAAACTTGAAGTAAGGCCTTGTTTCTGTTCGGGTGTGGCGTCAACCGTCCATCATCCTTTGTAAGTGATCGTTCCTTCGAGTAACCAGTCGTCTCCGATCATGGGAAGATCATTTTTCTTAAGAACCTCGTTTACCAGACGTCTTGATTCCGGAGTCAGAGGAGGAACTTTATGCTTTGCCAGCATCTTTCTGGAAGCCATCGAATTGCGCTGTGAATCAAATTTTAAGCCGTTGAGAAAACTATGTTCAAGTGATATTGGTAGAACACAGAATTTCAAGATTGCTCTGGCGGCAAAGTGTTTGTCTTTCATGATGTCTTCGTAGCGTACTGCGCTGACTTCGAAACCCCCGCGTCGAAACTCCAAGTACGACTTGCAGTAAGCTGTCGCCCTCACGACGCCTAGCGAGATATCATCCCAGAACTTGTATCTGAAGTCCTTTCCTACGTAGCCATAGTAATTGAAGCATTTCTCAGTAATCACTGGCGAAAGTTTTCCAATCGTGGTCAACAGCATCACTGTTGGAAATTCTCTTGACAATCGATAATAGGATTGGCCCACGTTTATTACGTTGCGATACATGAAGAGACATTTGCTATAAGGGTAGACTTCTCTAAAGATTGGAAGAGCGTAAGTGTACATTGGCATGATTTTTAACATATAGGCCAATGGACTGAAGTTCTTGTATGGTCTACAAGTCCAGCGAATGACATCTTGACTGAGCTGACGCAACTGGGGTGAGTCTCCTTTGATCTTGTAACAAAGAGCCAGAGGACCGGTGGAGTCTGGTTCCGAGATGGAGATGCACTTTCCCGTTGTTTGCATCATCTGTGTCAATAGCGTCGACCCACATCTGCCAATGCTAAAAAGAAAAATCAACTGTCCTTTCGGATCTCCAAGTTCTTCCGCCATTCGATGAAAATGATTCAAAGGAACGAGTATCAGTTGATTGCAGTACAACGTTTGAGCTATCCGCATGAAGTGTAGTGTCGCTCTACTATTAACACTGTACCATGTAAGTCTAGTAAGTAAGTCTACTGCAACACTCTTTATTGTCTAAACACCAATTATACACTATGTAAGCTACACAGAGCTCGTGACTCCACCACACGCACCGACTGGTGATAATTGCCGGAACTGTCCTTAAATACTCCCACGATGACGACGATGGCAGCCTAGCCCGGCCAGCCGCACATGCATGCACCAGCTCCTCCCACGATGACACTACATGGTCAGTCACAATAAAAAACCCGAGCCGCGGGTTTTCGTGCAACCCAGGTGCGTGTGGAGAACCAACAAATAATCAAGCGCGATAACAGTAAAACAATGAAAGTTCAAATCAACTAGTAAGCAACAATCAAACCGCAATAACATCGTACGTCTCAACCAGCATAATCCATAATGTTGATAAACACAAGCAAGCTAACATGACATCAGGAAATAATGTACTCAAACGCGAAACTAAACGATAACAATAAAGTTCGGTTAGCAATCACAACCAACACTAAAGAAATAACGTAACCATTATTGTAACGCGAGTGGAACATTGAACTCCGAACTAGAAATGTAAAGTTTAACAGAATAACGCTTTGTCGGTCCAATAATGTTCTCCAGTCGTCTAGCTGCACCGCAAGTAATGGGTAGCGACTGCGGCAACAAAATACGAATTTGTGACGGTTTATGTAAAACTGTAATGTGCCACTGAAACCGTAATTTACGTCCCAAACAACGACGCGAGAGACTAATGTGAGAAATTGCATTTACAGCGACGATGTCATAATCATTCAAAGCATATCGCAGCTCGTACCAGGGAATCACAACCGTGTCTTCTGTGTTTAATATGTGCATAGTTAAACGAACCGGCTTAGCAGTCGACGATTTCCCACAGTAGCAAAATTTCCGAACAATCCCACTTAAAAATATGAACAAAAGAAACATGATCACCGTAATCTGGAACCAAGGGAACTCTGCATAACCCAATGAAACCGTGGAACTGGATGTGGTAACAGTTGGTGACCGTGAAAAAATCCAAACCGGTGGAATAGAATTAGCTTGTACGACCTGTGGTAGCGCCAATACAATAGCCGACAATCGATGCACCCTAATCACCAAATAAATAGTTACTATAGTAAGCAGAGTAATCAGAACGGATCCAACAGGTATAATAAAAGATTGTGAAGTAGAGTACCATGGAGAATCCGTATTACCTAACATGTCAAGTTGATCTCGAAATATGTCTGCCTTTGACTTAAATATAACCTGCCCGTCCTTGACAGACTGCATAGCTCTAGCAAATTCTTCAGTCAACTGTTCATCAGCCGCCGTGGATGCATTTGAATGAGTTAAAAAAATAGGTAACTGTAGTGTAATTTGTTCAGCCACTGTAGCATCAGCCTTCAATGTAGCCCAGTCCGATCGACCAAAGAACTGTTGAATGACAGCCAAGTTAAACTGGTGCACCACTGTATGCGTCGTGTTAAATAGGTCAGCCTCCTGGCACGAGGCAGGGAAAATATACTGATCAGTAATCAGTGTGCATTCATTAGGGATGGAAATATGACAAGAAATGCATGCTGCGATCCGCTTAGGATGTAATGTAGGACAATTCAACGTCATGTCAGATAAACTATTTTCAATCGCTATTGTATTGGATGTTAAATACACAAATGATGACGGCTTTTGATTAAGAAGAAGCATTGCGCAAAACCTCTGAACAGAAACTGGATCATCAATATATAAGGCCAATATACATGCTTCCGGATTGGTGTTCAACTGGATGTCACTCATGTCAACAATGCGAAAATTGTCACCGCTCTGTAATGACGGAAGCACCTCCCAGACGGCAAACGTGTGACTGACGGAATCAACCGCAAAATAACGGGGTAAGTGGTCAAGTAACGTAGCATGCTGATTGTCTGCACTAATACTCTTGGCTACAACCGTGACTTTATAGAGTTCCATAGAAAAATTTAAAGTTGTAATAGGAATTTTCAATGTAATGTAAATGAAACTGCGCTGTATAGTAGCAATATGAGTATTAACTCTGTAAAAGTATGCAGGATCATTGACTAGCAGTCGAACAGGTAGCCTTAAAGACTCCAAATGTCTGGTAAGTCGTACTAGTACGCGTCGAATGTCCTCCTTATGCACGAGAGTGGCCTCCAACCTTCCTGCAACTAGTGACTCAACAGATAACAACAGACTATGCAAATTAGCTTCCAAACACGTGAAATTATACAGTGTCTCAGCCATGTAAAAAGCCATCTGCAATGACGTCTGAAAATCCAATCTCATGGCTCTGCCTATGTCCAACAAAATTTTATCGTGACCAGTAACCTGTGAACGAATAGCATCCAACCGTTGGTTGGTAATACTAGTTGCACTAGCTAAAGTAGTAACGTCTGCCTCAAACTGACCAAGTGTGCGTTGCTGATTTTCAAGGACCGTCTTAATACGATCCTGCATCGCTTGAATATCCGAATCCCTTGCAACTCCAAACAAAGAATGAGCCACATCACCAATGAAATTGACAAATCCCCGTTTATGAATACGTGGTTTGCGACGCTTACCTCGCTCACCTTTAAGTGTATTTCGGACACGGTCGACCAGATTATTAATTTTAACTTCTGCTCTCCTATGTAAATTGTGTATTGCTGTAAACATACTAAGGTAATCAGAACAACTGCTTGGCGTTGAAGTATTTCCAAACATACAAAGAGGTTCATCAACCACTGGTGGCAGCGATTTGACCCTGGGCAATGCAATATCAAAGGTGTGAACCCAAACATCTGTACTGACCTCCAACACACCCAATGAGTGCAAATACACACCATAAGCTCCTCGATTGAGAACGACTCCAGGCGTCGCATAAATCAGATTAACGTTCATGACCGCGAGCAGAGCCATGATAATCAATTCCCAGGGAATCCATCCTATAATAAAATAGAATAAAATAAAGTTTGATTAACCAGACTATTATAGCACCCCTACCCATTACACAACTCAATCATGAGCAACCTCGAAAGTGAAACTGAATTCTAAGAATAAAAGACAGAGAGGAGAGGTTTAACGATTTAAAATAATACCACTCTAGCTTGCCAAAATAAGATAAGAGTTGAATGATAGCATATTCTCGCTCACTAATCGACTGTACTAGCACGGCTATCTCTCCAAACGAATTTGGCAGAGGTGCAGGACAGGCAGAATCTGAGCTGCTCCGGCTGCATGCATCCGCCTACGGTGACAAAGTCAGTACAACGACAAAGTGGTAGGCTATGCTGGCTTAAGGAAACGAAAATGACTAAAGGCAATATGATCACTGACAGAATCAGACACTTTACTAGAAATTAATGACCGAGTCCTATATATCTAACAAGAACAAATTATGTCTCGATATCAGTGATTAGAAGCGAACATCACTGATCAGAAGCGACGCAAAACTGCTAACATTAATACGTCATAAAACGATATACTTTATATATACAATATGGTGTTAACTTCTGTCACTCCGTTTCTCCAATAAAACACTGCACTGTAATAAGACCCGTCAATTAGTGATTAGATAGTCCCTCTCCAACAAAACCTTCAGGTTGGCGAACTGACATATCGTACCATTTTTATCCACGACTACGAAGTCGATTTCCTAGCGCTGAATTTACCCGTTGTGGTAAATGTGTAAATAGATGATCGGCCGATCTTAATCTCTAGAATATTAATGAAATGCGCTGTATAGTATTCACTCTTGTGACCTTCACAGCATAATCCACTAAAGTAAAATATAGCAGGCTTCAATCCAATCACAAGAGGTGAATATTCTCCCTAAAACATGTACACAATGTTATCATTCTCAGGAGACCACAGTGGTAACGAACATCAGTTGCAACCAGTCTAATTACTCATGAACTCGTCCACGCTTATGGTGGAGCATTCATAAACCTCTCAGGCGTTGGTCTTTTCCTAACCTTTCCTGACATAGTTCGCTTGATATGAAATTCCCTCTTCAAACAATCACTAACATCCTTCTCATGAATCCATTCCGGCTTAAAAGACTTATTCCTAAATATGACTCGATAAAATCTTTGTTTATTAACGAATTTCATTCCGCTTAATTGCTCTGCTTCAATCCATGGCGACGGCGATGCCACATTGTCTGGCGATGTGCCAGGCATCAGCTTTTGAGAATTGTCTGCAACCGGAACAACAGGAGGAGTTCCATCCGACTCCATAAAATCTCTTCGATCCACATACGGCTTTAATCGATCCGCATTCACAGGATGACGCAAAAGTTTGTTAGTCAAAGAGTGTCTTAGTAAGTAAGTATATGGACCTATTTGAGACGTAATATAATAAGGTCCAATGAACTTCCGATAAAGTTTAGGTTTTTTACCTACCGGTGTAACAGGATTAAACAACCACACAAGACTCCCAATAGCATAATGTGTATCGGTTGCTTTAAGATCATAGGTCCTCTTATTTCGAGCCTGAAGGGCCAAAGTTTCCCCTACTGCTTCTTGTCTAGCCATCTCAAGTGCGTTACCTATTCGCTTTACATACTCATTAGTGGTCTGTGGTTCGTCAGACAAACCCATTCGTTGATCAACAGGTAACTTAAGATCCCTTCCAAATAGTAAGAATGCAGGGCTATGACCCAGATTTGCACTCGTTGTCGCACGAAGAGCATACATTATCGCCGGCATAAAATCAGGCCACTCGACTTCATTCTTACAATGAAGTCTCAACATTTTCCATATGGATCGATTCACAATCTCACAAGCACCATTACAACGCGGAGAATATGAAGCTGTGTGAATTCTTGTAACTCCAAACAATGAGGATAACTCAGTCACAATTTTACTTAAAAAATTTGCTCCCCGATCCGAAAGCAAAGTTTCAGGTGGTCCAAAACGAGTGAAAATTTCTCTATACAATGCTTGAGCGATCGACTGAGCTGTCTGATCTTTGAGCATGATCATTTCAGGCCATCTTGTGAGTGATTCGACACAGAGAAGAATGTAATTATAACCCTCTTTGCTTCGAGGCAGTTTGAGGATGTCCATATGCCACCTGCCAAAAATCTGCTTAATGGGCAATGATGTCAGTGGTGGTTTGTTCAACGGAACGGGATATTTACATTCTTGGCACTGCCTGCACGACGTGATATGTCTATGCAGATCACTGTGCATCCCTCTCCAGTAATATTTACGCCTGATTGACAGATAACATCTGTGAAATCCTGGATGAGAACACTCTTCGTGATAACCATTCAGAACACGTTGTCGCATACTTTTCGGAACCACCAGCTGATTAATATAACTCTTCTGTGGTCCTCTAGATCGAGGCTGATAATAGTGAAAAAGTAGTCCGTCGTGTAAAGCATACTCAGAAATCTCGATTACTAACTTTCGGGCATCCTTATCATTCTCAGGCAATTCGCCTGACTCCAAATAACGAATGAAAGGCTTACAATCCAAACATTTATTCTGTTCTTTTGCTGTCTCTATTAGAAATGCGTCACCATCTGGTTCCTTAGGTGCAATCAAATCATCCTCCACTATGAGATTCAAGTCCACCTGTTGAACCTCATTATCAACCTGAGCCAAAAGATGCTCCTCAGCGTCATCATGACCATCCGAGGATATTGGATATGATCGTCGCGATAATGCGTCTGCATTAGTATTCGTCTTCCCTTTTTTGAATCTAACGTCGAACGTATACTGCTGTAACTGTAATGACCATCTTAGCAACCTGCCAGATGTACTCATTTTCAATGACTGCAAATACTTCAAACTGATATGATCGGTGTAAACTGTAAATGGAGAATTTGCCAAATAACAGTGAAATTGTTTGATTGCACATATCATGGCCAACATTTCTAACTCCGTGACCGAATAAGCTCTCTCACAAGCAGTTAAAGACCTCCCCCAAAAGCAATGGGGTGTTCCCTAGCAGAAGCATCTTCCTGAGCTAACACAAAACCTATTGCTTGGGAACTTGAATCACAGTTAATTATAAATGGCTTAGTCATGTCAGGATAAATCAGTACAGGTGCAGTCGTCAACGCCTGCCTCAATCGAACGAAAGCTTCTTCGCAGCTATCATCCCATACGAATTTCATGTCCTTCCGTAGCAATCGATTCAATGGACTTGCAATGATCGAAAAATTAGCTATAAACTTGCGATAATAAGATGCAAGGCCTAAAAATGATCGTATCTCTTTAGGAGTCCTTGGTCTTGGATAATCGCGAATGACCTTGACCTTCGAATCATCCACAGCCACGCCCTGAGGAGATAAAACGTGTCCCAAATAAAGAATTTTATCCAAACCAAACGAACATTTTCGAGGATTTAACTTCAAATTAGCATCATTGAGGCGGTCAAAGACTTCCTGCAAATGAACCAGGTGTTGATCAAAATTTTGACTATACACAAGAATATCATCCAGGTAACACAAGACAGACTTAAAATGTAAGTTCTGAAAAACTCTGGACATGAGTAACTGAAAAAATGATGGCAAATTTTTTAATCCAAATGGTGCAGCTCGAAATTGAAACTGACCCTGATGTGTTATAAAACTCGATTTTTCCCTCGAGTCAGGGTGTAACGATATTTGGTGATAACCACTCCGTAAATCCAACAAACTGAAATACTTAGGCTTTGCCTCTGTCACAGCATCAAAAATATCCGTTAATTGAGGTAATGGAAAACTTATCGGTGCGGTGACAGCATTGAGCTTTCTATAATCAACACAAAAACGAATCTCTCCGTTTTTCTTTTTTACCAACACAACAGGCGAACTCCACATACTATCACTCGGTTCAATCAACCCCGCTGATAACATTTTTTCTGTCTGTGATGCTATTTCGGCCTTGGCAGCAATAGAATGTCGATAAGATTTTTGGTGGATGGGTACGGCGGAACCAGTATGAATCGAATGTTGAGCAAAGCTAGTTCTGCCAAGATCGGTCAATGATGCCGAAAATGTACCTAAATTGGCTTTCAGAAAATCCTTCAATCTAACATTCTCATCCGCAGACAAGTTATCAGAATGATAATTGATTTTAAGGTCGTCCAAAGATCTTGATTGTTCATTGCCAGTCAGTTTATTCGCATTATCATGATCATTAGAGGATGCGTTATCATGTTTTTCTATTGGCACCCTCAGACCGTCCAAGGGCATTGCATGATTGAAATGTGTAGCGTTGGTGCGTGTGGTTGGTGGTTGTTCCTGATTATCACCAGAAAACGATGCCAACACATCTGAAAGAATAGGTTCCACGCACGCTAACGACTTATGCCGCGGCAGCCAAAGTACTTGATTTGTTGGGTTCAAAACCTTGCAAACAGCCGTTCTTTTAGAAGAATCGATGGCGCTCCTTGCACAAATGAATTTACGTTTTGCCTCAATTGGAAATGGTTCAATTATCGATGTGTCAGCCGAATACTTAGCCGGTAGTAAAACTGGCACCAAAGTTTCAGACAAAGGTGGTAAAACAGTTGCATGCAGAGTACAGACAGTGTTAGAACGAACATTAGAAGTTGACAAACGAGTGGCAGTCAAATTATCATAAAAGGTGACAACCTTTTCATCAAAATCGATCCGTGCCCCACTCGCCTCCAAAAAATCTAATCCCAATATCAAACTGTACCCCACCTGTGGCAGAATCAATACCTCACAAGGAATGCTCAACCCCGTAATCGTTACAGTAATTTCCGCTCTACCCTGTACCTGCACAGGATGACCGTCAGCCAAAAACACATCTCTATTGTCTTCCTCCCTCAATGGTTTTAAAGGAATTTTTAGTTTTTGCAGAAATGCGGCACTCATGCAAGACACACTCGCCCCAGAATCAAGCAAACATTGTACAGTATGATTCCTAATCGTGACAAAAATTGTGTTTCTATGCATTGCAACTTTATCAGTCTGCACATAAATTCTGTCCGTGTTAACGTTTATTCCGCCCGCCGCCTGTGGACGACGGGAAGCGAATTCCTATGTTTGACTATAGCGCCCCCTTGTTGACCTGCAAACAGACTGTAAATGACCTCGCTTAGAACACCTAAAACAAGTAACCCCCCGGGCGCGACAGAAGTTATTTGAAGTATGAATACCTCCACAATTTCCACATGTTGGCTTGGAAGTTGTGCGCCAGGAGTTCAGTGGCTGCGAACGGTAAGGCGGTCGTGGTCGCCACGACGGTGAATCATGTGGTCGATTATTCTCCGAGTGTCCTGGATAAGACTGCGCCGATGGTGGATAGCCTCGTGAAGTCGATGTCGCGTAGGGCTCGAGACGTGGCTCCAACACTGGCTTAGGTGACTGATCAACGAACGTGACATGATGGGGTGAAGGCGTCCTGCGTCTCGTAGAATTAATCGCTGCGACACTCGTAATCTGTAGTTGCTTTAGCTCCTCGCGGATAGCGGCGAGCTCGGACACAGTGTGACGGATATGGTGATCAGTGTCTGATTGGTCTTCCTGCGACAATTCCGTCAATCGTCCCCATTTCCGTAGCCCCTCTATTGTAGTTAAATCATGCTGCAGAACATGCTGTCTAATGTTCGAACGTAGACCGTTCAATGCCACGAGGAACGTCTGGCCAGCGTCGACATCAAGTTTTTGAGCCGCTTGCTGGACACTTGTTAAGAAATCATCAACAGACTGGTGCGGTAATTGTTTGAGACTCCACAAGTCAGCAGCGCGTTTCCAGGCATCCGTCGCTTTAGGTCCGTAACGCAGGGTCAGAGCGTCCCGCAAGGCAATAAAACTCTCACGTGTTGCCTGCGACTGCGTGTTAAACCACACAGCTGCTCCATTCTTAAGCAGAAGCGGTAATGCTGCTAATTTCTGCGCCCCCGACATGCGTCGAAACGTTGACCATAGTTCGAAATTCTTCAAAAACTCAAGAATGTCTTCCTGCTGATTTCCCGTAAATGGTGAGGGAACCAATGTATTCCCAGCCATTTCAGAGTCAGATGATATTGAATCAGCGTCAGAACCGTCGTCAGAATCGATAACAGCGTTGCTTGATTGCGGCGACAAAACGAATGCCGGAGACGTAGATAGAAAAGCGTCTGCAGGCGGTGTGAGAACCTGTGGCGCAGACGTGGAGGGAAAAGCGTCAGCAAGCGGTGTGGGAACCGGTGGCGAAGACGTAGTGGGCAAAGCGTCTGCAGGCGGAGCGAGGACAGCAAATGGAGAATCAGTGGGAAGATTCAAAGAAGATGGCAGCAACCCAGAGAAGTGTGATCCCGTTGGAGTGGAAATTAGTGTCTTACCGGAACGAAGTAAGTAACGGCCTGTTGTTTGATTGTCCGGCCCACTCATCTATGTGATGTTCTAGGAGTACGGTGCGTGTGACGAGTGTCTGTAGTCAGATGATCCAGAAACGTTGTCTCGAGAGGTACGGAAGCGACCTTTTCTTTTGAGTTCTCCACCACTTGTAGTGTCGTTCTACTATTACCAGTGTACCATGTAAGTCTAGTAAGTAAGTCTACTGTAACACTCTTTATTGTCTAAACACCAATTATACACTATGTAAGCTACACAGAGCTCGTGACTCCACCACACGCACCGACTGGTGATAATTGCCGGAACTGTCCTTAAATACTCCCACGATGACGACGATGGCAGCCTAGCCCGGCCAGCCGCACATGCATGCACCAGCTCCTCCCACGATTTTTATCTGTACACATGGTTACTGCTAGAGCAAGGATATACTTCCTTCACAAAGCAATGATGTATTTCCACATCCACTTATTTAGAATTTTGCTTTTTTGAGAAATATAAGGGATGTGAGCATCTTGTCACTCAGATTCGATCGAAACTGTTTTAATATTAAACTGAACGCACGATCAACAGGAGCGCTGGATGCACTCAAAACTCAAAACTCAAAACTCTAAGCGCTAGTTTATACAGATAGTCAAGGACAGTTTTGCTGCATTTCCAAACGTGCAAACAATCAACTTTATAGAAGTGACTTCTGATGATTAGGTGTTCGGTTTCACCGAAGATCCTGTACAGTAGTGACCAAATAGCTTGGACTTTTTTATGTAGGAGGTCTGCACGACACTGCAGTTTCGGTTGCTGTAACCGTATGCTTGATTATCATGCCAAAATGAGACGTTTGTGTAGCACCTGCTACAACACTGCCAAAGAAACTTGATGTGGTCCCAACAAAGCATGTGTCTCATTCACATAAGATGCAATCATATCTGCACACATTAAATAAGAACATACTAGTCGTAGTCAGTTTCTGACTGATGGAACAACACAAAGAAAATGCCTTAATTAACGTTTTAAGTAGCACACAAAAGTTATCCTCAAATGACTACATAAGTGGCCTAACTAGGCGCGTTTTGATACAGATGACAATGCTATAATTATGCACAATCTCGCACACGCAGCGGAAGACTGTTCCGAGAGGAACATAGAACACACATGTAGAGGAACATAGAAAACTCACAATTTTCACAAGTGAGCCCCATTCAAACATGAATTCCATATAATAGGCCATAGGTCCAGTGGTTTGTTGCTAGCAGTCCCATAATGCAATTCATAAAATGCATTATTTCGGTGAATAACCTGGTTTCCCTATCGCGGTTCCGTGTGATGCTGAGAAATTTCTACGACTTACATTGACATTACTCGATAGAGCTCAATAATTTGCCAGTCACTAGTCACCTCTCCGCATGAAG
Organism: Aporrectodea caliginosa; assembly: GCA_020284085.1. NCBI lineage: Eukaryota > Metazoa > Annelida > Clitellata > Crassiclitellata > Lumbricidae > Aporrectodea > Aporrectodea caliginosa. Next base: position 53,109 of record JACEVL010000226.1, on the reverse strand, counting down.
TCTTTGCAAGTGTTTAACAAAGTTTGATGTCGTGCCAAGTTTTTTAAATGATAGTTTCATCACTACAAAACTTGCAGTTAGCAGACATAGTATTTCCCTTGGCAGTGAAATTACCATAACCAAACTTTACCGCTCTAGGATCATTAGTATTTTTATTACTAACATTATCACCGTCCGTGGCCGCTATTTTAACAAGACAACCGGAGTAAATTCTGATCAAGATGGGGTCCATACAGAACTGCCAAAATGTCCAATATCCAGAACGTATGAATTAATGACTAAAAGAAAAGACAAAGCTTACTGGTAAACTATCTGAGTGCCTGTAGAAATGTCAGTTGTGTCCAACTACTTAGGTCTCAAGTACGAGTACAAGTACTTAGGTCTCCAGTACAAGTACAAATACTTAAAACTGTACTCAAGTTGGACTTGAGTACAAGTACCACTACGATATAGTAAAGCTCTGCATGCAATAATTCACAAAAGAAGTTAATCATCATGAAAATAATTACGTGTTTCCACCATGATATTGCAGATTTTAAGCAAATTCGCATATTTTCACATATTCTAACATTTTTGTGCCGGTGGCAAGGCTTAAACTTTTTCAATTGGTCTGAAAATTGGTACAGTTGTACAAAGTGATAAATGGAATGGGTAAATCGCCAGGGAGCAGTATTTTAGGAACTTTTATAAAATACATTATATTCTGGAGCACCCTAGGCGTAGGTTATAGTTACTAACAGACCGAGTTGGAAAGAGCCTGCGGAGGACATGGTCGTTATCTTGGATGATGGCAGCGAAGTGGGCCGCGTCAGCGGCTTCAGCCATGTGGGTCGCAGTCGGGGCACCCTGAGGTAGGAAGCCAGCCCTCTTGACCCGTCTCATAAGCCCCTCAACACGATCAACTTCGCTCGAGCTCATCAGGCCCACCAGGTCGGGGACGCATACAGTAAACGCGCAAGGGTTGTGGCACGAGTTCTTATAGATGTAAGGCGGACCTTGCAACAATATAATTGACTGATCAGAGTCTGCAAGCTTAGCATCAATTTCCCCATCAGTAATGTAATTACATAAGCAGAGCTTAATTTGATTATAAAAGAAATTGATATCGGGGTTTATATGAAGCCATTAGTATGAGAGTTTTTCGTGATAGCCTCCAAGGTTAAATATCAGATCGCGGTGGACTATCCTTCGAATCGGCGCTCACAGAATTGGCAATCTGAAACAGAGGCCGCAGTCCTCGCATGTTTAAGTAGATTGGCCGGTGTCAAGATATTGGCCAGGCCGCCAGGCACGTCCTGAACTCTGGTCTGCTAGTACACGATGAACCCACTACTGCGCCTATGTCCACAGTCGTTAAACAGCCCGGGTCATTCATACAAACCGAGGCAGCGCAGTCCAAGAAGAAACCAAAGTGAGAGGGAATGCGTTTAGGGACGTCTTGTGACAGCATAGCACTCTGACGTCTTCCCTTTGCTGTTGATCCTGTGGTGGTTGTCTTTATACTTCTACCTTGATTTTAGGACGAGGAGTCTGGCCAGAATATTTCGAGTTGTTATCCCTTTCTCACCTCCCGCGACCGTGCTGACATTCTTCTCTTCGTGCCAGAGTGTTATCATTACCTTAAACATTACCCTGGAAGGCTATCTGTCTTGGAGTAACTTTCTTGTTGAGTTAGTGTTTCTCTGAGTTTGTCGTTTTCAATCTTAAGTTCCGATATCTCCCCTCCAAGTGCCTTGAACAGTGGGTCCATCAGGTTTCCACCATCTATTCCAAAGCTGCTTGAGAGCCACCTCTAGGCCTATAGACTCCATTTGGGTCCATCCAATTACGTATATCCAAATTCGTATACAAATAACTATGTGCACGTATATTAACCCAATTCATTAGTTCATTTTTGTGTTAGTTGTATTATTGGAACACCACTGCAGAATGTTCGGTTGAGAAATTATACTAACTGGTTGACTAAAACACAATGAGTCAACTTAAATCAGTGGGCATAAGACTTTTTACTATTTACTTAGTGATGAGTTCATGTAATAATGTATTACCTTATTTACTCACTTATTATTGACATCGAGAACAATAGTACATAGTTAGTCAGTATGTCTGATCCGAGACGCGGATGGATGCTTAGGGTCATAAACTGTTTTGCACAGGTCAAGAAGAAATAATATTATGTGTCACTCTGTGATTGATGATAGCGTATTTAAGACTCAATTCAGACAACAAATTGTTTCAGTTGTTATTCCTCTGTTACGGTTGTTTTGCCAAAAAAAGGATAGGGCATGATCGGAGTAGCTTAGTAAACAAATTCGCGGTTTTTCATCACCCTGCAGATGATAATTTCCGTCTTGCAAAATTACAGTTTTCACTTCACCCATCACACTCTTTTGCACAAGGGTTATTACGGTCGCACTCTAGCAGCCGGTATCACGAAATAGAGTATCCGTCCTAAGACTATCCGGGGGGATGTATAAATTTACCCCACGGATGGAATAAACCGGTTTAGAGTATCCCGGGAGATAAACCGTTCTATCCCCCATCGTCATACGCATCACGATAGCCTCGACGACAATCCAGTCAAAATCACCAAAAACGAAGTTAATTGATTTCAGGTCGACTTACAAACTCAAGATACGCAATTTAAAAATGTTATGTGTACAATAAATCCAAACAGTGCGACTGAATACACTTAGAAACCGCCAAAAATGCAAACTAAACCGAATACTCCATTTCGCTAAGGGGGATAGGCCTACAGTAACTCATGTATGGGGATACTTTATTTCGTGACACCGGCTTTATCGCATATGTCGAAAGGCACAACTGGTATTCTCGCCTATGAAATCCGAGACCATTCTATAAAAGTACGGGTGTTAATTGCCAGTGGCTGCATAAACTTACTTGTTGCGCTAAAAGCCATAGTAAAACAGCATCTTACCCCGTTTGTCAACGCACCAACTTCGAATTCAGATGCAACAGCTACGAACACGCTGCTGTTGACTGTCGAATGTAAATCTTCTCTATGAATATAAAATTATGCAGATTTTAACCTGGAGCTCTTGGCAGCTAAACAGGCTTACCGCAGTATCAGTCAACTTTAACCTCCGCGTATGACCCTGATGGTTTGGACATGTAGAGAGAATGCCAGTTGACCCAATACCACACCGTGCAGTACATGCAAGACTCGAAGGAAAAGAAACAATGGAGACCAAGACTACGCAGGATAGACAATATAAATGAGGCCATAGCATCACTTGGACTGACACTAAGGGGAGCAATGTACTTGACAAATGACAGAGGACAATGGAGTTCATTTACGCATACCAATCGCCACCATATGGCTGGCGTCAGTATGTGCGATAAAATGGGTATCTATAATCTAAGTGATTTAAACAGTGAGATTAATTCGAGTTTAAAATGTTTTTCTCGCACGGTAAGCTTATGCTTCTAAACAGGCCAATATTGAATCGCATCTATAATTATTTTCCATAGCATCGATTGGGCCAGGAGCTCACTTTTGCTCCACATATTCACCGCCCTGCCTGTGACTGTCATTATCAGCTGCGCCAGCTTATCACCATTACCAGTTCACTAACGCCTAGTGCCATCACCACCCTTGTGCATTCTTTCATAAGAGCCCGCCTTCACTATTGCTCGTCACTCTACTCTGGCCTCCCATCCAATCGAATAGCGTGCCCGGACGGAGTCTTGCGCTCTCCAGCGAGTCTTATTGGACAAATTCCCATATTTTGGTCACGTCTCCAGCTATGTGCAAGAGACTTAACGCAGCGCATTGAGTGCAGAATCGCTGCCTTGGTGCGGCGATGTCAGCATTGTGTTTAGCCCCAGACTACCTTGTGAGAGTTGTGTTGCCCCTCGAGTATTCAGGGTCGCCGCCCATCCGCTCTGCGGAGAGGGGTGCTCTTGGTTCCATTTACCCGAACTGCAACTATGCAGAGTTGGGCCTTTTCGGTGATGGGCCCATTGATCTGGAACGGGCTCCCCAAGAGCTACGCCTGATTCCTTGGCTCTTACTGAGGAATTTTGTAATGAACTAAAAAACGGTATTTTTTGGACGTGCTGGAGTCGGGAGCGCCTCTGAGCAGTCCTTTTGAAGGGGTGTTATATAAATTTATAGAAGAATGAATGAATGAATACCGTACATCCTTTGTATAAACATGTGCGTACGTACCTACACATATAACTGTATGACTTCAAGAACAGAGGCTGCAGAACGCAGTTGTTGCTGACCAGCATGATTTGGAACAGGAATAGGCCAATTGTACGCCTACAGCTCCTAGAGAGGTTCTTAAAGGCAGGCAGATTATACGTACGTAAAAACAGAACATTTGTACATCAATGCATATACCATGTTATACATAGATATGCTTACATGGGTGTATATGTGTTAAGGAAGACAGGGGAAGGTAGCTGGTTTCAAAAAGCAAACAAGGGAAGGGTTTTACGCCAGTGCGTATGTTCGCGCGCACATTTTGGAACATGCAGTAATTTCAGTGCAATCTGTACCTTTAAACCAACTCAATTCCTCGACGGGTTAACTTAGAATTGTTTGTCGCATATGCATTTGAGCATTTCAATGGATTCTTATCAGAATACTTTTTTAGCACCCATCACTTAATATTCAAAATTTGCAAAGCAAAACTAGCAGTAGGCCTATGCCTTTCTTTTTCAATAGTGCTCCACTTTTGCTGTGTCGCAGACAATTTTCGTGACGCAAAGACAACCTGCCTGTCCAAATCATCTTTTATTTGTGCCAAACGAACTCTCACTGTATAATCTGATGCATCTGGATGAATAATAAAAGGATTTTGAAAATCAGGCGCAATCAAAACCCGAGAACCACTGCATGTCTGCTTCGTAATTTTACCCATCAAATCAAATCATTTAATTGATCCATAAATAATCCAGAACAGCTACGGTAACAGATGATTATGCAAATATAAGTAGTATGTACATCAACCGAAGATAAAACAGTCAGAGGCAATTGTAGATGCATTGAAGAATCTCAGTTAGTACTGGTCTGGAGAGATGGGCCAACATAGGAGACCTCAAAGGAAAGGTCCCACTAAGTAAGGCCCCTATTTCAGTAAAAGAAGAAATGGCCATTACCCAAATAAAAAAACAGTAGGCTAGTGCATCAGCAAATCAAATACTCTCCAGTGGACGGATAAAGGATTAGGCCTTGGCGTACATGATAAAGCCAACTCTTTATTAGCCGCAGAAGTTGCCTAAGTGAAGGCCCTAACTAAGGTATTGATCAACCATGACGAACCGGTTTAAACCAGTCGGCGCTGGTGTGCTGTGGAATACAATGCAATATTATACTCGTTTATTGAAAACTCAGAAGCTTATGCAGACGAAATTTCTACAGATTACATGGTTTCGGGGCTTCAAATTACATGGTTCGGACCTTCTATGGAAGCAATATAAACTAGGTCAGTAGGCGTTCTTATTTAGGATGCGGGATATGCAATTACGCTCGGAGGTTATGTCCATGATTTCGGGATGGGGGAGTAAATTTCGAAGAACATAGTGAGGTTCTCTCGTGATTTTTTGTGTGGAAAGCGGAAAGGAATCGATTGGCAATGGGTCTATTGTTCGCTCTTTAGGTAGTGTTGGTAAGTTTTGCTATTTTTATATTCGGCCTAAGGCGAGCATGGTTTGTTGCACTGATGGGAAGCAGTGGTAAATATTTGGCCACTGCACGTTGCTGTAAAGATCATTGTACTACGTGAAACTGTGGATGACCTTAAATCGTTCAGTTGATACATATTGAAGTATGAAGTTGAGCCTTGATTCTTATGGGGTTTGGCATCAGTCGTAGATCATTCTTTGTAAGTGATCGTTCCTTCGAGTAACCAGTCATCTCCGATCATGGGAAGACCATTTTTCTTAAGAACCTCGTTTGCCAGATGTTCTGATTCCTTCGTCAAAGGGGGAATTTTATAACTTGCGAGCACCTTCCGCGAAACGAACGAATTGCTCTGTGAATCGAATTCTAAACCGTGAAGAAAATCTTGTTCAAGTGACACTGGAAGATCACAGAATTTCAAGATTGCTCTGGCAGCAAAGAGTTTGTCTTTCATGATGTCTTCGTAGCGTACTGCGCTGATTTCGAGCCCGTTGCGTCGAAACTCCAAGTACGACTTGCAGTGAACTGTCGTCCTGATGACCCCCAGCGAAAGATCATCCCAGAACTTGTACCTAAAGTCCTTTCCTACATAGCCTGCGTAATCGAAGCATTTCTCAGTAAGCACTGGCGAAAGTTTTCCGACCTTGGACAACATCATCAATGATGGTGTCTCTCTTGACAGCCGATAAAACGATTGACCCACGTTTATTACGTTGCGATACATGAAGAGACATTTAGCATGAGGGTAGACTTCTCTAAAGATTGGAAAAGCGTAACTAAACATTGGCGTGATTTTTAACATATATGCCAATGGAGTGATGTTTTTATATGGTCTGCATGTCCACCGAATGACATCTTGACTGAGCTGGCGCAACTGGGGTGAGTCGCCTTTGCTCTTGTAACAAAGGGCCAGAGCACTGGTGGAGTCTGGTTCCGAGATGGAGATGCACTTTCCCGTTGTTTGCATCATCTGTGTCAACAGAGTCGACCCACATCTGGCAGTGCTAACAAGGAAAATCAACTGTCCTTTCGGATCTCCAAGTTCTTCCGCCATTCGATGAAAATGATTCAAAGGAACGAGTATCAGTTGATTGCAGTACAACGCTTGAGCAATCCGCATAAAGGAAAAGTACTCGAATTTCCACAAGTGCATGCCTTTCTGTTTAGCAACCCCGAAAATGGCATTCTCTTTGTTTATCGTTATCAGCGACACGTGATCATTGTCAAATATGTACTGCGGACTCTCGAATCTGTTGTGCGACAGGATGTAATCTTTGATGGAACACATATGCGCAAAATCAAATCTATTTAAAAGAACAATATCAAGAACGTGTGCGCATCTGTTGTAGTTTTCTGGCCGTCTTGATTCTCTTATTCTGTTTGAGGTTCCGTTGATTTTCCAGTAGACTTTCTGTATCGTCACATACATGAAGCGCAACAGCATGAAACAGATCAGTATAACGAGGCGCTGCAAGAACAGCGGCCAACCGGACAGACGACCCATCTGGAACAGTTTAACATAGCATAAGTTTTCAACTGTGTAAATGCATCTCTCCGCCTTATGTAGGTTTCTTCCCACATGCCCTTCTGCCATCCTGCAGCAGCTGTGCCTGCCTACTATTATAGGTCAGCTTAAGAATGCGTGTATAATTACAACCTATTTATTATTTATTTGCACTTAATACGCGGGTAAGATCGGTCGGTCAGAATATGGATGGGTGACAGTAGTTGCCTCTGCTCTTTTTTACGTGTTTCCACTGACGAATCTCTTTCATCATTCATTCATCTTATTTCCAGCCTCTAACACAGCTTGCACATTCATAATAATTCTATACCGGTTTACAGTCTTGGGCCGACTGTTCCCTTTTCCTCCTTTGTCTGGTTACTTATTTTTATCGACAGCCATTCTCTGTCACCCAAGGTACTCACCATCCCTTTCATCATTCTAAATCCTTCATTCTTCTGCTAAACTGAACACGACCTTTGGTCTCCTGTGCGTGCATATATGATATAATTATATGTATTCCACCTTCCGCGTTATAATTTATGTACAGTTTACCAATATTTATGGCAACATGTTTAAAGTCAGTTGAGTCTTTCCACAGTGTCCATGTGTCATATTTCGTATAAGTATTCTAATTCTTATTGTTTTCAGTTGAATTTGAATTTTGAATTGAATTGTGTTTATTGCACAGAAAAGGTTTTGCGTCATAATCATGAAACAGCAAGTACAGTACGTGGAACATGAGCCAAGAAAGCCTAATAGCTTATATTAAGTTTGACCTCTTTCTTGATTATTATTTATAAATGTATTTTTAACTCAATCAGGACTTAAATAGGACGTAAATAATAGTAATAATAACAATAAAAATAAAAATAACCGCAGTGCAGCATCACCTCCCACCAATATCAATAATGACTGTAACAAAATTAATAAAAATTGTAGGATTGGTAAGTAATGCTATCATACAAAGTACAGATTCTGGTTTAGTTAAACAGGTGAGCAGATACATCATACAGGTATACTGACCAAATAGCTACACATCAACATTAGAATATTTTAAAAAACAATACCTTTCAATTGATTTTTTAAAATGCAGTGACTGTTTTCCCCTCTTAATATTAACCGATAAAGAGTTCCACAATCGAGGACCAAGAATTCTAAAGTTATTAAATCGACAAGTAGTGCAGGCGTAGGGGGCCAACATATTTACTCGACCCACAAGTATTAAACGAATGAATTTTACCTACTGATATAAAATCATTTCTAAATATGGAGAGTAAGTTCTCATAGTCTTGATCTGTTCGTATATTGCTGATCTGTTCCTCGATCCGTTCATATATTCCTGATCTGTCTCTTGAGTTGTTCATATATTCTTGATCTGTCTGGCCTATTAATAATTATCCCATCATTGTCTCCTTCGGTTCCATTACAAATGGTTAAGAAGTCATACTTTTGTTCTCGTAATCGAAGTCGTAATCTTCAATTATCTTTGGCACTACTCTAAAGCTAAACGCAAAGCAGCAACTTATTCAAGAGCGCTGCGTCGTATCAGAAGGGTTGTCCTGAGATGGATGTCCAGTGGAGGTCAGAGTCCGGTTGCCAGAGAGACCGTAGTGAAGATGCAGAACATGTGGGATGGACTAATTCTTGAAGAGGTGAGACTACAATTTGGAATGGAAAACCTCTTGGGTGACAAGTCGAGGAGAATGAGGCAGTTGACGGTAGGTCAGTGGTGGCATTGGTGGAGGAACGGAGAATATGCGGAATTCAGAAGAAGTTCGTTCCAGAGTTGAGGTGCAGTGTGGGATACGGATCGACTGGGGAACTTGATGCTAGTAGTGTGACTGGGAAACCGGAGAGAGTGAGATTGTTGGGCAGACCGGGTCCACGCTTAGAATTCCTAAACCGGTTAAACGCAAAGACTCACGTGGGTCCGTGAAATGTAAGAAATGTTCTTTTTATGTTTTCTGACAATTTGTGCACGAAACGTAAGATATCTTCGGAAGATTGCATAGTGGTTCGCGCAACGCCTACAGTAGATAGAATTTAAGTAAAGAATATAATTTATTTACTGGTATACGGCATAATAATTAAGGACATGTCTTGTTTTTAAAACACTATAGGTAGATTTGCTGCAAAAAATGGTTTTGCTTTTATAAGCAAAATTCATGAAGTCGCCATAGAACAACATCGTAATGGTCCTAATCGTAATCTATCACTACTTATAGAAACTTCCATAAATCTAAGTCCTAAGAAACGACTCGTCCGAATTCTAAAGCAGTGTATACTGCCGTTAAGAATATTGCTTATGATAGCCTGTATAAATCCAAGCATAAATTTAAGGGACAGGTCCCATTTTCAAACAGTACATAGATTACCTGTTAGGGATATAGTTGCTTATATTAATTTCATACGTTGCAATGTAGAAAGGCAGAACCCGGTTTTCTCGTCAACAAAATCTGAGACCCTACCTTAGAAGTACGGGTGTTATGAAACTGTTCCTGTAAAAACTACTTTTTGCATTAGAGCAGATATATTAAGCACCAGCTGACCTAGTTTGTCAACGCACAAACTTCGAATGCTGACGCATAGTAAAAAAAGAGGCTGTTGTCTGTAAAAATGCATGTACCTACATAAAAAGTGAGACTTTAACCTGGAGCTCTTGAAGCAGCATAATCTCGCTGAACCATCAACCTCTGCATAGTAACGTATAGCCGGTTATAAATTCTACGGCTCCTGGTTTGCATAATAAGGCCATTGACCGTGGTTTGCATAATAAGACCATCGACCGTAGAAGAAGCCTACGTGAAGACTCATAGTCAATCGACTCCTTCCTTCCTTCCACAATTGCACTGCACAGTATACAAGCTGAGACAGGTTTCAACCGGTTTGTCAAGGTGATCAAGACATTTGAGTCTTCACGTAGGCTACTTCTACGGTCAATGGCTTAATATCGTTTATTTAACGACGATATTAAGCCATTGACGGTCAATGGCCCTATTACGACAGCTAGGCCATCACGACAGGCCCAATAACTATAACTGTGCTGTTTAGGTAGAATTTTTTATTTAGTTATTGGGCCTGTCGTGATGGCCTAGCTGTCGTAATAGTCGGTCGTGCTAGACCACACGAATGATAACGATTCGAGAAAAATATATAATTGTATTATTATTATGGGCCATGTTTTCCATAGGTTTCTCCCTCCAAAAAAGCCGTTGGCGTATTCCCTTCGACCCCGGTCACATGACCGTGTTTTACCTTTAGTTAACCATAATATGAAAAAACCTTTTATAGTTAGAATGCTTTATTCATATTGACAATTGATTGTTTATTATATATGATGTATGTAGGGCCATTGTAGGCCTACACCAGAATGCGGATTGCAACTGGTTCAATAAAGAATAATTTTATACTTACTTATTACAGTAGGTCTAACATTAGCAAAAAGAACAATGATAAGTATAATAAATGTCGGCAAACAGTCGGTCAGTCGAGTCACTATAATTATGAAATCAAATCTGATTATGTCCGGTCTTACTAATATGTCTGTCTCCGTCTGAATCTGTCTAGTCTAAATCAATCTAATGAAATCAAATCTTGTCTGACGCTGGAATCCGCAACAACGTTTCTTGAAAGTCGTATCAAGGTCGTCGTGACGAATCTTAACCCAGGCGTCCTGTGGAAGGAGCGCCTTCCTGTTTTCTACTCTTCGGCTGGGTCAACGATGTTTACGGGGTTTTGATGCGTTTGTTGATTTGGGACTTAACGCTGCGAGGTGCAGGTGTCATGGCTGCAGCGGACGTCGTTAGATGCCTGGGTCAACACCCGGCCTCGCAGCCGGTGCCCAGTGTGATTCTCGTTAACGATAACGATAACGAAAATAAAATGATTTCGTTAACGACAACTATAACTATAACTAAAAAATATAATTAACTATAACTATAACGAAAATAATACTAACGAAAATTCATTGTTATTTTCGTTAATACAAAAAAATTGCAATATCGACAAACATGAGGACGTGAAAATGCGCTACAGCTAATAGCCTATGTTCGCCCTGGATTCTGGATTTGTGAATTCACCCAGTAGTAGTGCAAAAAGGGGTAGTGCAAAAACATTACAATATATATATAGTGGCGTATTTAAAAAATTAAATTTAGCTAATTTGTAAAGGTTTCTATAGCGATTGCGACTCAGGTTGACTAGCTTAAATTTGCAAACTTAGTAGTCGTAGCAATCTTGTAGTCAAAAATCAAAATATATATAAAGTTCTTGAGCAACCGCAATTGTGGGAATGCTGTATGGAGTCATTTCAAGTATGAATTAGTCACAAATTAAATCTTCTATATTTGTTCAATCTACTATCCTCGGTCAATCTTCTCCCATTGGTCAATCTTCTCCCATTGGTCAATCTTCTCCCATTGGTCAATCTTCTCCCATTGGTCAATCTTCTCTCCTCGATCAATCTTCTCTCCTCGATCAATCTTCTCTCGTCGATCAATATGCTGTCCTATAGGTCAATCTTCTATCTTCGGTCAACCTTCTCTCATTGGTCAACCTTCTCTCATCGGTCAATCTTCTCTCATCGGTCAATCTTCTTCATTAAGAAGATTTATATAGCGCTCCCTCGTAGAAGCGCTTCCAAACCAGACCCTGCTAAAATGGACGGTCGCAAAAAAACGCGTCTAAATGAACCGTATACCCATCAGGAGTAATGCCAATGGGTGCCCTATGGTATACAATATGGTATGGAATATAGGCCTACCATAGGGCAGACAACAGAGAAACCAGATGATGTATAATAGTAGATCGATCACGAGGGAACGAGGAGTTCACCGTGTGTTACATGTTATGTTATTAAAGGCGAGTATACTTTAATTAATATCGAAGCATATTCCGCTGCGTGTGAAGCAGCGTTCATTGAACGCTAACAGTTTCCAAACCTTATTACTGCTCACCTGGAGATGTAATAAAGTTCGGAAAATATTGACTTTAGTATGTGGGGCCCGGGTGGTCCCCCGGGTTGGCCTCCTTAGGCTTGGCCTCTTTTAGGCTTGGCCTCTTTTAGGCTTGGCCTCTTTTAGGCTTGGCCTTTCTCTAGCCTTGGCCTCCTGGGCTTGGCCTCTTTTAGGCTCCGCCTCCTTAGGCTTGGCCTCTCTTAGGCTTGGCCTCTCCTAGCCTAGGCCTCCTGGGCTTGGCCTCTTTTAGGCTCCGCCTCCTTAGGCTTGGCCTCCTCGGCCTCCTAGCCTTGGCCTCCTTTCTCTAGCCTTGGCCTCCTTGGTCTCCTACTCCCACCCCGGCTAGCTATAAATAGAGGCGCTTTTTGCGTAGTTCGGTTCGGTTTTTAGTACTTGTGTGTGGTTGAGTTTGGAAGAGATAAAGATGATTGTTGGTTACTGTTGATAAAGACCTATAGCGTGGTGATTTGAATAAAAGATCGTTATTTTAACTTCCTGGTGTTGAATCCTTCGGTGTTTGACATTGCTTGCTTCGGCTCATCGACTGGCAGACGCTGAAGCCCTTCGATCGACGACGGAGGCCTTACCTGTGCTCCCATCCTGAGCGACACGCGCCTTACACTCGCCTCCTGAGACGGAGAGGGCCGATTTTCCGTTACATTAGTTATTGAAGTTAGTTTACATACGCCATCTCAATTATTTGTTCCGCCATCTCTGCTTTTCCTTAAGCTCTGAAGTTTTGTCATAAAGCTGCATGTGTCTGCCTGCGTTTGTGCGTGTCTGTGTGGATTAGCATGTGTGGGTGTGGTGTGTGTTTGTGTGTGTTATGTTTTTCGACCGGCAACATAAACAGGATACCTGTAGTGCAGGCAATTATCCTAGCATCTGTATCCAGTTTCTTGAATTATCATATACTTAGGTCAATTTCTCAACTGGATATCGTGAGAAAAGAGATTTATTGCAGAATTATACATGTATATTACTTAGCGTAGACTTGAGGGCAGTTTGTACTTTGTACATGCTCTCTTCGTAGGATTCTATTTCAACTTCAGTTATGTTAATTTGAATCTGCCTTGCTGATTACATGTTGGCACTCGGAGGACAATCACCTTGTCACCTTGTGCCGTCGATTCGATGAATCCTAGCGACCGTCATAGTCAACCTTCTCCACGTGTTCCGATCTCTCGTCGCCTCTCTCAGCTCCGGAAGCTTCGTCTTCATCGTCTCATGTATCTCATCCATCCATCTTCTTCGGAGGAGGACAATAGAGAATGCAAATTGAGGCGTATACCAGCTAAGCACTGATCACAAAAGCAAATTGTTCTAATATTTAATATGGGATGGTAAGGCCCTGTGTGCCAGTAGAGTAGCCTACTTGGGTACTGGCGAAGATTTTGCTTTCTGGTCAGTCAGCTGAGTATGTGTTGCAATTGGCCTGTAAGAGAAGTGATTGCCTCGAGGGTGGGTAAATGTAAGGAAGCCATGTGTCAAGGGAGATATAAGCCAGACCACAGGCTAACGGTCATTAACTCCACAATTACCCGTATTCTGGCAGTGCCACAAGCCTGGAGAAAGAGGAGGGTAACGTTAATCACGTATGTTGTGACACAGAGCCGTCAGACAGTAATTATTGAAATGGTCCATCTTGGCTGGTTTTTCTTCAGTATGAGCTTAGGTTTGCTACAGTTGTTCTGCTTCGGTTAGGGAAGGCGGCTGGTACGAACTGCAAGGAGGGACGTGAGAAGAGACTCCGGTCAACAGAACGCTGGTGACGCTACTTATCAATCAATCAATCAATTTATATAGCGCCTCTTCAATGGTTCTACTCAGAGGCGCTCCCGAGCCAGGCCTGGTCATAGAGAAAAGTCTTCAGTTGTGTATAGAAGGAAGTAGAATAAGTACGAGGGGATAGGCGACGGAAGGATGATAAGTCATTCCACGTTGTTGGACTAACGATAGAGAATGCTCGGCGCTGCTTAGTAGCAGTGCGGGCAAAAGGGACCAAAAAGTCACCCCTAGAAGAGGAACGGAGGGCTGAGCGACCTGTGAGAGAAGAAGATAGAGTAAAGATGGAGCGTAGATAGCGAGGAGCTGAACCCAAGACACATTGCCAGACAAGAGAGCAAAGCCGATACAGGATGCGATGCCGGAAGGGAAGCCAGTGGAGGGTGTGATGCGTGTAAGAAGAATTTTCCGTAGCTATAGGTAGACAGTGGTCAACCACAGAGGCCATACACAAGAAATGCGGCACTTTAGACGCGTGGTGTTCCAGGAGGAAACATCGGATGTCCTACTCTGACTCTGTCAGCAATATCTTGATTAGGAGTAGAACAACGACGTTGCCACTGTCCGAAGACGCTGAATGCGCTTTTCGGAGCTGTTACCCGCGCTCCAGAGGACCACCGGAGGACCCTCCGGTGGTCCTCTGGAGCGCGGGTAACAGCTCCGAAAAGCTGGAGTTGTTGACACTTGAGGCCGGAACTGGAGGTGTGAGCTGCGGAGTCGGAGAACATGCGTGGAGCTGGAGTCAGAAGGATATTGAAACTGTCTTCCGGAACTCGTCCTTGGCTACTGTAGATAGAGGTCGACTTGGTATTCTAAAGAGTCCGTAGGCCTACGACCAGTGTTGTTTCAATTACATTGCAAATGCAGTGCTTTTTTTCAGCCGGAACGGTCCGGAACACCGTTCCGGGGCCTTTTTTCAGCTATTAAAAAATAATGTAGCTAATTTAAATTTTCATTAAAATTTTAGTAAATTATTTAGATATCTTTATTTAATCTAAGTGGTTTCAGTGTTTATTGATATTGATATTATATTAAATAGAAATATTACCATAAAATATGCCACCATAACTGTTCTGAATATGTTGAGTTCCGGAGCCTTTTTCTCTAGAAAAAAAGCACTGTGCAAATGTAATTCAATCATAATTGCAATTACATGCTTGTAAATGTAATTGAATTACAATTACAATTACTTTATTGTGAAAGTAATTGAATTAGGCCTACAATTACATTTTGATTGTAATTCAATTACCAATTACTTTTCAATTTATTCCTTTAAAATTGGCAGATGATTTAGAATTGTTTCGATAATTTTTAATTTACTCTATTTTTAAACTGAAACATCCAATGGGCCAATGACCTGTAAATTGTAATATATAAGTTACATTCCATTGTATTACAAGTTTGTCAGGTATCCAAAAGTACGATTTATAATTATGATCCATTAAAACAAGTTAGAGTTTATTTGATTTTTAGCAGTAGAAGTTTTCAAAATTATAGTCTATTAGAGAACTTAGTTGATTGCGCCTGGGTGAGTGAGTCAATTAGATCAGCAGTGCTAAAGCTCAACTGGAGCTGAAGATGGAAGCTCTGTTATCTGGCAGCCGCAGTATTATAGGCTAGCTAAGAATGAGTGCATGACTGCATGGATAGTCTGATAATGATGGTCAGCCCTTGCCCTTGGGGTCTATCAAAGTGTGCTGTAAGATTGTAAGAGGGTGTAAGGATAGAATAATGGTGACAATTATGTTTCCATGCAAACATAATGCTGAGCAGTTTATTCAATTAAACGGGCGGCTTGGGTCAACCCGGCAGGCTGGCATCTTTGCTGACTTTATGAAAGTAATTTGTAATTTACACTTCATTCAATTACAAATTACATGCAATATTGTAATTTGAAATACAATTACAATTACTGGACTTAAAATGTAATTCAATTACAATTGCAATTACAGAACTTGTAATTCAATCACGTAATTCAATTACATGTATTTCAATTACTGAACAACACTGCCTACGACTGGGTTATTTTGATCGTAAGAGTTGTTTTGATTTGTTTCCAGAGGAATTGTATTATCAACATTAACATTCCAACAGAAGGGAGAGTGATTGCAAATAGTTTACCATGCTGTAAATATTTTCTTGTAAATGGAACCGAAAATTATAAATCTAGTTTTGTTTGTCCAGCATCATTTCGAAGCGAACTCGCGACCGAGACATCGGCCTATGCCTTGAAACGTTGGAAGACTCCTGTTAATGAGAAGAATCTCCATATATATTGTGCTCATTATTTGTTAAAAGATTGAGTAGCGCCTTTGCGTTACTTTTGCTTCGTGACCATAACCAACCATCAGCGTCAATGTAGAACTAACTTTCACCCAAGTTTAACCTCGTCACATTAAATAGATTAATCATAAAGCTATTGTAGCGGAAAACCCCTCTCAGTCGTCTGAGTAAGACGATTCGAACCCTTCTTCTTGTGGCGAGGGTAGAGGTTTCTGCTCAGGAGGCAAATAGTCTCGCGTGTCGCTCGAAAGAGCGCAGGTCCGGCGTCTGGAGTATAGCAGACGGCTTAAGGCGCTCGCCGTTGACGACGTTCTCAAACCAACCAAGACAAGTCAAAGTCACTAGGTTTTGAACCCGTATATTGCTGCCAAATCGTCAGCCAACTCTATCACGGTCACACAGACCAGCAACGGCAGACAGTTTCACAATCGAATCAAACACCAGGTCGCAAAGTCAAAGTCAGATGCAGCGTCAATCACCACAGCACCGTCTAGTTCTTTAGCGCAAGCCCTCTTATAATACAATTGGGAGGGGGAGACCTGTCAATCACAGAGCGTGCAGAAGCCGGACGGGGAAGGGATACCCCGTGCAAGGCCCGAGGAGGCGGAGCGTGCAGAAGCCGAGAGGTGTGCAAGGCCCGAAGGAGGCGGAGCGTGCAGAAGCCGAGATGTGTGCAAGGCCCGAAGGAGGCGGAGCGTGCAGAAGCCGGACGGGGAAGGGATACCCCGTGCAAGGCCCGAGGAGGCGGAGCGTGCAGAAGCCGAGATGTGTGCAAGGCCCGAAGGAGGCGGAGCGTGCAGAAGCCGACCGTGCAAGGCCCAGGGGAAGGGATACCCCGTGCAGAAGCCAAGCGACACACACACATAGAAACACGGCGACAAAACAGCAACGCACACATACAAGCACAGAAACAAGGCAGAAACACGCACACACACAAAAACACGGCAAGCCAGACCCGCTCCCAGGGGGGCAACTCCTAAAATCCTCCACATCCTCCCCCCAGTACTAATGGGAATGTCCCCATTCCCAGGGAGACAATCACCAACACACAGCCAAAGCAAAGCACGCAGACAACGGCCAAGTCCCCAAAAACCCACTAGACGAGGGCTGATTCACAGCCAAATAAACTAAGAGTCACAAATGTCTCTAAATAAAATGTTCGAATCGAGTGGCCAGCGGCCCGAGAAGTCTCTAATTAAATGCAAATATGCGTGGCCAACGGCCCAGAGAATTAATGTCAATTTACGCAGCGGCCAGCGGCCCAACAATTAATGAAACAAAACAGTCACAAAAGAATTCACGCCGATTCTCGGCAACAATCAAAAGCAAAATATCGCACAAAAGAATCTCTTAAAAAGTCAGAGTCCATTCAGAGCCGACATCGTTCAGGAACAGAGTTTAGCGAAAACGGGCGGGCAACCGCACCGTTCGCTTCGGTCGCTCATCGTTCGCGGCAGCAGCCGGCGCCGTGTCCATAGGATCATTCTCGGCAGCCAGGTCGTGGTTCGCGTCATCCAAGCCCTCGTCGAAACAGAGGCGGAGTTTATCGACGTGAGCGATAAACGGGCGGGCGTGTGCGGACTTGCGAAGCCGGTAGTTGACGAGGCCACAGCGTTCCATGACCGTGAAAGGACCCGTATACATTCGAGCCCACTTGGGACTCCGGCCTTGGTACCGTCGAGGCGTATAGTACCAGACCCGTGCGCCCACTGAGAATTCTGCCGGCCGAACCTTCATGTCGTAGGCATGCTTTCGTCGTTCGGCGGCGACTCGGAGGTGGTCCCGCACCAAGCGGTAGGCATCCTCCATCCGTTCGGCAAAGTCCCGCACGTAGACAGTGTAGTTGGCGAGTCGTCGATCAGCATCGGGAGGCATCCCGTACACCAGGTCCACCGGTGCCCTCGACTCACGACCGAACATTAGGAAGTTCGGTGAGTACCCAGTAGCCTCGTGCAGAGATGCACGGTAAGCGGCGAGGACCAAGGGCAAAGCCTCGTCCCAATCCCTTTGATGGCTGCTTATTACCTTCCCCAGCATGGCATTCATGGTCCTATGAAAGCGTTCTATCAAGCCATTCCCACTAGGGTGGTAGCTGGACGTTCTCAGCTTATCTATCCCGAGGAGTTTGCACAATTCCCGAAACAGGTTCCCTTCAAAATTTGTACCCTGGTCAGTCAATATTTGCAATGGAACCCCGTACCGCACTATTACATTTTCTACCAAAGCCCGAGCCACAGAGGTAGCTTCCTGGTTAACCAAGGGTATGGCCTCTACAAATTTAGTGAACCCATCCATCACCGTTAAGATGTACTTATATCCCCGTCGACTACGCGGATGGGGACCCGTAATATCTAGGCTGAGACGTTCCCATGGTTCCCCGCATGGTAACGGCTGAAGAGGCCCTTGCTTGGGAGGGAGACCCCGGCGATACTGACTACAGGGGGAGCATCGCTGACAGAAGCGCCTTACATCCCCTGACCAACCTACCCAGTACGCCCTGCGTCTCACCTGCCATCGCGTGCGGCGAACACCCAAATGACCACCAGTCACCCCAGTATGGGCAAGCTTCAAAAAGTCCTCCCTCTTTGCCCTAGGCATCAATACTTGCTCTGTCTCATCAGCCGTTCGGCGATATATCACTCCGTCCCGCAGGCACAACCGATCCCTCTGATGCCAGTAAACCTTGATGGCTTCATTTTCCTCTAAAATCTCAACAAGATCGGGGGCCCCTGCTCCTTCCTCTAACCAACCATACACTACTCGGAGATCTGCGTCCTCCCTTTGAGCTTGCTCCATAGAGTCCGGCTGACCGTCATTCGCACTCAGCAGAGGCGGGTCGAGAGCCTCAGTCACCGCGGCCACCGCGACGGAGTCCACACAACCACATTGGCGACAGGGCAAACGCGACAAAGCATCAGCGTTCCCGTGCTTCCGTCCAGGCCGATGCACAATCTGAAATTCGTATTCAGCAAGGCGCTCTAGCCATCGCCCTTGCTGGCCGATCGGTTCTGGAGTCCGTTGTAACCACTGTAGAGCGGCGTGGTCTGTTCTCAGCACAAACGGACGCCCAAGCAAGTACTGTCGATAAACCTTGGTAAAATAAACTATTGCCAAAAGCTCCTTCCTTGTGACACAATAGTTTCGTTCCGCAGTAGAGAGAAGGCGACTCCCGTACGCTATCACGCGCTCTTCCCCTTCAACGCGCTGAGAAAGCACAGCTCCAATCCCTAGGTCACAAGCGTCGCAATCTAGAACGTAAGTTCCCTCATCTTTCGGTAGCGCCAAGATCGGCGCGCTCGTCAAAGCGTTCTTCAGAAGATCGAAAGTCTCCTGGCATACATCGTCCCAAGCGAAGGCTCTTCCCTTCTTAGTCAGGGCAAACAGCGGTGCGGCCAGCGTAGAAAAGTCCTTGATAAATCGCCTGTAGTATGAGCACAATCCTAAAAATGCTCTTACATCACGCAGCCGTTGCGGCACAGGCCAGTCCACAACATCCTGCACCTTAGACGGGTCCATAGCCACTCCATCTGGCGTCACTACATGGCCTAAGAAGCAAACAGTCCGTCTCAGCAACTGGCATTTGCTCGGCTTCAGCTTAAGGTTGGCTCCCCTTAACCTCAGAAACACTTGCTCCAACCTATCCAGGTGCTGCTCCGGCGTACTCCCAAAAATAATTACATCGTCTAGATAAACTAGGCAAACCTCGAAGTTCAACCCAGACAAAACGATATCCATGAGCCGCTGGAAAGTGGCGGGCGCATTGCAGAGCCCAAACGGCATCACTTTCCACCTGAAAATGCCCCTTCGCGTAACAAACGCGGTCTTGTCTGCGTCCTTTGGATCCATTGCTACCTGGTGATAACCACTTCTCAAATCTAGCGTACTGAACCAGCCACCGCCCGCGAGAGCGTCAAGACATTCATCTATCCGCGGAAGCGGGTAGGAATCCTTCCTCGTTCTATCGTTCAACTGTCTGTAGTCAATACAGAATCTCAGGGCACCGTCTTTCTTACGGGCCAACACTACATTCGCAGCCCACTCGCTCACAGCTGGCTCTATGATTCCATCGGCTAACATGCCATCCAACTGGGTGTCAACAACAATTCTATGCGGCAGCGGTTGGCGTCTCAAAGGCTGGCGCACTGGACGCGCATCTCCCGTCTCTATCTTGTGCGTACAAACTGAAGTCCTTCCCAAGTCGCGGTCAGTGACAGAGAAAACATCACTGTACTCAACCAGCAATCCGCTCAGTCTTTCCCTAATTTCTGGCGACACATCGTCGGGCAGATCGGCCAACAACATTTCACTAGGCGAAACAGCATCCATCGGCCCTACATTCCCGTCATTCTGCTTACTAGTCTCAACCTCTACCGGGTGTAATCCTCCTAACATCTGGTCCTTAGTCAATCGCACTTCACTCTCACTCAAATTCACAATCCTAACGCGGTTGTCCGCGTGATCATCGACCACTACACGGGCAAGATGAACACCAGGTTGAATTTCCTGTGCCTCTGTCATCCAAGCAGGCGCTACAGTAGTCAAATCCCCATACAAAGTTTTCACCGGGACATCGCTCTGGCACCTAGGGGACACTATTACCTCCTCGGCAACGATCACGCGCCGGCACCACATTGACCCATTACCTCTCACCAGGGAGATACGTTTACGGTCAATATACAAGGCCCCAGTCCCAAAACTTAAGCGACAGCGATGCTCCCTTAACCAGTCCATCCCAAGCATGGGCTCAGCAATTTGGTCGGACACCAAAAATGAAGTATGAATCTGATAAACCACCCGCTATCTTAATAGGCACCTGGACCTCCCCAAGAACGCGTATTGCAGTCCCATTAGCAGCCATCAAAAAGCGATTACAAGAACGAAGCTCTAACCCGTCCACCGTAGATGAAGGCACCAGGCTGACCTCCGATCCAGTGTCGACCAGGCACAGCTGCGGTCGTCCCTGAATCGTCCCTCGGATGTAGATGGCGTTCTTGCTTGCTCGGTCCGGCAGGCTCGGACGGGTCGTGTTGTTTCTGGCCACCGGGTCCGGTGGCATCGTAGCTCGTTCATCGTCGGGCGGTGCGTCGTCGTTCGGTCGGTTCCTCCGGAAGCGGCGTGCTTGACGGCAGTTACGCGAGATGTGACCTGCTCGTCCGCAGTTGTAGCAAGTCACCGATCGTCGCGTGTTCTCCGATGGCGTCGTAGGTTGTTCATCGGGGCGAGCGTCTCGACCCGGTCCATCGTTCATCGAAGTTCCTCGGCGGATCTCGCGGAGTTGACGGTCGATTCGTTGCTCAATCTCTCGCTGGAATCGTCGCTGCTCCTCCATCTGCGTAGCCAGAAACCGGTCCAGCTGCGATTGCAACTGGGGGTTCACGTCGGTTTCCTGGGCTCCACGCACTCTGTTCGGCTGTCCTCTGCGATCGTCGGGGTCGGTCGCTCGCTGGTAGGCTTCCAGGCGAAGCGCCGTCCGGTAAGCTTCATCAAGAGTCTTCGGCTCTCGCTCGCGTACTTTGAGCGAAAGTTCTCGGTCTCTCATCGCTTCCAAGAAGGAGTCCTTCGCGATGATCTGCGTCGTCTCGTTGGAAGGCACCGGGTAGGCTAGGACAACCAGCCGTCGAATCTCATGCAGAAGGTCGCTCAGGTTTATTTTTGGGGTTTTTTAAAAAAAGGGGTTTTTTTCTTTTTTTTTTCCCCTTTTTAAAATTTTTTTGGGGGGGTTTTTGGAAAAAATTGGGGGGGTTTTTTTTTTGGGGGGGGGGAAAAAAAGGGAAAAAAAGGGGAAATTTTTTTTTTTTTGGGGAAACAAAAAAAAGGGGGGGAAACCCGGGTTTTTTTTAAAAAAAAAAGGGGGGGGGCCCAAAAAATTTTTTTGGGGTCGGGGGGGGGAAAAAAAATTTTTTTTTAATTTGGGGGGGGGCCCTTTTTTTTCCCCAAACCCAAAACCCCCTTTTTTGGAAAGGGGAAAAAAAAATTGGTTTTTTTTTCCCAAAAAAAAAAAAAAAAAGGGTTTTTTTAAATTTTCGGCGGGGGGAAAAAAATTTTTTTCCCCTTTTTAAAAAAGGGGGAAAAAAAGGGGGGGGGAAAAAAAGGGGCCCCCCCCAAAAAAAAAAACCCCCGGGTTTCAAAAAAGGGTTTTGGGGGGGGTTTTTTTTTTTGGGGGGCCCCCCCTTTTCAAAAAAAATTCCAAGGGTTTTAAAAATTTTGGGGGGGCCCCCCTTTTTAATTTTTTTTTTTTTTTAAAAAAAAAAAAATTTTTTTTTTTCCCCCCCCCCTTTTTTTTAAAAATTTCCCTTTTTGGTTTTTTTTTCCCCCCCTTAAAAACCCCTTTTTTTTTTTAAATGGGTTTTTTTATTTTTTTTTTTTTTCCCCCCCCCCCCTTTTTTTAAAAAAATTTTTCTTTTTTTAAAAAAAAAAAAAAACCAAAAAAAAAAAATTTTTTTTGGGCCTTTTTTTTTTTCCCCCCCAAAAAAAAACCGGGGGGAAAAAAAATTTTTTTCCCCCAAAGGGGGGAAAAAAACCCCCCCAAAAAACCCCCCAAAAAAAAAAAAAAAGGGGGGGGAACCAAAAAAAAAAGGGGGAAAAGCCGGTTTTTTGGGGTTAAATTTTTTTTTCCCCCCCCGGGGCCCTTTTTGGGCCCTTTTTTTAACTTGATGGCCTGACATTGGGTGGTAGCAAGGATTCAGTGCCAAGTCTCGAGGTCATTTACAGGTACTTCGGTTTCAATTTCAAATACTTAAAAACTGTGCTCAAATTGCACTCAAATACAAGTGCGAAGTAGAAAATCTTTGGTACAAAATCCAGCACCTACGTTAACCGTATGATCGACGTTACTGCTTTAAGTCACAGACAGTACTGAACATCTTGGTGTAACAAATTTCGATACGGACGTCCATATTGGATATAAACAGTTTCCTTAACCTCTTGCACTAAGGTGATCTTTTCGTACACCGCTTTTTGTAGACGTCCTAATAATGGTCGACGCTCAAGACTTAAGTCCAGCTTAAATTAAATGGGTGACGTGATATGTTGATCAACATGATACCTAAGGGGCCGTCCATAAATGACGTCACGCACCTAGGGGGGAGGGGGTCGGAAATTTGTGACGATGTGTGACATGGGGGTGGGGGGTCTGAGCAGTGTGACATCACACCAGGTTTATGTTATTAAATTTAACAATTAACAACAATTTAATTTTATTAATAACAGCACTAACTTTGAGGATTAAATTTTAATTATTTTTTAATTATTTTAATGTATATGGGCATCATTATTAATAATTTTCTAATTATTTCAATATTTGGTCACCGGGTTAGAGTTTAAAATATTCATGCTTTCCCTATTTGTTCCATGATGGAGCATTTTGCTTCACCATGGAAATTTGGTTTTAGGGGGTCAGAGCTTTGTGACGTAATTTTCAGAGGGGGGGTCTTACTTTTTGTGACGAAGTGTGACGAGCTTAAATTAAATGGGTGACGTGATATGTTGATCAACATGATACCTAAGTCATCGAAAAACAAGGGGATAGGGTTGGAATTACTAATCTGTCAGTTGCATTAGCTTGAACTTCAAATGCCTAGTTCTTGTTGTAGTACTTTACAACAGACAACTAATGTTATTGCTGAGTCAGTAGATAATTTATAGGACCTATCAAAGGTCGAAATAGTATTATACGCGCCTGTTGACATACTAAGTCTCGGTTTAAGACACTCAAATCCAAAGTCCTGAGCATTCATTTTTTAACCTATAGAATCTATCTCTCCACGAGCACTGTCAAGAGCTCAATATTATCTTCTTCTGAGAAAAGCCTTGCTAACAGTATTCTCTTTCTTAAACTGTACGTTTCTGAGATGCACCTTGTTACCGCATACTATTCACGTGGAAAGTATATAAGGTGACGGGATACTCTCAGAAGGAACAATATCAGAACAAGCGACCGGACACTCTAAGAATAGGCTGCGAAAAACTCGGACAGGCGATCGACGTCGATAGAAGATTGACCGAGGGTAGAAGATTGACCGAGGATAGAAGACTGACCGAGGATGGAAGATTGGCCGAGGATAGAAGATTGGGCAAGGTAGAGTGATCTTCTCGCAAGAGACTTTTTTTGATTGATTGATTTTTAATTCGGTAACCAAAAACATACAAAAAAGGGTAATCGACAACAGAAATACATCGGCAAAACAAGTTAAGGTTACCTATAGGAGACCCATAAGAGGCCGAAAGGTCCCGCTAACCAGGGCCACCTGGGGTAGTAGCCTAGTATTACAGAAAGTAGTGTGGCCAATGAAAACCAAATTAGACGATAAACATTAATCTTAATCAGACTTAATTAAAACTTAACTAGTGTGTAAAATTGACATGACAAATCATATGAAAAGCTCTTATTCTGCACAATACTTTGAAAATAGATTGTAGAAGCACAGGAGCCTCATTTGTGAATCATTGTCCCGCCCGCACCAGAAACACCAACGAAACCCGGATAAGACAATAAATAACAAATAGAAAGAAACCGCTTGATTGCACAGAAACGAGCAGACATTGTTTTAGCTAATTGGTGATCTTTCACCATCAGCATCATTTGAAAACAATTGCGCCAGTTAAGCCTTATAACCATGTTAAACTGTTACAGATGGGTCGCCTCTCCGGTTGGCCGCTGCTCTTGCAGCGCCTCGTAACTCTGATCGGTGTTATGCTGTTGCGCTTCATCTATATGACAATACAGAAAGTCTATTGGAAAATCAATGGAACCACAAACAGAATCAGAGAATCAAGAAGACCAGAAAACTACAACAGATGCGCACACGTTCTCGATATTGTTCTTTTCAACAGATTTGATTTTGCGTATATCGCTTCCATCAAAGATTACATCCTGTCGCACAACAGATTCGAGAATCCACAATACATCTTTGACAACGATCACGTATCACTGATAACGATAAACGAAGAGAATGCCATTTTCGGGGTTGCCAAACAGAAAGGCATGCACTTGTGGAAATTCGAGTATTATTGCGCCATGCGGATAGCTCAGGTATTGCACTGCAAACAACTGATACTTGTTCCTTTGAATCATTTTCATCGTATGGCGGAAGAACTTGGAGATCCGAAAGGACAGTTGATTTTGTCTTTTCAGCACTGGCAGATGTGGGTCGACGCTGTTGACACAGATGTTTCAAACAACGGGAAAGTGCATCTCCATCTCGGAACCAGACTCCACCAGTGCTCTGGCCTTTGCTTGTATAAGAACAAAGGCGACTCACCCCAGTTGCGCCAGCTCTGTCAACATGTCATCCGCTGGACTTGTAGACCATACAAAAGCATCACTCCATTGGCCTATATGGTAAAAATCATGCCAATTTACTCCTACGTTCTACCTATCTGTAGAGAAATCTACCCATCTAGTAAATGTCTCTTCATGTATCGTAACGTAATGAACGTGAGCCAATCCTTTTATCGGCTGTCAAGAGTATCACCAACATTGATGATGTTGACCACGCTCGGAAAACTTTCTCCAGTGTTTACTGAGAAATGCTTCGATTACTTCGGCTACTTAGGAAGGGAATTCAGATACAAGTTTTGGGATGATCTCTCGCTGTTTATCGTGAGGGCGACAGTTTACTGCAAGTCGTACTTGGAGTTTCGACGCAACGGTCTCGAAATCAGCGCAGTACGCTACGAAGACATCATGAAAGACAAACACTTTGCCGCCAGAGCAATCTTGAAATTCTGTGGTCTTCCAATATCACTCGAAGAAGATTTTCTCCACGGCCTAGAATTTGATTCACAGCGCAATTCGAACGTTTCGAGAAAGGTGCTCGCACAGTACAAAGTTCCTCCTTTGACGAAGGAATCAGAACGTCTGGTTAACGAGGTCCTTAAGAAAAATGATCTTCCCATGATCGGAGACGACTGGTTACTCGAAGGAACGATCACTTACAAAGAATGATAGACGGCTGAAGCAACACCCCAACAGAAAGAAGGCCCACCTTCTTATTTCAATATGTATCAACTGGACTATTTAACCCTTTCGCTGCGTATGACGAGTATGTCTCGTCATAAAATTTCATTCCCGTAGGCGGATGACGAGAACCTCTCGTCATGAACATAGTTCAAGCTCACGGGATATAATACTGCTACGTCTACTGGAATAGCAAGTTATCGCGTATTAGAATGATAAAAAAGTAATAAATTATATAACTGAAGATAATATTCGTTCGGTAGATGGCGGAATTATTGATTTTATTATGAATTATGAAGTCATCGTGTGATGTCATAGTTACTACGTATATGCTAAAAAAATGTGTTTGTTGTGACCGAACGAATTCCATCTAAACCTAGCATCTGAATCGTGTCAGACTCAAAATGAGTCAGACTCTGCCTATCGTTCCTGTTGATTGTCCGAGTGAAGAGCAAGAACACTCTCGTGTAAACATAGGCTACTAAGAAGACAGTGATCTATGCAATACACCAGGAAATGTACCGAGATTTCTCTGGCTTTACATCCAGCATTATGTTCGGTATTGCAGGGTGCGACCCATGCAGACAATTTAATGAACTGGATCTCTTGCTGCAAATGGCTCGAAACTATGCCATAATCATTAATTCAATACGTGCTGGGGCAAGCATTCGAGCAATATTATTGTAGCCAACTATTACGAAGGCAAACAGCCTAAAACAGTCACAGAAGTACTGAAACCGATTGAATTCATTCATTCATACATATCGAACATTTATATAGCGCCCTGTCAAGAAAGCTACTTAGAAGCGATCCCAGCTCTAGCACGGCTAAAAGAACAGTCTTAATGTAAGAAAAGAACATGGGAGAGAAGGTCCTGCATGGGAAAGAGCGATGCTCAAGATGGAGGCAATTCCAGGTCAAGGAGACTACCACCGAGAAAGCGCGGTTGTCCCTATAGTGGAGTTACAGGAAAAAGGACAAGGAGTCGACCCTGCTCGGATGAGCGGAGATAGGCAGGAACGAGGTCTAATAAGCAGCACCAGACCTGAGAAGCTATCCTATACGAGATCCCGTGCTTAGAGGGAACCAGTGGAGAACGTCCGTCATGTAACTAGAGACATGGCCAGATTTTGGCATATGGCGATGAGGCGAGCAGGAGAATGCAAGATCCAATCCAAGCAATCCAGTCGACCAATGGGGAAGCCAGCATAGAGCGAGCAACAGTATTCAGTCCAGTTGCGACGAAGGCATGGATAATGGTGGAGGTAGCAGAAGCAGTCAGTGAGCGGGTGACAATGCGGAACTGGCGTAATTGGTAAAAGCAGTTACGGCTAAGGAGGTTGATATGGGAAATTAAAGTCGTTCTCGGTCAAAGGTGACGCCAATTTAATGCAGAACAGAGGAGAAAGCGAAATGAGGGAAGGCGGCAGCGAGGGCAGCCATGTCTAACCAAGACAGTTGCTGGCGAGTACTCAACCAGATTAACTGGGTTTCAGTGAAGATAAGCCGCAGCCGGTAAGATGATATCTATACCTCAAGGGCTCCCATAACAGAACATAACATAACATAACATAACATATTTTATTCAGCAACCAACTTAAAATACAGGTCGTAAGTACATAAAACTGTTTTCGAGATTTGTCGGTAAGCCCAGGAGACCCAAACGGGGCCGAAGGTCCCGCAAGCCAGGGCCACCTGAGACAAATTAGTTAACAGAAAGCATTACGGCCAACTATGATAATTCACAAACTGGGCAATATATTCTTAACTATCTTAACTATGATCAGGGTCATAACCCGAGTGGTCGCAATAACGTCAAGGCAGAACAATGCAAGTAAGCCTGGACATCGTCTGCATGTAGCTGGACCAGAGCAGCATAGGAAGCAAGAAGCGACACAGGGTCTGAAGTGTAGATAAGGCAGAGCAAGGGCCCAAGACGGAGCCCTGAGGTAGACTGCAGGGGACGGAGACCAATGGGATCTGGTTGACTATGAACCACAGAGAAGGTGCGCTCCAATTAAGCAGGCCAAAATATATTTGCAACCGTTTCTCATGGTCCACAATGTGAAATGCCGCGTCAAGTCAAAAAGTGCCAGTAAAGTTTAAGGACAGGCTCGGAAGAGATTTGGCGCATGCTACAGATCGCTATCACTGTCCCAGTCACAAAAGCCGAAAGCGAGCGAATCATTTTCTGTCATGAAACGTATCAAATGATACCTGCGATCCACGTTTTCGCACGATACGCTGCGCAACATTTCCATATTAGCGATCTAAAGGGAGTTGTATCAGCTGCGAACTGGAAAAAGGTAATGGGCTAATTCAGGCAGGGTGACAGAAAACTGCCTCTGCGCTATGACCAACAATAGTAGGCAACCCCTGAACTTGAACGCAGTTGCTCAAAACTGACTACGACCTGTAAACTTACTAGTATAATAATTCTATTACAACAGCAGCTGCCAGACATGCAAACAGTGGCGGCGCCAGACATTTTTTGTAGCCAGGGCATAACCAGGGCAATTATACAAGTAACCAGTGCAGGGCCGTTTTTTCACCGGATGTGTGCAAAAACGCAAATACAGGCATCTGGAACATAAAAATGTACCCGGGGTAAACCCCGGATTCTCTCTTCAAATGGATACCGCTTCGCTGCAGGTGTGGGCGTTGTAGGAGGGAAGAAAGAGACTAGGAAGGGGTGGAGGGAAGGGAAAGGGGAAAGGGGAGAGTAAAGGGAATGGTATGGAAGAGGGTGAGGGGATGGAGTAAGGTACAGGAAGGGAAGGAATAGAGAAAAGGGAGGGAGAGGAGAAGGGGAAGGCAAAAGAACGAGAATTCGTGACTTCAGGCTTTAATATTCGTAAATATTCGTGAATATTATTTTTTTAAATATTCATAAATATTCGTAAATATTCGTTGATGACGTCACTGTTTTTGCTTTGTTTAAGACTACTAATTAAGAACATGTGCGGTGGTTTTGCGGCGCTATACTTAGTGCTCAGCTACTTAGAAGCTTAGGCTTCCCAGTTCCTACCCAACTACCCAAATCTTGCCCCTCTGTGTCTGTCTCTGTGTCTGACTCTTTCTCTCTTTTTCTCTCTCTTTCTCTCTCTTTCTCACTCTCTCTCTTCTTAATCTGAAATCCCTCCACCAGTAATTCTATATTATTTGAAGATATATGTTGTTTACGCCAGCATATCAATGATGCGTTAAGCCGTTAATTGAGCTTGCCCGATCGGCTGACGGATACATGTAGCAAGTGGACGAATCTTGGACGGATAGGGGATGGAACCTGAGTCATAGTCGTTGGCCGACATTAGTTTCAAATTGGCAAATTGCTGGTATTTTCGCCAAAAATACCTACATGTAGGCCTAGCTACGCCGCTCAATATAATCAAGTATGATTTTACCACCATATAGGTCTGTACTTGGCTGAGTAACTGAAATGTAATATGTGACTGTTCTTATGCATATTTTTGGCAAGATTTAAAAAAAAATTAATCCCGGATTTTGAATAATTAAGAATTAAAAGAACTAAAAAAATTAATATTCTAAATATTCGTTGGCCAGTTTTAATATTCGTCAATATTCGTCAATTTATAAAAATTTTAATATTCGTAATATGCGCATACTCGTTCTATAGGAAAGGCTTAGGGCCGTAGCCCCAAACCCGACATTCTGGCGCCGCCACTGGTCTCGAGTTTATTTGATGAAACAAACTGTCAAAATGGAACGTGAAGAATCCAAAACGATCAAGTTAACTCTGATATCGGTCGAAGGGTACCATTTTTAGCCAAGCGCACAGTCAAGAGCCGTCATGAGCGTAGCCAGAAAAATATTTCGGAGGGGGTTTAAGAGTAGGGGTGGGGCTTTCCATTGGAAATGGTCGCAAAAGTTCAGGTTTTTTGTATTTCTCATGTAAATTATTCACATAACATTTTTTCGGAAACTTATTTCGGAGGGGGTTGAACCCCTAAGACTCCCCCATAAAAACGCCCATGAGAGCCGTAGAAAGTATCCCTGGCTTTGCGATATTATGCAGAGTCACAGAGTCACAAGCTTACGTTAAAGTTGACTTATTGCGCAGCGAACCTGTGTAGCTGCAAGACCTCTGGGTTAAAGTCTATTATTATAGAGCATGTAGATTGTAGAGATCAGACTCCAGCAGGACGCTGTAGAGGGTCTGCATTCGACAGACAACTGTACAACAGCCTGTTCGTACCTATACCTCTGCATTCGAAGTTTGTGCGTTGACATACGGGGTAAGCTGATGTTTTACTATAGCCTCTGACGCAAAAAGTAGGCATATTGTTTGCAGTCTCTGGCTAATGACACCCGTAGGGCTACATCTAGGCAGTGGTCTCAGATTTTGTTTCGCCAGAAAACCGGCTGTACCTATCGAAATACGTGTAGCGGCAAAACCTGCTGGTAGGTTAGAGTGCGGTCGTGATTTGGCTAGTGGCACCTCCCTTGTGCAAAAGGGGGTGATGGGTGAAGTCATACTACTGTTTTGCGAGAGAAATTAGCACCTGGGTGAAGTAAAATCGCCACCTTTTCTAGGCAACTCCGATCATCCCTACCCTTCCTGCATCCTACCCATCACTGTCTATCGGTTGCTGTCTTATGATTCGTATCCTGTAGTCACAGTGTCACAATAAATTAGAAATGGATTTCAGATTTTTAAGATATAGTCACATTGGAAAGAAATTTATCTGGAGCATTCCGATAATGAACAATACCAATCGCATTCATAATTGCACATCTGCATAGCGCGACACATCGTCAGTTAGTCTGACTCACTCACTCACTCACTCACTCACTCAGAAAATCGTTGGCACAAAACATAGTAGTGTAAGGTACGATTAACCGAATTTCTGAAGTCGGCGTCTACAAATGCAGACTGTACTGAACATATGGGTAGAAAAATTTCGTTCCGGACGTCCTTATTTGACACAGTCAATCTTCTTGACTGCATGCATTAAACCACTCTGCAGATGTCATTATAATGGTGGAACCTCTAACCTTTTGTCTAGCCCAAATTAAGAAGATATGAGTGACGTCATAGGTTTGTCAATAAATGAAAGTCTACAATAAACCAGGGGATAGGGTTGGAATTACTATTCTGTTAGTTGCATAAGCACGAACTTCATATGCATAGTTTTTGTTGTAGCACTTTACAACACACAACTAATGTTATTTTTAAGTGAGTAGATACAAGAACAAATAAAGGCTGAGATATGCATGCCTGCATCTCCTGGTTAGTTATGCCTCAGTCTCTGACACGCAAACAGGCGATTCTGAACATTCTGAACATTCATATGTGAATCTACAGAACCTCTCTCTCTCTCTCTCTCTCTCTCTCTCTCTCTCTGTCTCTCTCTCTCTCTCTCTGTCTCTCTCTCTGTCTCTGTCTCTGTCTCTCTCTCTGTCTCTGTCTCTCTGTCTCTGTCTCTGTCTCTGTCTCTGTCTCTCTCTCTCTCTCTCTCTCTCTCTCTCTCTCTCTCTCTCTCTCTCTCTCTCTCTCTCTCTCTGCCCTCTACTCTCTAGGGGACTGCAGATATCTCTCTAATCATCCGTTTCTGAGCTTAAACTTTCCGCTTCTGAGACTGCAATAGGTCAATAATCATCCGTTTCTGAGCTTAAACTTTCCGCTTCTGAGGATGCACTTTGTTACAGCATACTATTCGTGAACATCCGCATGTGGAAAGTGAATAAGGTGAGAGTCGACTGAACGAGGATAGAAATTGACAGAGGATAATAGATTGAACGAGGAAGGGAGTTTGACCGAGGAGAGATTGACCGAGGATAGCACATTGAACGAGGAGAGAAGATTGACCGACGATAGCAGATTGACCGAGAGAGATTGACCGAGGATAGCAGATTGACCGAGAGATTGACCGAGGATCTTTGAAGGATAGTATATTGAACGAGGAGAAAGGTTGACCGAGGATTCCAGATTGACCGAAGAGAGACGGTAGAAGACTGACCGATGTCCGAGGATAGAAAATTGACCGAGGATAGTAGACTTACCGAGGATAGAAGATTGACCGAGGATAGAAAATTTATCGAGGACAGAAGATTGACTGAGATCGATCCGATCGCAAAGGACTTTGACATGACAAATCTTAGGAAGACCGAAGGCTCTGGAAGCGAACGTAGAAAGTTGCAAGTACATCTTACATCAACAGTCAAGTCATTACTCTACAGCAGGGGTTCCCAATCTTTTCTATGCCCCGCACCCCTCGGAAATGTTTGACCAATGTTCGCACCCATACAAAAGTATTAACACATTTGAAGACGCATACACGAAATTGTTACTAATGAAACTTGTGCTTACAAGCCTTAGGCAAGCCGCGCACGCTTACATTGTTACTTACGTAGAAATAAACTTATAATCTTACGGTCTTACCCATACTTGATTGATATCTTTATTGTAACAGCAGCAGGAAACAAAATACAAAATAAGCACTTTTTCATACAACTGAACAGCAGAGCCACTGCACAAGTGGACTCAACAGGAAGCTATAGCTTATAGGGAAATATACTTATATATAATCACAGATAAAACATTATAATGTATTATGAATGCATTCTTATAATTCATATTTCCCTCTTTGTCGCACCCCCTGAAATAACATGTCGCACCCCCTGGGGAACGCGCACCCCAGTTTGAGAAACCTTGTTCTACAGATAACTTTGTAAATAGTCCGGGTTTTTAAAAAGTAGAATGCAGAAAGAATAGGAGACTCATTTGTTAATAGTTTAATAGTTTTGTCGCACCAGAAACTTCGGATAAACCCCGTAACGATGTTAAACAAGAAACAAAGCGAAATCTCTTGATGCATCGCGGCCACCAAACATCGTTAAAGCTGAACGGTGACTTCAGCATTAATCATTAAGACTTAGCATCATTTGAAGAAAAAAAACATTTAACCTTATCACCGTGTTAAACTGTTCCAGATGGGTCGGCTGTCCGGTTGGCCGCTGTTCTTGCAGCGCCTCGTTACTCTAATCGGCTTTATGCTGTTGCGCTTCATATACATGACGATACAGAAAGTCTACTGGAAAATCGACGGAACCACAAACAGAATCAGAGAATCAAGAAGACCAGAAAACTACAACAGATGCGCACACGTTCTTGATATTGTTCTTTTCAATAGATTTGATTTTGCGTATATCGGTTCCATCAAAGATTACACCCTGTCGCACGACAGATTCGAAAATCCACAATACATCTTCGACAACGATCACGTGTCACTGATAACGATAGACGAAGAAAATTCCATTTTTGGGGTAGCTAAGCAGAAAGGAATGCACTTGTGGAAATTCGAGTACTACACGTTCATGCGGATAGCTCAAGCTTTGTACTGCAATCAACTGATACTCGTTCCTTTGAATCATTTTCATCGTATGGCGGAAGAACTTGGAGATCCCAAAGGACAGTTGATTTTCCTTGTTAGCACTGCCAGATGTGGGTCGACACTGTTAACACAGATGATGCAAACAACGGCAGTGTGTATCTCCATCTCTGAGCCGGACTCCATCAATGCACTGGCCCTTTGGTACAAGAGCAAAGGCGACTCACCCCAGTTGCGCCAGCTCAGTCAAGATGTCATTCGCTGGACTTGTAGACCATACAAGGATATCAGTCCATTAGCCTATATGGTAAAAATCACGCCAATGTACAGTTACGCTTTTCCACTCTTTAGAGAAGTCTTCCCTCATAGTAAATGTCTCTTCATGTATCGTAACGTAATAAACGTGGGCCAATCCTCTTATCGGCTGTCAAGAATATCACCAACATTGATGATGTTGACCACGCTCGGAAAGATTTCCCCAGTGCTTACTGAGAAATGCTTTGATTACGCAGGCTATGTAGAAAATACTTCAGGTACAAGTTCTGGGATGATCTCTCGCTGTTAATCGTGAGGGCGGCAGTTTACTGCAGGTCGTACTTGGAGTTTCGACGCAACGGTCTCGAAATCAGCGCAGTACGCTACGAAGACATCATGAATGACAGACACTTTGCCGCCAGAGCAATCTTGAAATTCTGTGATCTTCCAATATCACTCGAACAAGACTTTCTCCAAGGCCTAGAATTCGATTCACAGCGCAATTCGAACGTTTCGAGGAAGATGCTCGCAAAGCACAAAGTTCAATCAATCAATCGTTTAATCAATCGTTTATTTGTAGCCAAACAACAGTAAACAATAATATTACAAATCAGATTGCACTTTTAAGTATGGATTGTTGAATGCCACAAGGGAAGGCCCTGAAGGGATCAAAGATCCCGCTAAGTAGGGACACCTCTATACAATTTCGACATAATATGTGGCGACCGAAAGATGCTTTACATAGTATAACAGTTGTTGACTTGATTAACATAAAAATCTTAACTAACCTTAACTAATTTAAACTAAATGTCGAAAGTAAAAGGAATGAGTGGGAAGTGCAGTTAAACACATGGAAATAAAAGATTAAAACAATGAAACAATAAGGCAATGAATTGATATGTAGGCCTACTGGTTACATGGGGTCCAGAAGGGATCATGGATCCCGCTAAATTACAGCCAGTCGATACTTAGATTGGAATAAACAAACAAAAACATAAGAAGAGACCATTAAACGACATTAACAAAACAATATAGGCTACAATCTTAACTAAAATAGCAGTACAGACAAATACAACTAAGTTAAGTCAATTAATTCATTAACTAGGAGGGAGCGTAGCTTTTTTTTGAATATCAAGAGATTAGGTGAAGAACGAATAGCTAGAGGGATATTATTCCACACCAAGGTACCAGTAAATTTGATAGAGAATAAACGAGTATTAGTGTGAGCATAGTTACGACGATAGGAATTCGAACCTCTCGTGTTGTAAGAATGGATGCTGGAAGTACGACAAAAGAAGCCTTTGAATACCAGTGGTAACAAGTCATGATCATAGCGATACATAAATTCCCCGATTTGAGCGATCCTGATCAGTTCGACCCTTAATAATCCAAACTCAGAAAATAGTTGCTTAGTGTGAGAACCGTATGGAACACCTGCTAAGAAACGGACAGCGCGTTTTTGCAGTATAGTTAAGCTATGGAGCCGAGATTTATAAGTTGAGGCCCATACTTTATTGCAGTAAGAAAGGTAGGGGTAAATGAGTGAGTAGTATAGAGTAGTACGAGTGTAAGATGGTAGCAGATAAGAAATACGAGATAAAATTCCAATATTCTTAGCAATTTTTGATGAAATATTTCTTATATGCTCATTCCATGTTAAGTTTTGGTCTACATAAACACCCAAGAATTTAGTTGATTCAACTTGAGTAATAGGAACACCATCAATGTACAGATTAGGGCAATCAGAGGGATAGCTTTTTCGATGAGATTTGAAGAGAATGTAGTTTGTTTTATCAATATTGAGTGTTAGCCAGTGTTATTTCAGTTATGGTTTTTCAGTTACAGTTACAGTTAAAGTTATCTAACTTATGATTTTTCAGTTAAAGTTATAGTTACAGTTAACTGAAATCAGATTTTTCAGTTAAAAGTTATTTTTTTATTTTTCAGTTACAGTTTAAGTTATTTCTCTTTATTTTTCAGTTACAGCATCAGTTTTTTTTCACAAGTCATGACTAATGACACACTGACCACAAGTATTCTGAACAGTTAGGCCTACCAGAAATATTTACACAGCAAATTAACGTATTGTCAGTTTACTTTAAAGAAGACACGACGTTCCAGATTAACACTTGCTCTGTTCCGACAATTAGTGTGCCAAACTCGTTGTTTCAGCATCCTTTAAAGCAACAGTGCGAACACAACATCGACTTTTGTCGTCTGCGGCTTCATAAACAAAATGTTCCCACACGCCACTTTCTACTTTTTGACCACTACTTGGCTTAAACATTATTCTCGTAGTTGTGGATTGTTTTACGAATTTACGGTTTAGCGCCAATGACAACATAACGAAAGGAAAAGGAACCGGAAGTGAAACGAATATAGAAGACTGAAAAGGAACCAGAAGTGAAACTAGCATAGAAAACTGAAAAGAAACTAGAAGCACCTGAAAATGAGTATAGAAAACTGACTGTAGACTAGAGTAGGATTACCATTCAAAAAGTAAGTAAGAAAACACTCATGTTTTATTTTTCAGTTAACTTTTATTATTTTTCAGTTATACAGTTTTCGTTTTTCAGTTACTATTACAGTTTCAGTTATTCAGTATTTTCAGTTTCAGTTACAGTTACAGTTAACTGACCAACATTTTTCAGTTATTTTGCTATTTCAGTTACAGTTACAGTTAATAGAAATAACACTGGTGTTAGCTTATTAGCACAAAACCAGTCTGCAACAAGGGTTAACTCAGAATTCACAATTTGAAATAACGTGTCCAAAGAACCATGAGAATAAAAGATATTGGTATCATCAGCAAACAAAATAAAAAACATGATAGATGAAACATTAGGAAGGTCGTTTATGTAAATGAGAAACAACAAGGGACCTAGATTCGAACCCTGTGGAACACCAAAATTAATTGCATGCATAGTAGAAAATACACCATTGCAGCAAACAAGCTGCATGCGATTCTCAAAATAGCTAGCGAACCAGTCAAGTTGAGTACCTCGTATACCATAAACACTTAGTTTCTTTAATAAAATACTATGATCCACAGTATCAAACGCCTTGGCTAGGTCAAGAAAAACTCCCAGAGAGTATTCATTATTCTCAATTGCATTAGAAATCTTATCTTGCATACTCAGTAGGGGCATGAAAGTGGAGTGTCCAGATTGGAAACCATGTTGAGATGGGAATAGGATATTAGCTTTTGTAATAAAATTACTAAGACGTTCATACATTAATTTTTCAAAAAATTTAGAAAATAAGGGGAGAACAGAGATGGGTCTATAATTAGATACTTCGTCTTTCCCTCCTTTCTTAAAGACTGGGACAACTTTTGCAATTTTTAAGGCCTGGGGTACAATGCCTGAAGTAAATGAGCAATTAATTATTTTAGCCAATGGTTTAGCAATACTAGCCAAAGTAGGAATTGCAATATAGGGATCAATATCATCAACTCCTTTACTATGTGACAGATGAATAGAATGGCTTAGATTCAGGATTTCTTCAGGAGATGTTTCACTAAGTCCAAAGCAATTAGGAAGGGGTGGGTTCATGATCGGAGACGACTGGTTACTCGAAGGAACGATCACTTGCAAAGGATGATGGACGGCTGAAGTGTGGCCAACGGAAACAAGGCCTAACTTCTTATTTCAATGTGTATCAACTGAACTAGTTAAGGTCATTCACAGTTTCAGGTAGTACAATTGTCCACGTACACAGCGACGTTCATTGGCCACCTATTGACCACTACTTTTCACAAGTCGCCCAATCCATGCTCGCTATAGTCCCAAGAATTAACTAGCAAAATTTTCATCTCAACAACCATACAGCACACTATAGACCATTGTCAATCGATTCCTTTCCAACTTGCTCTTATGCACGCCACAGTACACCAGGCGGCCCATTAAATGCGATCGCCACGCGTCTTGTCATTAATGGCATTTTGTGACGGCAAAAACGAAAGGCATAATTAAGTTCATCGTCCGACAACCAGCAGAGTGAACTATGGTGCCTCTGAAACACTCTTTGACGTCTTAAACTTCGTCGAAGTGGACGAATCGTGAAGGCCGCCGGGTTGTTTATCCGCTACGACAGCGACTAGGCAACTTACACCACCCTCACAGGTCGACTAGCGCTAGTCGTCACTTACGCTGTCTTAGCGGGTTAAGATGTCTTCGTGCTTACCGAAATAACCGCTAGTGGAAATTAGCCCGATTTAGTCGGCGACTAAGAGTTAAGATGTTGACATAATTACGGCCCCTACACCAGCTCCGAATGGTTTCAACCGGTCTGTCACGGTTGACCAAGCGACTAAGGGTTTCATTCACTTCTCCGATCCATGAAAGGGTTACCTTATCATCCACATCGAGGATAAAATTACGAAGCAAACATGAAGTATTTCTCAAGTTTTGAATGCGTCCGATTTTCGGAATCCTTTCATCGTTAAGACAGGTTAGAGGATTAGCCTGTGGTTGTTTGGTTCATTTATACTGCTGTAGCCTGTGTTAGTGAGACTTTAGAATATTTTTGTTGAGAGGTTTAGTTGAATGTGTAAAATGGGTTACTTTTAATTTTCATGTAATCATGGCTACAACAGAATCTAATCAGTCTTACATGATTTGTAATCTCTGTAACAAAAAGTTAAATAAACAGTAACCAGGGCTCAGTTAAATGTTTTAAATGTGTTGTCAGGGTTCAAGTTAGCTGCACATTCCAAGACATGCCACCTGAGCTATATTACTGCCAATTATGATTGGAAAGCATTTTTCCATTCAACAGAATAAAAGATGACGTAGAGTTTCAAACCATCATCAGTGGTTACCGATATGCATATAACTTTGATTATGCTAAACTCTTAACTATTAGAGCAGGTCTTGACGTGACTATAAAAGACGTGCAGTGTGAGGGGGCAGATGTTGATGGGTTCTATTATGCATAACTGACACCATTACTGACCAAATGTTTGCATTCCCATGGCCTAAACGCCCAATTTGTATCTGCAAAGATATCTAGCCAATCCCTCCAACACATTAATGCCAGAAGCCTAAAGAGAAATCATGCGACTATCTTGATTGAATTATCCCAACTCATTTTCAAGTTCTCCATCATTGGAATAACTGAAACATGGACTAGACAATATGATCAAGAAATGGAATCTATACCAGGATATGATAACCTACTACAATCCTGATACTCCGGCAGAGGCGGAAGGGTTGGCCTCCTTATTAATAAAGAAATTTTTCTTCCTATGCAATGAAACATTTCCTATTAACGATGAAGAAATGGAGAGCTTATTTATACAGATTAATAATAACTGTAAAAATAAAACTTTTGGTGTAGTTTATAGACCTCCAAATGGAGATTTTGCTAAGTTTAATATAGCATTTGATGAGTTACTTAGGTTGTTAGACGAAGAAAAACATGCTATATTCTAGGTGATTACAATATTAATCTACTAAATACTGATACTCACTTGGAAACTCAAAATTTCCTAAATATTCGATTAGCCTATGGTTTCTATCCTCTAATTGATAAACCCACCCGAATGACCCAAAGGTCACCTTCACTAATAGAAAACATAATTATTAACTAATGTCCACCCAACTGAAATAGCATATGTTATAAGTGAGTTTGTTAAGAAAAACTTACCTGTACTAGATTGATTCTCCAATATACAACAGTAACTGTCCGTTCATGAGCTGTGTGCTGTCGGAGTCATGTGCCCTTAATCATACGGGCCTTGCACACTCATTGCAGTTAATTAATTGGAAACGGACCATGTGCTCTACTTAATCACTTTAGGCGATTTTCATTAATAGACCCATTAATAAAAAATAGGTCGATTGTGAATGTTAAACCTAACAATATCTGTTTATTCAGCACCAGCATTATCGTCGTCGTTGTCGTCGTCATCATCATCATCATCATCATCATCATCATCATCATCATCATCATCATCATCATCATCATCATCATCATCATCGTCGTCGTCGTCGTCGTCGTCGTCGTCGTCGTCGTCGTCGTCGTCGTCGTCGTCGCCGTCCTCACTATTGTAGTCGTTATCGTCATCAACCTCTACCTCAGTCTTGCCCGTCTCCCAGTCACAACTCATCTTAAATTGTCTAATCGATCCATATACAACGCTGCACCTCGACTTTGAAAACATTTTCTCCTGAATTCTCACCTTGTTTCCGTTTCTCGACCGAGTTTGTTAGAGGAACTGACAATTCTATCAGCCCTCAGGCTTTCCATTCAAGAAATCTTACCCTGGTTCACCCACCACGCCTCCTTCCAATTTCTCTCATCCTCAGCATAACCGACAGCAACAGCTTCTCTCTCTCCTTCTCTCTCTCTGATCTTCTGGCGACTGGATTTTGTTCTTCAGTTGGCATCTTCACCCATCTAATTGCAGTAGGATAATAACAAACCTTTTGATGTATTTTCTATATAGATATAACATAGCTTTATGATTAATCTATTTAATGTGACGAGGTTAAACTTGGGTGAAAGTTAGTTCTACATTGACGCTGATGGTTGGTTATGGTCACGAAGCAAAAGTAACGCAAAGGCGCTACTCAATCTTTTAACAAATAATGAGCACAATATATATGGAGATTCTTCTCATTAACAGGAGTCTTCCAACGTTTCAAGGCATAGGCCGATGTCTCGGTCGCGAGTTCGCTTCGAAATGATGCTGGACAAACAAAACTAGATTTATAATTTTCGATTCCATTTACAAGAAAATATTTACAGCATGGTAAACTATTTGCAATCACTCTCCCTTCTGTTGGAATGTTAATGTTGATAATACAATTCCTCTGGAAACAAATCAAAACAACTCTTACGATCAAAATAACCCAGTCGTAGGCAGTGTTGTTCAGTAATTGAAATACATGTAATTGAATTACGTGATTGAATTACAAGTTCTGTAATTGCAATTGTAATTGAATTACATTTTAAGTCCAGTAATTGTAATTGTATTTCAATTACAATATTGCATGTAATTTGTAATTGAATGAAGTGTAAATTACAAATTACTTTCATAAAGTCAGCAAAGATGCCAGCCTGCCGGGTTGACCCAAGCCGCCCGTTTAATTGAATAAACTGCTCAGCATTATGTTTGCATGGAAACATAATTGTCACCATTATTCTATCCTTACACCCTCTTACAATCTTACAGCACACTTTAATAGACCCCAAGGGCAAGGGCTGACCATCATTATCAGACTATCCATGCAGTCATGCACTCATTCTTAGCTAGCCTATAATGCTGCTGCTGCCAGATAACAGAGCTTCCATCTTCAGCTCCAGTTGAGCTTTAGCACTGCTGATCTAATTGACTCACTCACCCAGGCGCAATCAACTAAGTTCTCTAATAGACTATCATTTTGAAAACTTCTACTGCTAAAAATCAAATAAACTCTAACTTGTTTTAATGGATCATAATTATAAATCGTACTTTTGGATACCTGACAAACTTGTAATACAATGGAATGTAACTTATATATTATAATTTACAGGTCATTGGCCCATTGGATGTTTCAGTTTAAAAATAGAGTAAATTAAAAATTATCGAAACAATTCTAAATCATGTGCCAATTTTAAAGGAATAAATTGAAAAGTAATTGGTAATTGAATCACAATCAAAAATGTAATTGTAGGCCTAATTCAATTACTTTCACAATAAAGTAATTTTATGACGTCATCGGTGAAATACGCGCTACTAATATCAGTTTTTCTGAAAACTGAAACGAAAATGCACTGGTAATATCCGTTTTGGAGGTCAAAGGTCAAACGACCGCCTCGGGCAAAACAGACACCCATTAAATTTGGCCAAGGGTCCCTCTTCTTGGGTGGGGCGTGCGTGTGCCCCTCCCCCTCCCCTTCCAAGGAGGCCATTTGAGGGGGCGTGCGTAGGGCGTGCGTGTGCGTACCCCTCCCCTTCCAAGTATGCCATTATTTTTGGTTGCGCTCAACCAATTGTACACAAGCCACAAATCTCCATTCAACAGTGCACAATGTTTATATTTATCGCAATTTGGCTGCTTCGCATTAGACGTCCATTTCAGAGAGCATTGAGTGCACTCGCGCACACACACAGCCCATCTGTTTTTCCATCACTGTAATTGACCCGAATCGATGGACCCACTTGAACTAAGAGGAAGTTTGGACACCAAAGGGTCCCTCTTCTTGGGTGGGGCGTACGTGTGCATACGCCTCCCATTCCAAAGTGGCAATTATTTTTGGGTGTGAGCCACTGCAGGTGCCTACATCAAATTTAGACCCCTTTGGGTGTGAGCCACAGCAGCTGCCTACATCAAATTTAGACCCCTCCATTGGCGCTACAAGGGCTTTGAATATTCCTTAAACACAAATTGAGAGGTTTTTGTAATACATGTAACCAACTTGCATATTCTTTTGGGCCGTTCATTGGGGGGCATATTATTTTGTGCTACCGAATTTACACTTAGGGAGGAAGGGAGAGCCCTGCTAGGCAATTTTACGTGGCCACTCCATTTACACTTAGGCCAACTTTAAGTGTGGAGGCCACTTTCGCAACGAATATTTAGTACTGGCATCTTGTTTTGAGCAGTACAAGCATTTACTCTTATACCTCAAGCTCATGTATTTAGCTTGAATTATAGAAAGAGGGGCGGAATTAGGGTTAACTAGGGTCAACTAGGGTTAAGTAGGGTTCGCATAAAGAAGTGTTTAGTGAGTTCACACACAGCCACAAACCCTTGTAGTTAGTTTGAATTATAGAAAGAGGGGCTCTTGAAGGCGTAGCAAACATTCGCTTACTTAAAACTTGGATAAGTTCTCAGTCAATTTGAAAACTGAGCTTTTCTCATTGATTATTGAGCATTAAAATTAGCTTCATAGGTTTACTCTAGCCAACAGGAGGTTGATTCGACTTGCAATTTTGAAAGACGGCACACAACTCTTGGTATTTGATTTTGAAAGACGATACAGAGCTCTTGGCATTTCATTTCGCGGTTTTCAAAATTTTAAGTTCTGAACTTCTCATTTGCTACTTTAAAATTTCAGATCTGGTGGTTTTCAAAATTTTAATTTCTGAACTTCTTCATTTGCAACTTTAAAATTTCTGATCTTCTCGTTTACAAATTTAAAATTTCTGAACTTCTGCAAGTTTGCAAAATTTAACATTTCTGATCTTCTCGTTTACAAATTTAAAATTTCTGATCTTCTCTTTTGCAACTTTAAAATTTCTTATTTCTCGTTTGCAAATTTAAAATTTCTGAACTTCTTCATTGCAACTT
The DNA here is from genome assembly GCA_020284085.1 of Aporrectodea caliginosa. Lineage (NCBI taxonomy): Eukaryota > Metazoa > Annelida > Clitellata > Crassiclitellata > Lumbricidae > Aporrectodea > Aporrectodea caliginosa. The sequence continues at coordinate 10,080 of JACEVL010000226.1, read as the reverse complement.
TAAAATTTCTGATCTTCTCGTTTGCAAATTTAAAATTTCTTCTTCTTCTTCAATTGCAACTTTAAAATTTCTGATCTTCTCGTTTGCAAATTTAAAATTTCTGAACTTCTTCATTGCAACTTTAAAATTTCTGATCTTCTCATTTGCAAATTTAAAATTTCTGATCTTCTTCTCGATTGCAAATTTAAAATTTCTGAACTTCTTCATTGCAAGTTTAACATTTCTGATCTTCTCGTTTACAAATTTTAAAATTTCTGTTCTTCTCTTTTGCAACCTGGTGGTTTTCAAAATTTAAAATTTCTTATCTTCTCGTTGCAAATTTAAAATTTCTGAACTTCTTCATTGCAACTTTAAAATTTCTGATCTTCTCAACTTTGCAAATTTAAAATTTCTGAACTTCTTCATTGCAACTTTAAAATTTCTGATCTTCTCGTTTGCAAATTTAAAATTTCTGATCTTCTTCATTTGCAACTTTAAAATTTCTGATCTTCTCGTCATTGCAACTTTAAAATTTCTGAAATTTAAAATTTAAAACTTTCTGAACTTCTTCATTGCAAGTTTAAAATTTCTGATCTTCTCGTTTGCAAATTTAAAATTTCTGAACTTCTCACATTGCAACTTTAAAATTTCTGATCTTCTCTGATCTTCTCGATTGCAACTTTAAAATTTCTGAACTTCTTCATTGCAAATTTAAAATTTCTGATCTTCTCGTTTGCAAATTTAAAATTTCTGTTTTCAATTTAAAATTTCTGAACTTCTCACTGCAACTTTAAAATTTCTGATCTTCTCGTTTGCTTCTTCACTGCAACTTTAAAATTTAAAATTTCTGATCTTCTCGTTTGCGAATTTAAAATTTCTGATCTTCTCGTTTGCGAATTTAAAATTTCTGATCTTCTCGTTTGCGAATTTAAAATTTCTGATCTTCTCGTTTGGCAAATTTAAAATTTCTGTTTGCAAATTTAAAAGTTCGGAACTTCTTCATTGTAACATTAAAATTTGTGATCTTCTCATTTGCAACTTTAAACTTTGAGATCTTCTCCTCGGCAACTTTAAAATTTCAGATCTTCGCATTTGCGAATTTAAAATTTCTGATCTTCGCATTTGCAACTTTAAAATTTGAGATCTTCTCGTTTGCAACTTTAAAATTTCGGATCTTCTCGTTTGGCAAATTTAAAATTTAAGAACAGGTGGTTTTCCATCCTTTACATTTCAGTCCTTGTGGATTGTAAATTTAAAATTTCAGAATTTCAGCTTTGCATCGCTTAGCTTTCAGACTTTTAGATATCTCAGTTTGGTATGAGGGTGTCTTCTTTGAAAAGTTGCTGACAGTGAGTTAAAAATGTGATCTTTTAATGGACTCATCATTTTTCAAAGTTACATGAACGAGAGAAACTCACAAATTTTAGATCCAGAAACGGAGGCGAACAGGGCAAACTTAAGATTGTAGCTTGTATGGCACCATTTAAGACGAATTGCTCATCGAATTCACTTGTTTTTAGCTGAAATAAGCGAATGAATGAAAGCCTGTACAGGCCTTCTATTAGTTTTGGAAAGCTAAAGAGGAACGGCTATGAGATTGGTAATGTTGCATCTCTTAGGTTGAGCAATGGTATTTTTCGTATTAAACCTCAAACTTGTGCGGTTTCAAGTGTTTCAAAATGAAGGTTTTAATCTATTTGCCGGTCGTTGTGTGCTTGCGCACAGAAGAGTGGCCGCGAAGCTGCCACTCTGTTACGGCGGTGGAGGCGGCGGCGGCGGCGGCGGCACGGGCCTCCCAGATCTTACCAATATCCATGGGCGACCATGTCGCTTTCACACTGAGAACATGTCCAAGTCTTTTAATTTTGGAGTTTATACTGCAAACAGAGTATCTTCAGAAAGAAGTCAACTGAGGGATGCGAACTTGAAACGTTGAACTGTGCATTACAGAAACATTCAACTCAGTTGCGAATGCAAAGTTGTGAAAACGGAAAGATAGAAACCATTGCAACATGATTAAATTTGCATCTTCAGCACTCGTTTGTTTGAGAGTCGCTTTAAAGTTGAAATTTCTTACTCTCGTGATCATTATACGATGACCAGTCAACGATTCGATATATATTTCTCAACTGTATGCAAAAATGTGTTTTAAGCAAGACATGGCAGAGTTTAGCAAAAGATGTGTGAGCAATCGTCAAATGATAATTGTCATATCGGTGTAGACAAAATCAAAGGCAATGATGAGCATATATTAATGTTGTCTGATCTTGTTCGTATGCAGCCTTGTCATTTCGAGGTCTGTGGAAATTATGGGAGTATATGTGAAATTTGCATGGCAGAAGCTGAGCGAAAGGAAGAGAAATCAACGAACTATCGTCTATTAACTCTTAAGCCTGAGTCGAAAATGTTTAAAACGTCTATGATTTGTAGAAAATGCAAATCGAATAGTGTAGAAATTCTGGCGTTGCGCACAAGTCGTAACCTGTTCAACATGCACAGCCATTTACATAATGGCCCATTGAGTGGCTAAAGGGTTGTCGAAACCCTCAGAATATTCATGGTTTAATATTATACCGTTGGTTTGTTCTGAACAAACCAAGACGAGCACAACTTCATTAAAATTTTAATCACATATACTGGTTTCTTCGCTTATGCACAATAGCACTAGGCTAAACTCTTCTTCTTCTTAGACGTTCTATCATTGCGTCTGTATAGGCATAAGCTACAGCTACTACACTTAAACAGGCTCACAAAAAGTTCTTATAAGTTCTAATCCTACACCTTTGTGGGGCACACACAATTCGCATAAACACCTTTGATTAATGGCAGCGACCAACTCATACTCATCCAAAACTGATAGCGGCTTTGAGTTGAGTGGTGAGCGAGCCAACGCTCCATGTGTATTAAAGCTGCTGCCACAGCTGCTATTCAGAATGCTCATGCTGCTGCTTCTACAGTTGCAGCTTCTACAACCGCTCCTAGAGCACTCGCTCCAAAAATGAAGAGTCTATGAAAGTTTGTGTACGCTCATGGTTGCAAAAATAGACTTAAAGTTCAGCGCAACCAACCCTGTCGCTAATGGAAAAGGATTAATGCATACCATTTCTATTGGTCATTTGTTTGGTCATTTGTAATTTGTTAAGTTCAGTTTAAAAATGCATGCCAACTCCTCTTGAAGTTGCTAGCAACTGAGTTGAATGTTTCTGTAATGCACAGTTCAACGTTTCAAGTTCGCATCCCTCAGTTGACTTCTTTCTGAAGATACTCTGTTTGCAGTATAAACTCCAAAATTAAAAGACTTGGACATGTTCTCAGTGTGAAAGCGACATGGTCGCCCATGGATATTGGTAAGATCTGGGAGGCCCGTGCCGCCGCCGCCGCCGCCTCCACCGCCGTAACAGAGTGGCAGCTTCGCGGCCACTCTTCTGTGCGCAAGCACACAACGACCGGCAAATAGATTAAAACCTTCATTTTGAAACACTTGAAACCGCACAAGTTTGAGGTTTAATACGAAAAATACCATTGCTCAACCTAAGAGATGCAACATTACCAATCTCATAGCCGTTCCTCTTTAGCTTTCCAAAACTAATAGAAGGCCTGTACAGGCTTTCATTCATTCGCTTATTTCAGCTAAAAACAAGTGAATTCGATGAGCAATTCGTCTTAAATGGTGCCATACAAGCTACAATCTTAAGTTTGCCCTGTTCGCCTCCGTTTCTGGATCTAAAATTTGTGAGTTTCTCTCGTTCATGTAACTTTGAAAAATGATGAGTCCATTAAAAGATCACATTTTTAACTCACTGTCAGCAACTTTTCAAAGAAGACACCCTCATACCAAACTGAGATATCTAAAAGTCTGAAAGCTAAGCGATGCAAAGCTGAAATTCTGAAATTTTAAATTTACAATCCACAAGGACTGAAATGTAAAGGATGGAAAACCACCTGTTCTTAAATTTTAAATTTGCCAAACGAGAAGATCCGAAATTTTAAAGTTGCAAACGAGAAGATCTCAAATTTTAAAGTTGCAAATGCGAAGATCAGAAATTTTAAATTCGCAAATGCGAAGATCTGAAATTTTAAAGTTGCAGAGGAGAAGATCTCAAAGTTTAAAGTTGCAAATGAGAAGATCACAAATTTTAATGTTACAATGAAGAAGTTCCGAACTTTTAAATTTGCAAACAGAAATTTTAAATTTGCCAAACGAGAAGATCAGAAATTTTAAATTCGCAAACGAGAAGATCAGAAATTTTAAATTCGCAAACGAGAAGATCAGAAATTTTAAATTCGCAAACGAGAAGATCAGAAATTTTAAATTCGCAAACGAGAAGATCAGAAATTTTAAAGTTGCAATGAAGAAGTTCAAACGAAGATCAGAAATTTTAAATTCGCAAACGAAATGAAGATCAGAAATTTTAAAGTTGCAATGAAGAAGTTCAGAAATTTTAAATTTGCAAACGAGAAGATCAGAAATTTTAAACTTGCAATGAAGAAGATCAGAAATTTTAAATTTTTTAAAGTTGCAGTGAAGCAAACGAGAAGATCAGAAATGTTAAACTTGCAATGAAGAAGTTCAGAAATTTTAAATTTGCAAACGAGAAGATCAGAAATTTTAAAGTTGCAATGAAGAAGTTCAGAAATTTTAAATTTGCAATCGAGAAGATAAGAAATTTTAAAGTTGCAATGACGAAGATCAGAAATTAAAATTTTGAAAACCACCAGGTCTGAAATTTTAATGTTGCAAAAGAGAAGAAGAAATTTTAAAATTTGTAAACGAGAAGATCAGAAATTTTAAATTTGCAAACGAAACGAAGATCAGAAATGTTAAAGTTGCAAAAGAAGTTGCAGAAATGAAAGTTGAAGAAGAAGATCAGAAATTTTAAATTTGAAAACGAGAAGATCAGAAATTTTAAAGTTGCAATTTTAAAGTGAAGAAGTTCAGAAATTTTAAATTTGAAAACCACCAGCAAACGAGAAGATCAGAAATTTTAAAGTTGCAATGAAGAAGTTCAGAAATTTTAAATTTGCAAACGAGAAGATCAGAAATTTTAAAGTTGCAATGAAGAAGATCAGAAATTTTAAATTTGCAAACGAGAAGATCAGAAATTTTAAAGTTGCAATGAAGAAGAGGTCAGAAATTTTAAATTTGCAAACGAGAAGATCAGAAATTTTAAACTTGCAATGAAGAAGTTCAGAAATTTTAAAACCAAACGAGAAGATCAGAAATTTTAAAACCACCAGTTGCAATGAGAAGATTCAGAACTTAAAATTTTGAAAACCGCGAAATGAAATGCCAAGAGCTCTGTATCGTCTTTCAAAATCAAATACCAAGAGTTGTGTGCCGTCTTTCAAAATTGCAAGTCGAATCAACCTCCTGTTGGCTAGAGTAAACCTATGAAGCTAATTTTAATGCTCAATAATCAATGAGAAAAGCTCAGTTTTCAAATTGACTGAGAACTTATCCAAGTTTTAAGTAAGCGAATGTTTGCTACGCCTTCAAGAGCCCCTCTTTCTATAATTCAAACTAACTACAAGGGTTTGTGGCTGTGTGTGAACTCACTAAACACTTCTTTATGCGAACCCTACTTAACCCTAGTTGACCCTAGTTAACCCTAATTCCGCCCCTCTTTCTATAATTCAAGCTAAATACATGAGCTTGAGGTATAAGAGTAAATGCTTGTACTGCTCAAAACAAGATGCCAGTACTAAATATTCGTTGCGAAAGTGGCCTCCACACTTAAAGTTGGCCTAAGTGTAAATGGAGTGGCCACGTAAAATTGCCTAGCAGGGCTCTCCCTTCCTCCCTAAGTGTAAATTCGGTAGCACAAAATAATATGCCCCCCAATGAAAGGCCCAAAAGAATATGCAAGTTGGTTACATGTATTACAAAAACCTCTCAATTTGTGTTTAAGGAATATTCAAAGCCCTTGTAGCGCCAATGGAGGGGTCTAAATTTGATGTAGGCAGCTGCTGTGGCTCACACCCAAAGGGGTCTAAATTTGATGTAGGCACCTGCAGTGGCTCACACCCAAAAATAATTGCCACTTTGGAATGGGAGGCGTATGCACACGTACGCCCCACCCAAGAAGAGGGACCCTTTGGTGTCCAAACTTCCTCTTAGTTCAAGTGGGTCCATCGATTCGGGTCAATTACAGTGATGGAAAAACAGATGGGCTGTGTGTGCGCGAGTGCACTCAATGCTCTCTGAAATGGACGTCTAATGCGAAGCAGCCAAATTGCGATAAATATAAACATTGTGCACTGTTGAATGGAGATTTGTGGCTTGTGTACAATTGGTTGAGCGCAACCAAAAATAATGGCATACTTGGAAGGGGAGGGGTACGCACACGCACGCCCTACGCACGCCCCCTCAAATGGCCTCCTTGGAAGGGGAGGGGGTGGGGCACACGCACGCCCCACCCAAGAGTAGAGCGTACCCTTGGCCATAATTTGATATCAGGATCACCATTTTGCCCTTAGCTCCATCTTTACTCTTCTTCTTCCTCACAGGTCGCTCAGCCCTCCGATCCTCTTCTAGGGGTGACTTTTTCGTCCCTTTTGCCCGCACTGCTACTAAGCAGCGCCGAGCATTCTATCGTTAGTCCATACTTCCTTCTATACACAACTGAAGACTTTTCTCTATGACCAGGCCTGGCTCGGGAGCGCCTCTGAGTAGAACCCTTGAAGAGGCGCTATATAAATTGATTGATTGATTGATAAGTAGCGTCACCAGCGTTCTGTTGACCGGAGTCTCTTCTCACGTCCCTCCTTGCAGTTCGTACCAGCCTCCTTCCCTAACCGAAGCAGAACAACTGTAGCAAACCTAAGCTCATACTGAAGAAAAACCAGCCAAGATGGACCATTTCAATAATTACTGTCTGACGGCTCTGTGTCACAACATACGGGATTAACGTTACCCTCCTCTTTCTCCAGGCTTGTGGCACTGCCAGAATACGGGTAATTGTGGAGTTAATGACCGTTAGCCTGTGGTCTGGCTTATATCTCCCTTGACACATGGCTTCCTTACATTTACCCACCCTCGAGGCAATCACTTCTCTTACAGGCCAATTGCAACACATACTCAGCTGACTGACCAGAAAGCAAAATCTTCGCCAGTACCCAAGTACTCTACTGGCACACAGGGCCTTACCATTCCATATTAAATATTAGAACAATTTGCTTTTGTGATCAGTGCTTAGCTGGTATACGCCTCAATTTGCATTCTCTATTGTCCTCCTCCGAAGAAGATGGATGGATGAGATACATGAGACGATGAAGACGAAGCTTCCGGAGCTGAGAGAGGCGACGAGAGATCGGAACACGTGGAGAAGGTTGACTATGACGGTCGCTAGGATTCATCGAATCGACGGCACAAGGTGACAAGGTGATTGTCCTCCGAGTGCCAACATGTAATCAGCAAGGCAGATTCAAATTAACATAACTGAAGTTGAAATAGAATCCTACGAAGAGAGCATGTACAAAGTACAAACTGCCCTCAAGTCTACGCTAAGTAATATACATGTATAATTCTGCAATAAATCTCTTTTCTCACAATATCCAGTTGAGAAATTGACCTAAGTATATGATAATTCAAGAAACTGGATACAGATGCTAGGATAATTGCCTGCACTACAGGTATCCTGTTTATGTTGCCGGTCGAAAAACATAACACACACAAACACACACCACACCCACACATGCTAATCCACACAGACACGCACAAACGCAGGCAGACACATGCAGCTTTATGACAAAACTTCAGAGCTTAAGGAAAAGCAGAGATGGCGGAACAAATAATTGAGATGGCGTATGTAAACTAACTTCAATAACTAATGTAACGGAAAATCGGCCCTCTCCGTCTCAGGAGGCGAGTGTAAGGCGCGTGTCGCTCAGGATGGGAGCACAGGTAAGGCCTCCGTCGTCGATCGAAGGGCTTCAGCGTCTGCCAGTCGATGAGCCGAAGCAAGCAATGTCAAACACCGAAGGATTCAACACCAGGAAGTTAATATAACGATCTTTTATTCAAATCACCACGCTATAGGTCTTTATCAACAGTAACCAACAATCATCTTTATCTCTTCCAAACTCAACCACACACAAGTACTAAAAACCGAACCGAACTACGCAAAAAGCGCCTCTATTTATAGCTAGCCGGGGTGGGAGTAGGAGACCAAGGAGGCCAAGGCTAGAGAAAGGAGGCCAAGGCTAGGAGGCCGAGGAGGCCAAGCCTAAGGAGGCGGAGCCTAAAAGAGGCCAAGCCCAGGAGGCCTAGGCTAGGAGAGGCCAAGCCTAAGAGAGGCCAAGCCTAAGGAGGCGGAGCCTAAAAGAGGCCAAGCCCAGGAGGCCAAGGCTAGAGAAAGGCCAAGCCTAAAAGAGGCCAAGCCTAAAAGAGGCCAAGCCTAAAAGAGGCCAAGCCTAAGGAGGCCAACCCGGGGGACCACCCGGGCCCCACACTAAAGTCAATATTTTCCGAACTTTATTACATCTCCAGGTGAGCAGTAATAAGGTTTGGAAACTGTTAGCGTTCAATGAACGCTGCTTCACACCAGTGGCGGTTTTACCGGGGGCTAGGGGGGCTGTATAGCCCCCTAGATGAAAAGTTAGCCCCCTAGTTTTTCTCAGCCCCCTATGCACACTTTAGCCCCCAGACTCTGCACTGCTGCTCCAGTCAGAGTGCTCAGATGATCAGATCCAAGCACATGTCTATCTATATACTAATTGCTTCTCTGTTACTACAGAAGGGCTGGGGTGTTCAAGAAGAGACTGAAGAACAGATTACAGCCCGAGCAGCCGAGATTAGGCCAGCCGAAAGCACTCTATGACCCTGCAGTGCAGGGCCTGCACGCTGGGGTGACATCAGCTTTAGGAGCAGGGATAGAAGCAGGGCAACAGCAACACCAAGAGGGGGATAGCCAGACAGTGGCAGGCAGAATTAAGGCCTCTGCGTACTATAGTGTATACTGTAGGTGTGTGTATGACTATTTGTGTATAGAGAGCAGTGTGTACTAGAATACGTTTGGGCACGCACATAGGTCTACACAAATTAATGGATAAATTCATTGTGAGAAGTAAAAAAAGAAAAGCTGATGAGCTACACGATGAACGTTCTACGGCATTGATAACGCTATGACAGGTATGTAAAACGAGTACGTGTACATGGGATGGAATCATTCATGGGAGAACTTGCCCCAGTTTGGCAGCAATATATTTACCCGCAAATACTGAGGGCGGGGATAGATTTTCTAACCCGCAAATGGAATTGAGGTGCATGCTTTGTAGTGAGGGATACAGTCTTCTCTCCACAATAAATTCAATTTTAATTTTAACAGTCAAACTGGTGCATTTTTGGACAATTATCAGATACAATGAATACCCATGCCGTCTCCAGCTGTCGATGGGAATCCGTTGGTTGGTTCATCGTGTGTGCGTAGGCCCGCCACTGGTAACTCTTTCAGCTTACCATGCATTGTTTTGCTAACTGATGCAATATATTCGTCGTAATGACATTTAACATTATAATATTATAGGCTAGCGCAGAGTAGAAATCTTGAAGTGGCGCTCTATAAGACATGATTTTCAGACAGACTGGATTACACAATGCGGAATATGTTTTACAATTTCTGATGACTATGCCCTGGCCTATGCTTTTCCTGATTTAATCACATTTGCAAGGCTAACATTAACAAATCCTGTGTCTTCAGCCAATTCTGAAAGAAGCTTTTCAACCCTGAAGAGAGTCAAAACTTATCTTCGGTCAAACGTGTCAAAGCAGAGATTGAATCACCTTTGCATGCTTAGTATTGAGAAGGAACTTGGTCTTCCATCAGTCTTTCACTTCTTCAAGATACATCAGCAGTTGTTGATAAATTTGCAACCATTAAAAATGGGCATCTTAATTTGTTGCTGAAAACTTAAAATATCTTGGTATAATCTTGCTAAAACTTTGCAAAGAGGTAGAAGATGTTGCATGAACAATAAAAGGATCTAGTCGATACAAAAATGTACTACACAGATGAAGTTTTTCCATCAGCTTTTCTTTTTTCATACGGAAAAAAAATTTAAAATTTTGTTTTTTGGGGCCCTTTTTTTCTTTTTTAAAGGGGG
>JACEVL010000225.1:1262500-1340759 GCA_020284085.1 Aporrectodea caliginosa | reverse complement strand
CCATATGTGGCATTTTTGAAAAAATAGCCCAAACGAAACTAGCGCTGACAAAAAAAATGCGCTGGCGTTCGCTAGGGGCGCAGTCGGTAGGTCATATACATGCAAGCACAGAATAGATAAAGCGTGCAGACCGTTCCACAAAAACGAATTCATAGAAATTGGAACGCTTTTTACAAGTCGAACGCTATAGGATTGATTCGATAGGCGGCGCTTCGGCGCTCGCGTTCCGCAGTTCCATATGTGGCATTTTGGAAAAACTAGCCGAAACGAAACTAGTGCTGACCAAAAATGCGCGTTCATAACCAAAAATGCGCGTTCCGCAGTTCCATATGTGGCATTTTTGAAAAAATAGCCCAAACGAAACTAGCGCTGACAAAAAAATGCGCGGGCGTTCGCTAGGGGCGCAGTCGGTAGGTCATATACAGGCAAGCACAGAATAGATAAAGCGTGCAGACCGTTCCACAAAAACGAATTCATAGAAATTGGAACGCTTTTTACAAGTCGAACGCTATAGGATTGATTCGATAGGCGGCGCTTCGGCGCTCGCGTTCCGCAGTTCCATATGTGGCATTTTGGAAAAACTAGCCGAAACGAAACTAGTGCTGACCAAAAATGCGCGTTCATAAACCCTCGTGTGGTAAATCGATCACTTACTGGCTCCCTGTTCTAGTTTCGGCCTTTCTTTTTAGCCTGCAAGCCTCGAATTGCAAATCGATCACTTATTGGTTCCGTGCGCTGGCTTCCTGGCCCAAAACCGCTAATTAACAACTACTGTTTGGTGTGACCGTGCATGATTTACAAATTCAATTCATTAATCATAATAATTACGCATAATCTTATTTAATTTTTTGGCAGATTTCCTTTGAAAAATAAAGAGCTGATGAAGAAGTGGCTGGTTGCAATTAGATGTCAGAAATGGCAGCTGAAACCAACAGACTTTATCTGCTCCGAGCATTTCACATCTTCACGTTTCCGAATGTAGAGCTCCCAAATGAGACTAAGAGAGGACGCAGTGCCTGAAATATTCGACTTTCCAAAGCATTTGAAGAAGGAAATACGAAACCGTCATCCTCTTCGAAGGAACGCTGTGTCACCCTCTGCGACGACAATCTCGGATGTTGTTCCAGAACAGGCAGTCATCCAATCTACTTCTGTTCTGTCATGTGACTATTTACTTAGTTCTGGGTCTGTGACAGATCACAGCCATGCAGTAACTCTGAGTCCCCGTAGCATCAAAAGGAAATACGAGAGGGAAAAGCTGCAAAGGAGTTTGATAGCGAAGAAGTTTGCAGTCACGCGTCACATATTATTTCGTAGAAACAAAGCTGCAAACTATGAAAGATATTATTAAACAGCTTCGGTCTAGAACTGACATAAATGCCACTTCCGTAGACCTGATTGAGTGCTGTTTTGGGCAGGTTCCATGTGAAATGTTAAAACGAAAGCTCTACTCTTCAGTTCAAGAACCATACAATGAGGCTTTGCGGTCTTTTGCCATGACTCTGCACTTCTACAGTGCAAAGGCTTATGAATTTGTTGGCCGCTCTTTTTGCAAATCCCTACCACACCCTTCAACACTTCGAACATGGCACACTTCAGATTGATGTCTGGGGTTTACGGCTGAAGCATTTGAGGTTTGTTATTTCTCTACGAAAATGCATTATTTACACATATTGAGAGTTGATATATTCTAAGCACTTTTGTGAAGTTCTTGCTATGTATTAAGTGTTCACCTACATACAATGCATTATATGTTTGCGCTTCAGCGTGTGAATCTTAAATTCTGCATGGTTGACAGTTTATCATCAGTTTTATGGTCAAGTGTCTTTGTAGATAACATTTACTGTCTATATTTACTTCCTTAGGCTTCCTTATTTGACCGTCATTTGGTTTGACTCTTTGAGTTTGCTTCTTTTCCACAAATGCTTGAAAACCATTTTGTTCTATCTTGATTTCATTGTGGTAGGTCAGGAGTGCCTCTCTTGGTAGCACTATATAAGTGAGCAATTACCATTATCATAGCAGAAATTGCCAGTTACTTTCCAGCTTAGGCTAGTGTCAAATTAGACATGCTTGGTGACAGGGGCATGAGTGCACATCTCGCAGCCTTCCCATTATAAACCCATTGCACCAATGAGGTACATTATTGTTTAACATGATGGCAATATTTGACATTCTTGAAGTAGGCATAAAGTAATTTCTTCTCAGCACTATCGGTCATCAAGAAGTGATCAAATGAATAAGGTTTGATGTGGATTGATTAGAGTGGCGAGTGCATTTAATTTTTTAAATGTGTGTTTTCTGTGTCTAGTGCCTTCGCCAAATGAATTCATCATCACATGGTCCACTGCTCTGCAGCCTCATTTTGATGAAATGTCGATCCGGAAGCATGTTCAGTGGAATGGCAAGGAGAACATAGGATTTGTTGATTTAGGCACAGGAATTGATGACAGTATTCCTATAGCTACTGAAGTTTTAATGTTTATTGTCGTTCCGTTAAATACTGCATGGAAGCTGCCAGTGGCATACTTTCTTATAGATGGACTAGCAGCTGATGTAAAATCAAATCTTGTTCTTGAGGCCATTAACAGACTTAATGCAGTTAATGTTATTTTGTGGCATTAGTTTGTGATTGACCCACAACTAATTTTGCTGTTGGTTCAAAACTAGGTGCTTCATTCACAGCTGACAATATGAAGTCATTTTATATTCAGCCTGCAGTTTTGGAAAGAATGCAACTTTCTAAATTGTTCTTGGAAACATCTGATGATCATTTATGTGTACTGGATGTTTTTGAAAGCCATGTTCTGAATCTTGTGCGTTTAATTATCAATGTGCTATTTGCTCACCAGTAAAATGCTACTCTTTCTGCCTGGTCATAGTGATTTGAGATAATGTGTACATTATTTAATGTGGACTTCTTCTTCCTCAGTTGCCGGTCCGCAACGTGAGTCAAGAAACTGGTCAAATTGTCTGGGAATCAAGAAATGACTATTATATTTTTAAAAGTCATAACAAAAACACTTATTAGGATAGCACTTAAAGGGCATAGAGTCATATACTTGGCTAAACATGCATTTAAATCAATTTTTGAGGAATTCAAGTGCTCAAAAACGAAACAGATAAATAATTAATAAATTTGGCACCGGTCCTCCTGCAGAGGCAAACACTGAAAAGTTTGGGAAGCACTGCACTAGACAGTGTGACATTACTTTTGGTGTTTGTTTTATTCACGAGTTACTGTTGTGTATTTATATTGGTTTAATTCAAATTGTAACTAATGTGATTTCTGTTGTTTGTGATTAAAAAGTTATTGTTCATGATAGAATGAGTGTTTTATTTGCTTAGTGACATCTTAAACACTGCTGTAAAGTTTTGGTTGTATTCCTGAACTGTCATATGACATGGTTTATGGACCAGAGTGCATTATGGAATTCTCTCCCAGATGAGTTAAAACATATAACAGCTTTACTTTATTCAAGAGCAGAACCAGGACTTACTTATAAAATGAACAGAAATCTGAATAATAGATATTTCTCTTGTCTGTAACTTGACACTTTTATGAACTTATGATTGGATTACATTATGTTGTCCAGAATGTTATGTTACCATTGATCAACCAGTTAAGCTATTGGTTTATTTGTTAATTATTCTGCTAGTTGTGTAACTAGAAAATAGATTATTGTATTAGCAAAGTTTATTCAAAATGGAAATGGGCCAGCCGTGCTCTTTATGGGTTTACCTAACCCTTCTCTGCTGACCTTTGACTACTACGATGTATAGCTACTTCAAACTTGTTGCATTTCTTTTTGCTTTGTTTCTGTTGTTATTATGTGACATGTCTTTTTTGTTGTTATGTGGTATGTCAATAAACGAATTGAATAATTGAAACAGTATGGTGTAAGTCTATAACCAGCAATGGTATCTTGAGACTACAGTCCTGTTCTTAAGTAGGGTTGTTGATATCGGTTTTAAGAAAACACAGCAACACCTTCCTCCACCAATGTCGGCTTGACTGAATCCACCTCCATTCCACCCATACCCGTTTCCCATAACTTTACTGGTTTTATTCCAACCGCCAGTTTGGAAATGTCCATGTACCCGGCACTTCACACACAGCTGCTTCTCAAGATTAACTTCAAGGACTGCTCTAACTCTCTTAAACGCTGCTAATCTGAGAGCTGATGGGAAGTAAGCATATTTAATATCTCAGTCTATGAATTCGATGGGTCCTCATTCAATATACGTATGGACAATTTGAAAGAATATGTACAAATGCAAGGAGTAAATATGAAAACTGCATTTGACACAATCACAGACAAAACAACATGATGGAATAGAAAACTGGAAGAACCAAACAATGCCTGTTAGTTGACTCTGCTAATCTGACCAGAAGTAAACAAATTTAAAATCTAGGCCTATGAACTCGATGGATCCTCAATACTCAACAGCGGGTATGTAACAACCAAACAAAAATAAGATTAGAATATTCTTAAATTGACCAATAGGCTAATATTGATATCCGCATTTTGGTGTATAGACGTAGGAATAAACACACAGCTTCCATTGAGTTCATCAAGACTGTATTCTCTAATCCCGCATATTATCTGAAATCGGATGTATAGTCCTGATGAAAGTTTCCTCATCTGCCGGGGGATTTTTGCGGTTATGGGCCCGTCGGCGTACTAAGGTGGTAGGAGACGGCTTTGCCCGTAGGAAGCACCGCATGGCCCCAATCCACCAGATCAGCAGTAGAGTCTAATACCCCACAGCATATAATATCTGTTCAAAATGACTTGTTAAACTTGTTGCTGCTGAACCTTACTTACTTTATAAAAGCTTATAATTCATATATTTTTAGCAAGAGATTGTTTAATAAAGTTTGGCATCAACGAACGTCCTATACGCCGCTACGCGAAAGCGAACGAGGCGACGGATTTCTGCCAGATCTTTACCCACAATTCCGTGAACGCCATTGCGTCACTTTGAGCTCGGCTCCGCCGAAGCGTTCATTGGTCTAAGTAATATATGATGTCTATGTTTCGAATCTTCCGTTCAAAATTTATTTAATATAAAGTTATTCGTTGGGTAATATAATATCAGTTTCCGCAGATTTAAAAACATTTTTCGTCATACATTGTATCCCCCGTAATGATCAGTGAAAATGCCGAAACTTCCGTACTGAGAATAATTTATTATCTAGCGTCTTTAACCAAATTCAGTCTTGGATGGCAGGAAACAGATTGCTTTAGAACCATCCAAAATGAAGTTTCTTCTCTTTGGAACTACGCCTGGGGACTTCAGTCATACAGTGCAGCTGCTTAGGTCACAAGTTGGGTGTTGTGTTTGACTCAAATCTGTCCTTTAATGAACACTTTAACTTTATAACCAGATCTGCCTGCTACCACTTCGTTGATCACCTCAGAATCACACACAATATTTCTTTCTGTCCGGATTTGTTTGGATACTGTCTTAGTCTCCAGCCGTCTCCGCTACTGCAACTCGTTTCTTATTAGCATTTCGAAAGCTAACTCGATGAAACTTCAAATATTCCAAAATACATATAACTTCAAAGTATGACCTTATAATAACCTATATTTAAATCCAGTAGTGTAGTCCTAAAAAATGAAGTGGGGGAACGCCTGGATATTGAAGTAAGCAAAAAGTGCAATCTTGCAAGAATTTAACATAGTGTGACTTAGTGTGAGAAAAAAGTGGGGAACGGCGTTCCCCCACTTTCCGAAAAGTGAGTAACTTTAAAGGCAGGACTAACAGTATTCATGACTCTACATTTCAGTCAACTTATGGCTTGAGTTCCGGAATTCCAATGCATTTAATATATTGAATTAATATTTCTCTCAGGCTTTATAGATTCATGGACTCTACACTTGACCGAAATTGTAGTTTTATGTCTATCCTAAATAATTGGTCGATTGACATAATGGTTTGCAAAATCTAATTAAAACATCGTTATCTTGCTTTTTCAATATTTTTAGTATGCATGTAAACTAGTTTATTGTTTTTGTTGTTCTCAAGTTCTTCATTATTAGAGAGAGTCGCCTCATTTTAGTATGTTTCCACTTACAGTCGGTTCTTGGTAAATTTCAAGAAACGCTGTTAATGCGTAGCATTGTTATTTACGGTTCTGAATCAGAGGAACTATAGGGCCTAGCAGTCATAACCTCAGAAATCTTCATAATCTTTACTGAAGTCGGAGAGTATTTTTATTCCAAGCGCTCATCTGGAAATTTCATTGAAAGTGCAAAACAAGAAACGATGAAAAGTTCCCCGCTGTGTCACAAATCATTTGTACTGCATGGTCATACGAAAGAAGAGACGAAAAGTCGCTCCAAAGAAAATATAAACGGATGTGATATATGTAAGAAAGTGTTTAATTTCACCGATCACTTCAAGAGGCACATGCGAATTCATACTGGAAAGAAACCATACCTTTGCCTAATATGCAAGAAAACATTCGCATACTCTTCGCATCTGAAAATCCACACTAGGACCCATTCTGGAGAGAAACCATTTACATGCCAAGTATGTCAAAAGAAGTTTTCAACGTCATCCAGTCTACAGAATCATGTTAGAATTCATACTGGAGAAAAACCACATCGATGCAAATTATGCCAAAGAGCATTTGCACATCATTCTACTCTGAAGGCTCACATGAGAACACACACTGGGGACAAACAATTTACATGCCAGGTATGTCAAAAGAAATTTGCAACGTTATCCTGTCTACTGAATCACATTAGAATCCATACTGGAGAGAAACCGTATCAATGTCAGATATGTAAACATAGTTATTCCTAATATTCCCAGCTAAAAGTTCATGCTAGAATCCATACTGGAGAAAAACCACATTTATGCCAATTATGCCAAAGGACATTTGCACAAAATTCTAATCTGCAGACTCACAAAAGAACTCACACCGGAGAGAAACCATTTAAGTGTGATTTATGTAAAAAGCTATTTTCTCATTCTTCTTCTCTACTAGTCCACGTAAGAAGGCACACTGGAGACAAGCCATATCTATGTCAGGCATGTCAAAAAAGGTTTTTCGGATCGTCTGGATTACGAAAGCATGTTATAACTCATACTGGAGAAAAACCGTACCAGTGCCAGATATGCAAGAGAGCATTCAGAGAACATTATTCTCTGCAAGTTCACAGGAGAACCCATGCAGATGAGAAACAATTTCTATGTAAGATATGTCATAAATTATTTTCTAATTCTACCAGTCTACAAAAGCATTCCGGAATCCATACTGAAGAGAAACCCTATATGTTGAAGTTTTGTCAGAAATCATTTTCACAGTCTACAGATCTGAAAAGTGACACAAGACTCCATAGTGGACATGCCTGGGGGAATCCATACCTATGTCAATTTGGTTTACATCGAAAAGGGCGCGCACAAAAGGGCGCGACACAAAAGGGCGCACACAAAATGGCGCGACACATAAGAGCGCGGTCACATAAGGGCGCTGTCAAATAAAGGCGCAGGCTAATAAGACCGTGTTCCAATATGAGCGCGCGCCAATATTAATGGGGTGGCTGATTAATATATATATATAGCCTATACATATACATATTATCAATGAAAGCATACATAATACTAACATTTAATCGCTAATAAAAGCAATGACAATGCAGAAATAATTATTATTGTCGATAAAATAAACTCTTATTATAAGCACATTTAAATCTATATTAATCCAACGAATAAAAATGTGTAGATAAGGTTATATCTTAATAACTCATTGATTAGGATGCAAACAAAATAATAATGTTTAATCGCAGTTCCCGTGCTAATTAAGTCGTTTGTAGATTAAGTTGTCTTTTCATAACACATTGATTAGGGAGCAAACAGATTTAATGGGCCTAATAAAAAGAGGGTAAACCCGTAGTTTACGTTGCTAAATTATTTTATATTGTCAATTTAAATGGAAGCTGGATCGATGACAATAATTGTTGGCCTAAATCAAAGTTGGATTGATGAAACTAATTCTTTGTTTAACTAGAAGCTGGATTGATGGAAATAATTGTTTCCGTAAATAATTCTTGCCTAAATAGAAGTTCGATTGATGAAAAAATTGTTGGTTAAATAGACGTTGGATTGATGACAATAATTTTGCTTAAACAGAAGTTCGATTGATGAAATTTTTTTCTTAAATGGAAGCTGGATTGATGACCACAGTTATTGTGGACATTGGTAGACTGCTTGCTTACCAACGTCAAGTACGGCATTGAAGATATTAAAATAATTTAGCAACGTAGTAAACTACGGGATAACCTAATAAGAGTTTATTTTATTGACAGTGATTTCTGCATTGCCATTGCTTTTATTAGCAATTAAATGTTAGTATTATGTATGCTTTCATTAATCAGCGACCCCATTAATATTAACGCGCGCTCATATTGGAACACGGTCTTATTAGCCAGCGCCCTTATTTGACAACGCCCTTATGTGACCGCGCTCTTATGTATCGCGCCCTTTTGTGTGCGCCCTTTTGTGTCGCGCCCTTTTGTGCGCGCCCTTATTGAGGGATACCTGTCAATTTTGCCCGAAGTCGTTCGCATACCATGCTAAATTCAAGACTCGTATGAGAACCCATACTGGAGAGAAACCTTATCAATGCCAGGTATGTCAAAAACGTTTCTCCGAATCTTCCAGTCTAAAGATTCATTATACAATTCATAGTGGACATAATCCACATAGATGTCAACTATGTCCGAAAGCATTCGCATGTCTTTATTCTTTAACGACACACATTAGAACTCATACGGGAGAGAGGCCTTACCAATGCCAACTTCAAAAAGTTTTCCCGATCTTTCACTTTAAAATGTCATGAAAGAGTTCATACTGGAGAGAAACCATACCTTTGCCATGTGTGTCAGACAACATTCTCCCGTTCTTCAGGTCTGAGAATTCATGAACAAACCCACTCTGGAGATAAACAATTTCCGTGTCAAGTGTGTAAAAAGACGTTTTTCAGATCTGCTGATCTACAAGGTCATATTATAATCCATACTGGAGAAAAACCATACCAATGCCATTTATGTGAGAAATCATTCACGCAAAATGCTCATCTACAGGGTCACAAAAGAACTCACACAGGAGAGAAACCATATCAATGTCAGATATGTAAACGAAGATATTCCCAATCTTCTCATCTACGAGTACATACTAGAATCCATACTGGAGAAAAATACCAGTGCCAGGTATGCTCGAAAGCATTCTCGCAACTATCTGGTCGCAAGAGTCACATGAGAACCCATACTGCAGATAAACCGTACCAATGCCAGCTATGTTCAAAAGCATATAAGTACAATGGTGAATTCAATAGGCACATGAGAACCCATACTGATGAGAGGCCTTTCCTATGCCAGACATGTAATAAGAGTTTTTCAGAATCTTACAGTTTAGCACTTCATGCTAGAGTCCATACTGGAGAAAAGGCTTATCTATGCCAAGTATGTAAAAAACGTTTCACCTGCTCTTCCACTCTAAGGAGTCACGAAAGAATTCATACCGGAGAAAAACCGTACAAATGTCATTTATGTTTGTTTAAAACTAATCAGAAAAGATATCTAAAGAGACATATTAGAAGACATTCTGGAGAGAAACCATACATTTGCCAGGTATGTCAGAAAGCATACTCATGCAATTCATATCTGAGAAGGCATAAAATATCACACTCTGGAGAGAAACCATACCTTTGCCAGGTATGTCAAAAAACATTCTCATGCGCTTCATATCTGAGATGCCAGGAAAAATCCCACAATTGAGAAAACTATAGCTTTGTCAGTTTTGTCCGAAATCATTATCATGCACTTCAGCTCTGATAAGGCATGAAAACACCACTTTCTAAATCTACATAATCACGTTAGAATCCATACTGAAGAAAAGCCATGCCAGAGAACATTCTCGTGCAATTCTGTTCCGGAGAGAAATAATAACAATTCCTGTTTGAGCTTCATATGGCATTCGCATGGTCTCATGTCCAAGATCAGATGAAGCCCAAGTGGGATTAATGTATATTATACGTTTAAGATGAAACAAGTTCCATATAAGTTTTAGATGTGTTTTATATGCCGTTTCCATTGGAAATAAATGCCCATTCTTCCAGTCTAAATGGTCAGCTGGAATTCATAGTGGATGAACCATATCTTTGCCAGTTATATCTTAAACTGGTTCACGCTCTCTTTTTCGCGCTTCACTCAAGAACCCATGTTGGGATAAACCATTTCTGTACCACATTAATAGACAATATCGATTTTCCAGTCAATAAAGTCGTGATAAAAACTGTACTGAATATTACTCTTCTAGTGACAGTTATCGTAAAGTAAGCTTGGAATGTACTATTAAAATTGACGTTTTCTTCTGTTCTCATTTCCGATGTGTTGTACTTTAAACGTTTCAATAGTTTTCGCAAAATCTAGAATTACAGAAGCTTAATAATTTTTACTTTCAATCGATTCAGTTTAATTCATTGTTAGCGTATTGAAATTGTGAAGTGGTCCAACATAGCAGTGATTCTTACGAAAACTTAGCAACTTTCAGCATTTGGTAAAGAAATACTCCCAAGTTTTGTGGATGGAAAAGGATATTGGAATATTATGAAAAGTATTATCTTGAAAATTATTCCAAGAGAACAATCTGGATCTCAACGAAAGTCACAACTGCTACTGACTAAAAGAACTTATCTGAAAAATTAATGTGATGATAGAAGCAGGTGAAAATGGAAGTGTTGAGGTGTTCAATGAGTTTTAATACTCACGATCGTATCATAACTTTGAACATTTCTCCTTTTGACTGTATTCAGAGCAAAGAACTCCAATTATGCCAAGAAACTGAATGTTTATGTTTGACCCAACAAACTTTATGACTCGTTGGTTACGTTTTTGACATTTTATTAGTATTTTTATTTATATTATGCGTGTGTCTAAGTAGGCACCTATGCTCATACTGAGCTATTTTAGTTTTCCGTGATTCGTCTTTGCATTCGTTGTATGATAAAGGATCATTCGTTTCCTCATTGGTTTTCACTAACCTAACAACATGCATGTAGACTGAACTCTGAATGTTATTTTCTTCTTCACAATACACACTGTTCACTGTGTGCATCTTGCATTTTGTGAAACATTTTCGGCTTGATTATGGTATTCTGTGTCTGTCTTTGTATGCCTTAAACTACTTAGACTTTTTCAATTTCATACGATAATAAAGTAGCCTATCTTGTTTTATGTGTTTCTATTGATTTACTCACTTAGCTAGACTCCTACGTCGTCAGTTTACGTTTGGTGCAATCACAAAGCAAAATAAATGATTATTTCACACATAATCAACAGTTATGTTCCGGCAAATCAAATTTATTTGATCTTAATTTGTTAAAGTTGCACACCAACAACCCTAAGTAATACGACTTCCATGCACGGCCACTGTCGCATAAACGGCAACGCTCCAAAGAGGAGACCGACGCAGCCATGCAATTAGATGGTCATCTCGTGTGCTTTCGCGTACGTTACTCAATAGGCTACGCATTGGTTGAAGACAAGTTGGGAGTAATATCAAATGCGTGCTGCAATTCAGATTGGTTTTAGACCAATGATCGACCATGCGTTGGTTGTTACAACTTTTGATGATCTATCGTTTTAGCGTTCTAAATTACTCGCCCAATGTAGCATTACTATTTTACATCAATCCAGCCTCACGTTTGGCAAGGATCGTTAGGCCTACTCATCAATCCAGCTTCTATTTAGGCCAGAATTCGTTTCATCATTCCAGCTTCTATTTAAGTAACGAATATTTTTCACAATTCCAACTTCTATTTGGATAATTTTTTTTTCATCAATCCCACTTCTATTGAAGCCAAAATTCATTCATTCATTCATTCAGAGCATTTATATAGCGCCTCTCATAGAAGCTACTCAGAAGCGCTCCCGGCCCAGCCACGACTAAAGAAAAAAGACTTGAGGGACTTGTAGAACCCTGCCTGTTGGCTCACAAGTAAAGAGCGGAGCTTAAGCGGGAGTTCATTTCAGGTGGAAGGTCCCACAACCGAAAAAGCACGGCGCTGCTTAATAACCAAGCGTGCCCGTGGAACTAGGAGCTCACCCCTCGTCGTAGAACGAAGTGCCCGACGCGCTGCAACGTCAGACACTGGGCGGCAAAGATCACGCAAGTAAGATGGAGCACAGCCAAGAACGCAGCGAGAAACTACAGCAGCAGTGCGGTATGAGATCCGCTGAGAGATAGGCAGCCAGTGCAACACATCACGTATGTATGCAGAGACAGGAGAGAACTTAGGAAGTCGTCCAATGAGACGAGCAGCCGAGCGTAGAACTCGATCTAGTCGCTCCAGAACCCCAAGAGGAAGGCCAGCAAGTAGAGAGCAACACTGTTGTCAATTCGACTGGTAACAAAGGCGTGAACAAGGACCACGACCGCATCATGAGAGAGAGAGAGAGAGAGCGAGAGACCACTCGAAGCTGACGAAGCTGAAAATAACAACTTCGTGTAACCAGGTTCACATGTTGAGACAGAGTAAGCTCAGAGTCAAGAGTAAGTCCCAGATCACGAACTGTGACGGAAAAGGTTATGTGAGGAAAGAGCAAGGTAAGTTGGGAAAAGTCGATACCCTGAAGTTGCCTACGGCCACCCAGCCAAATAAGTTGTGTTTTAGAGGGATTTAAGAGTAGCCGATTGGAGGCCATCCAAGAAGAGAGGACATCCATAGTCAGACACATCTGGCTTACAGTAGCCACCGCATCCGCCGAATGGGTGTGGATGTAGGCTTGCACATCATCAGCAAATAGTTGGTGCAGAAGCCTCTGAGACGCCAGCAAGGGGCAGACATCAGCAGTATAAAGAAGGTATAGCAGTGGGCCCAAAACAGAACCCTGGGGCACCCCAAAAGGAGCAGGGACCCAAAGAGACCTGGACGAACCAAGGACTGCAAATCTGTCCATCCCACTTCTATTTAAGAAAAAATTGTTTTCATCAATACGACTTCTGTTTAGCAAGAATTCTTTTCGTCAATCCAACTTGTATGCAGCCAACGCTAAAACCCATATACAGGGTGGGCCAATAGGAATGCAACAACTTTGACGCCTCACAACTTGAACAATTTTTATCTGAACGTCTTGTCCAATATATCAGATTGAAGATAATTATCCATTTTATCATTCTCCAAAATATCTACGAGATATTATTACGACGTTTTGAGATAATGCTATTAATATTCGATGTGCCATTTTCGTGCCATAAAACTGCAAGAAAAAACAAAAGTCATAAACTTAAGATGTCAATTCTAAACAATCACTTAGTACTAACAATAATTATTAATATCTCGAGTGAATTTACCATCAGTCAAACAAATACTCAATAAAATTATGTCCACCACGTGCTTTAATGACTGCATCAACACGAGATGACCACTGATCGATGGCTGAGTTCACCAGTGCTTGGGCTATCTCAGCCCAGCAGCAAAGAATCACTTCTTTCAAATGTTCAACGTCACGTATCGGTTCACGATAGACCAGTTGCTGAAGATAACCCCAGATCGAATAGTCAACCGGGTTTAAATCCGGACTGTTCGGTGGCCAGTTCTCCGGTTCAATTAACTCAGGTACGTTAGCGTTCAGATAGGCAACCGTATGACGTGAACGATGCGCCGGCGCTCCATCTTGCTGAAAGATGTAACCATCAACTCCAGACAGTTGGCGAATATCACGTAGCAGTCCTCTTGCGAGTACTTCATCGAAGTAATAAACACTGTTCACCTTAGCCTTTGGAGTAACAAAGAATGTTTCTTGACTGCAAATTAACTGTTGGACTTGTGCAGTGTTCGCTGCTGTGCGCGCAGAACGTTTGCGACCACAGTTGCGGCTGTTAGACGTTCCCGTAGCATCAATTTGTTTAATCAATCGATGTAGAGCATATTTATTCCATTTTCTAGAAGGGAATTCTATCATCATCTGATGTGCATTGTATCCTTTTTCTGCGATTAAAATTCTATCCTCTTCCGTGAGCGGCGCCATGATGTTCAATATTTATGTTCAAATTTGAGAGGTGTGCGCCGTACCGAAATGTTATAACAACGGTGCCGTATTATCAGTGCAAGATTTGACATAGTTGTAGAGTGGATGATTACCTTCAATTTAGTATATTGGGCACGATGTTCGGATAACAATTGTTAAAGTTATATCCATTCAAAGTAGTTGCATTCCTATTGGCCCACCCTGTAGAATGGCGAATAATTTATAACGATAAAACGACAGATTAGGCTACCCTACTTTTTAAACATAGGCCTTTTGGATTCCCTCGCACCACAAGGACGAGAACAGTGGAAATTTACTGAGCCATTAACCCATTAACGCATACCTTGTTACCTTGTGCTGTCAGTTCCTTGAACCATGGCGACCGTCTTGATCAAGTTCCTCCATTTTCTTCTGTCCGCCGTCGCATCTCTCAGTTCTGTCAAATTCATTCTAGTTATTTCATGTATCTCGTCCATCCACTTTATCCTTGGTCGTCCTTGTTTTCTCCTTCCCTCTCCATATGCTAACATCATTTCCTTTTCCAATCCGTCTGATCGCATGATATGTCCAAAGAACCTCAACTTTGCTCTTAGCACTGTTTGTTGAAGTGTCTCTTCTTTCTCAATTCCTATATCCCTGCGCACCCATTCGTTAGTCTTTTTCTCCGTCCATGAAATTCTCTGCATTTTCCTCCATATCCACATTTCGCATGCGTTAATCTTTTTTCTCGTTTTCTTAGTCAATGTCCATGTCTCACTGCCATATGTTACTGTTGGTATGATTAACGCATAGCGTCCCATAAATGGGACGGTATGCAAAACAGACACATCTGCGACAGACTGGTAAATGTTGATTATTTCGTTACTTGTATTATATCGCCAAATTCTTATTACGCACTCCTACACAATCGTCCAGTAACCCAGAAGTTGGTAAAGTTGAAGTGTTTCAGTTGATGTCAACTGCAAAACGTTTTCGATAATTAACTTCTATTATGCCGCGTTCAAAGAGGTATGCATATTTTTTAATTCATTTTTTTCTTTCTACATTCGCTTTCTTACAGATATTTTCCGCATATATATTCAATGATTTCAGTTACTGCTGTTTGTATTTGCCGACACTGGTCCGCGATCTTGACGTCCCATATATGGGACGCTATGCATGAAAGGCTACATGAACCTTTGTTATATAATATTATATGATATGTTATGTTGATCTTAATTTGTTAAAGTTGCACACCAACAACCAACGCATGGTCGATCATTGGTCTAAAACCAGTCTGAATTGCAGCACGCATTTGATATTACTCCCAACTAGTCTTCAACCAATGCGTAGCCTATTGAGTAACGTACGCGAAAGCACATGCACGAGATGACCATCTAATTGCATGGCTGCGTCGGTCTCCTCTTTGGAGCGTTGCCGTTTATGCGACAGTGGCCGTGCATGGAAGTCGTATTACTTAGGGTTGTTGGTGTGCAACTTTAACAAATTAAGATCAAATAAATTTGATTTGCCGGAACATAACTGTTGATTATGTGTGAAATAGGGGACGTGGGGGCAAGTTGGCGGATAAATCAGTTTTTCTACAAATGATCGTCTACGATGATGCCAGCACAATTGGTTTTTCTCCACAACGTATCTATCAATAACAGCTACATTCTAGCACAAAAGCAGGCATCCTAATATTTTGTAAGTTTGCAAAAAATGATCTCAAAATTTTTCTAAAAGTCAACCAACTTGCCCCTTTGCTGGGGCAAGTTGGTTGCCTGCTTGGGGCAAGATGGTGGGCATTGGTGGCAATATAGAAATACACATAAATCTTATCTTTAATAATAGAAAATGAATGCATTATGGTTGATCAAATTTGATTCAATTTTAAAACATTTAGTCTTAATAAAGATGTCACACACAAAATTAAAATTTATTTAATAAAAAAAGTCATTGTTTAAAATGCAATGACCAATTCATAGGTAAAGGCGCAAATTTGTCGCCGGGTCATGCCAAATTCCCTTGCACTCATTTCGATTGCGTATTCACACAGTTCTTCAAGAACATCTGGGAACACTTGTCGAAATCGTCCACCATAAAATGGGAATTGATCATTTTGTTCGCTTGAGATAGCGACGAAGCGTTGAATATTGTAAGCCTGATTAGCTTAACTTGGACGCTTGCTGCCCGCTTTAGCTTCACCGATGATTGCGATTAAACCAGCCGATGACCAAGTTTTGTCCAGTTCATGATCCAGCGTAGAATTAACAGCAATAAACACCAGTTTAATGTAACAAAAACTAGGCACAACAATAATTATTTTAATTGCGGGGCAAGTTGGTTGACCGGTGGGGCAAGTTGGTTTCATCCGCCATCTTGCCCCCGCCATCTTGCCCCAACAGGTCCACACTACAAAATCTTGTGACTATGATTTGTACAGCGTGACTTGGAGAAAAAAAAGTAATATCAGTAACAACTCACAATAAATGCTTAACAAAACAACCCATTTGTCAATTTTTTGCATTCATGTTGATTAAGATATGCGATATTTTATAACAGTGAAATATTTTTAGAGGTAAATAGAGAAACTTATTTTAAAGCGATAAACGGGAAAGAAAGCACCGTATCACGTTGCCGCTATGGAACAAAAGAACAGGCTTGGCTTGCTCATCGATAAACTTCCTGTTAGACTGTTTCCCTGCCACGCATTATAATCTTACAGCATAAAAACCATCTTACCCCCGCAACCAACTTGCCCCCACGCCCCCTAATCATTTATTTTGCTTTGTGATTGCACCAAACGTAAACTGACGACGTAGGAGTCTAGCTAAGTGAGTAAATCAATAGAAACACATAAAACAAGATACTTTATTATCGTATGAAATTGAAAAAGTCTAAGTAGTTTAAGACATACAAAGACAGACACAGAATACCTTAATCAAGCCGAAAATGTTTCACAAAATGCAAGATGCACACAGTGAACAGTGCGTATTGTGAAGAAGAAAATAACATTCAGAGTTCAGTCTACATGTATGTTGTTAGGTTAGTGAAAACCAATGAGGAAACGAATGATCCATGTTTATAGATATACCGTTCACGAGGTTGTGTGTCAGTTCGGAGCATCTGAATTCCAGGCATGTCGTTAAAGCTTCTTCCGGCGACAGCGGTGCTCCCAGAAGACATGCCTCCTCCGGGGCTACGGGGCTAAATTGTTGCAAAGTCGGATGTTCCATCCATTCGTCCGATCGTGTGATGATCTCACACTTTTCACGGTTGAGTTGCAGTCCCATCAAGCCACATTCGTGATCTATCTGTTTAACGTCTTCTGCTACAACGGCCAATGCTCCTCCCATCGATAGGTCGTCCAGGAAACCCAGCGTTAGCGTTGAGGACAAGCTCTGCAGGATTGGCTGCAATGGCAGGCAGAACAGCAGCGGTCCCAATGGCTTATTATTATTATTATTATTATTATTATTATTATTATTATTATTATTATTATTATTATTATTATTATTATTATTATTATTATTATTATTATTATTATTATTATTATTATTATTATTATTATTATTATTATTATTATTATTATTATTATTATTATTATTATTATTATTATTATTTTTTTTTTTTTTTTTTTTTTTCGCCCGAGGTAGTATAAGCTTTGTAGGCTGCTATTATTATTATTATTATTATTATTATTATTATTATTATTATTATTATTATTATTATTATTATTATTATTATTATTATGAATAACATCTCCTTTCCATGTTTACCATGAATTCTAATATTACTGCAATAAGTTTGCATTAATACCGAGTTTTGATCGTTCATTCTTCCGGCGACAGCGGTGCTCCCAGGAGACATGCCTCCTTCTTTCTATAACATAAAAATAATTATTTTATGAACTGCTGTGATAATTATTGGAATTTGTGGAAATGCGACCTGTATGGTAGCGAGCTGCAGCCGACCAAAATATGCAGTTTTGTCTGACTGTTGCTCACCCGTGTTTACACTGTATCCTAAGAAACGTAGGCTACTCTCCTAAATTGGCTGGCTGACGTGTTACAGTAGGCCTACGCATGTACCAAAACCCAATACGCACAGCGTCGTAAAAATATTAGAAATATTTTTTGCCATGATTTTATCGCTCATCCAACTCATCCAGCTTCTACTTCTACTATAAATATTTCAAGTGCTCATCCAACTTCTATCTTTACTGCAATAATTTAGCATCAAAGTCATGGTTTCATTGCTCATCTAGCTTCTAAGTCTAGTAGAAATATTTTAATCAGTCATCCAACTTCTAGCCTCCCTCTCTCGCAGCGGGACTTGGAACTTCATCTGAACTTTGTTGACAGCCCTTATGATTTGACGTAGCGCTCACGAATGAGCGGGTATCTGTGCCAAGCTCTCATGCAGGACTCTACAAATCTAGAGATTGTGAAAACAATTTGTTTTCGTCTTTGTTGATCCAAAGAAAAACGAATACTATTCGATTGAGTAAAATACTGACTTATATATATATATATATATATATATATATATATATATATATATATATATATATATATATATATATATATATATATATATATATATATATATATATATATATATATATATATATATAAGCCTCTATTCTTCGTTACTGAACACCTTTTTTATGTAGGCCATATGTGTGTCTATCTGCGTGTCTCTTTCTGTCTTTCCCTATCCCTCTGAAAGCCCAGCATCTTGTATTATTTTAGTCAGATAGTACAAAGCATGACCGCCTATACAGTCGCCTCTCTGACCTATACGTGAGGCCAGTGACGCTGAATTGCAGAGATATTTATGTGCTTGTATTGCAAATACATTCAACATTACGTATTTTGTGTTTTTAAATGAAACAGGCCTTCGTCAGTACTGATAGCAGCAAGCATTAGCAAGTGCACTTAAACTTCGATGGCTATGCAAATTAAGCTACATCAGCAATTGAGATAAATTCAGCTGCATACATCTGCTCTTATGCATCGATCTCTTTTACTACCGGAATTTTATGGAAATATATACGAGACAGAGCTGTGATTAAGGTAGAGACGTCTCCTCGTGTACTTGCTCCCAAGCGTTCAAAGGAGCTTAGGTTTATGAAATCACCGTTAACACAAAGAAGCGACTACACATTCAGGTATTTGATGCTGGTTAATTATTTAATTGATTTCTGCACTGATCTAACACTCATCTGTGTCTATAACGTCTTACACAGTGTAGGCCTACATGACTGATTCCTTATGTCGCCATTAAACAGTGGAATATAGAGCATAATTACAATTGTGCTTTGTTTCCAAGCCCCAGTCTGTCTTAGGGAGCTTTATGTGCAGGTGTTATCCATATACCAGGCCGTAGATTCCTTCGCTCTGACACCACGTAAAGCAACCTGATTGTCCCAATTCAATTACACGGTAGATTCGATACCTTATTTCTGTTTACAGGTTACTTATGAACTAATATCTTTGAGAAATACATATTCACTATGGACGAAAAAATAACGGCGTCGAGGACGAAGAGGGGTAGGCTAAATGTTTACCCCATGACATACCCCATGATCTTTTTGGACTTAAAATCATCTTCTAACAATATAACATTGTCCTGGCTTTGGTGTCAGAATATGTAATTGCTCTATTATTTCAGTGCTGATTGGAATCAGCTTTCACTCGTAGCTAACATGTAGTTTGAGTTGTGACTCGTGTTTGAGTTTGACTGCAGACAATACTAGTAAACCAGACATTTATTATTGAAATCATTATTTTAAAAAAAACTAGAAAATAGGTTCCAGGACATACCCCATGACCCTTTGGACTTAAAAATCATCTTCTAACAATATAACATTGTCCTGGCTTTGGTGTCAGAAGATGTAATTGGTCGTAACTTGTAAATACATGGAACGTCAAGTCATTACTGCCTACGGTTGCCCCGTAATAGGCATCCAAACACCCATGAGGTAATTATTTACCCCTCTCCGTCCTGCGAAGGTTAAGCACCGTTGGACTGGTTTTTTTTTAGCTGTCTTGTAATGACTACACTAATCCTAACCCTGACCCTAACCTACCTTGACGACGTAACATTTTATAGCCCATGTCAGTTACGTTGGGGTTATGCGTCGCTGTTACGCGTCGTTAGGGTCGGTTAGGGTCAGGGTTAGGGCTAGTGTCGTCCATGTTTTCTAATGACGAAACTGTCACTGGTTGACCTACAATCATAGCGACTTGGTCCTGGGTTTGGGGAAAACAAGGAGTGGCCGAAGGCCGATCATCGCGGCGCGCATCGCCGAGCAGAGAGAGGGAGGTGTGTCCCCTCCCCACTTAAAAATTGCGCGAATTTCCACAATGTAATGATAGCATTTTAATCAGTCATCTTAACAAAATTGCTCTATTATTTCAGTGCTGATTGGAATCAGCTTTCATTCGTAGCTAACATGTAGTTTGAGTCGTGTTTGAGTTTGACTTCAGACAATCCTAGTAAACCAGACATTTATTATTGAAATCATTATAAAAAAAACTAGAAAAATAGGTTCCATTTCTAAGAGCGCCATAAACCTTAAGGTAAACAAATTTCTGACCAGGACACAAATTATTAGCAGAAATAAGCCATGTAGTAATTATGTAGCTTTAGGCTACAACATGTTCAAGGAATATAACATTTTAAAATTTGGTATTTTGACATTTGAAAGGTAAGGCTCGAGAGAAGCCATTTCGATGTACAGTCACATGCAAATCAGCAGCAACATAATTATAGGCAATGCAGACACCAATATTATATTAACAGTAGATAATACTCAATATAATATGATAGTATCATATATTATAATATTAAATAATATCATTATAAATCATATAACAGTAAACACAATCCAGTGGCGTAGCAAGGTTTTGGGGGCTCTTGCGCAGGGCTTCGGCGGTGGGTCCCTCCCCCTTGAACCGCACCTTCGATTTCAAACAACAAAACGCTGTGAAAAAAGCGCTACTGCATACAGCATAAATAAGGTCTTATAATCAAATTGGAAAGGTCACAAGTGTCAAGTCTATCGTATTCTAAGAAGGAGAATCCTTAAAGTTAAAACGTTCTTTTGGACAAGAATATCCACCACTTTTGAAGTGCCAAGATTTTTCGCATCTTCATCTTCTATTGAGAACATTGCCAAGTCGCTCAGCCGTTCTTCTGACATAGTACTTCGTAGATAGTTTTTGATGAGCTTCAGTTTTGAAAATGATCGTTCGCATGTCGCAACAGTCACATGCAAATCAGCAGCAACATAATTATAGGCAATGAAGACACCACTGAATGTTGACGACAGAACAAAATAGTCTAGGATAAACAGTTGCCCAATTTCGTAGATGGCTGACCTCGTTGACAACTTTGAAGTTCGAATGACACCCTGAGCAAAATGACAGCAGCTGAGCTGGAAAAGCTAGCAAAACGTCGGTATCATACTGTTTAGCTAACAATTCGGACGCTGCATGCAGTTCGTCGTCAGAGCTTAGGCATCAAACAGACTGAGTGTTGAAGGCAACACAGTGCTGAACGTTGCAGCCAACGAGGTAAGGATGAGATTTCGCTGTTGATTCGTCTGCTAAAAAGTGCGTACTCTGTACATGTAGATTAAAAAAATTAATAGCAGAGATTTGAGTTCCGTAATTCGTAGGCAGTCGATGACTTGAAGCAACGATCCAGAAGCACTTGTCCGTTCTGAATAGGCGCCACGACATTTAAGGTCCCCATGCACGGGCCGTTCAAGCACAGAGGAGCATAAGACGCAGCATACACTCTTACCTGACGGTCTGACCGCCGGGGGGCCCTTGAGCAGCCTGGGGCCCTTATGCTTTGCGCAACCTGCACAACCCATTGCTACGCCACTGACATTATTCATTCATTCATTCCAAAGATTTATTATCGCTATAATTATAACAGTTCATGTAATATTATAATGTCAACATACAACTCAAAACTATTACTATTTTGTTATATTTCTGTGGGAGGTTTACATCTTGAGGGAACATCCCACCAGAGGGTCCTGAATTAACCCTCAGGCTACAGAGGTTTTTTTGGAACACTGGCTACCAAGGGGTGTTGGTTACCACCCCTGGATTTCGTGTTTGGTTTCACATATCATAACTGGTAATACAGCAATGTATTATGCATGCATTTATGAACAGAATGGTATATTTAGTTTACATTATGTGAATGCACTGCGAAATTACATAACATCTAACAACGGAAACTATAATTAGCGATATTTTATATTAATACGTACATTTTTTACGTTTTGGATAAACAAATATAAGATTATGTGTGTTTTAAAACATAGTCTGTTTAGTTGTAGCGAAATCTAAAGGCAACATGAAACAAGACTTTACGCTATTGATCACGGCAGTCAAATATGTCAGTGGTCCTTGCATTTATTGCAAGTTACTCCCGTTGTTTTGTGCGAATGCTTCCTGTAAACTGGCTTCTCACTTCATCTTTAGTATCAGTTTAAGCAAGCAAATGTAGCCCTTCATTCTCTCTACGGAATGGTATATTTATTTCTCTTCCGGGAAGGAAAATGAATACGCTATAGTCGAAAACCAAGGGGGTGATATCCACTCCCCCGGTACCTTGGGTATATCGGGTATAACTTTTGAACGGCGTGAGATACCACCATGATTGTTAACCTCAAAATGTGCGCAAATGAACCTGCTACAGCTACTTGAAATGTAATATTATATTCCATATGAAAAAAGATTGATGCATAAAAACGTGGGGGCGAGGGTGATAGCCCGAGGGTTAAACACTGATTTTCACAAACATAATTCTAAATGTAACTACCAACGTGCACCGCTGGGGGCGCCATGCACTCGCTGGAGGGATTGTGGAAATGAGAAACGCAAACCCCAAGCTTGATTGACAAACAACATTTAATGTAACATTATTTCAAAATAAACACCAGCCTCAGGTATGTGAACACAACGACAGCAACGCGTTCAATCGTCTCTATTTTTAAAAGCTAATTATTCCTAGTCTGTGTCAACTGGCGAGCAGTAGGCCTATACGTTTAGTTTTGCGCGCCATCCGCTAACCAGTGGCGGATCCAAGGGGGGGCGACGGGGGCGATCGCCCCCCAATTGTCCATAAAAAGTAAAAAGATCGAGCCGACGCTGTTATCCGACCACAACAACTATCTAAAGACTACTGTAATTCCAACACTGACACTCACACTGACACTCACGACCATAAAAACTGACCCTAACCGACCCTCACCGGCCTCATTCGGGCACGCATCCATAATCCGTCCTACCCAACTTAAGCGGCAAGTCTCCGCCTATGCACGAAATTGCAAACTTCTTTGACTTTGGGTCCATACTCCATAGTCGTCTAAATCATAGAAGCCTTTGAGCAAATGCTCCATCGAACTATAGGCTATGGCCTAGCCGCCTATGGTTGGTTGAGAAATTTTAAGTGTTAATTGCTAAAGTTATTGTGGGATCGAATTATTATTACCATATTATTTTCACATTTCTATGCCCTGACTTAAGTACATGGTATGCATATTAACGAGAAGAAAAATTTGTTAGGGGACCTAAATCAAGTGTCCAAAACAGGCTCCAATTGGCAGTAAATACTCTACAAAGCGTTGTCGAAAGTGTCAGGGCCCAAAGACTTCGGGGGACAGATGCCCCTTTTTGGGCCCTGCCACTTTCGGGGTCAACTCGGCGCCTATGCTTTCCATTTTGCTAACACTTCCTGTGAGCGTTGCCACTGCAGAACGAAGTTTTTCCACGTTAAGGAGATTGAAAAACTGGCTCCGGTCACGAATGTGCGAAGATAGACTAACTGGTTTAGCTTTGATGACAATTCATCGAGAAATTGTTATGGATATTGACAATATCATTGATCGGTATGCGCGAAGCAGAAAGCGTTTAATGGAATTTGTTGTCTAAATTACTGTTCAACAGTAGCCTATATGAGAATTGTACGTTGTTTTGATATTCAAAGGGTAGTTCAGTACTTCAGTTTGGTCTGAAACTAATGATTTGTTATTTTGACCAGTGCAGTATAAGTGTGTTGATGGACTAATTGTCAGACATATTGATTAAAGGTTTTTTTTATGTGAAATAATGTGGCTTGTTTTCAATGCACGTAATTTACTTTTGAACCGTATTATGTTCAATTTTTCATACATTTATATGATTGAATAATCCCCGAAATATATTGCCAAAAACAGGCCTCCTTTGATCTCAAATGCTGCAAAATGCGTTTGCGTCTGGGGCTCCGCCCCAGACCCCCGCTGGGGAGCTTACGACGCTTCCCCAAACCCCTAATCGTAAGGGGCTTCGCGCCTTCGGCGCGAGCAACTCTCCACTCAAGGCGAATTCGCCCCCCAAAATAATAGCCTAGATCCGCCTCTGCCGCTAACACCAAAAAGTATGAACAGTGGAAAGCAGTCAAAGCACTATAGAAATTTTTAATATTCATGAAATATTTCAGAAATATTGGGGGGATATAAGCAGTTCCATCCTCCACCTCAAATTTGGGAGGACCCTTCCCCCTTCCCTCTAAGTCTCCGCCCCTGCTTACAATATACACGGGCTATATAATTATACTGGAAGTGTTTGATATGACGTATTTTGTCGTATCCCTTCGCAAAGAAGACGTGCTGCCATGACACAGGGAACGGTTAATCACTCCCTAAACTTCGTTGACCCGAACACAGGAGCCAATACACAAAGAATTGAGAGGTCATGGAAGGCGGCAAAATAAGAACTGTGATGATTAAAAGAACGCTTTCGATAACATCCTGCAAGACATTGCTGTGTGTCCTTGACACCAGTTTAGATCGGGTGAATTAATTTCACGTGTGAAAGTCATGTAATACATTACCATTTGAAACATTAAATTGAGTGAATTAACCGACAAGTACCCTCATGAAATAAGTAAGTAAATTATTCGAAAATTAATCGTACAAGACGAAATTAATCGATTTAATTTTTTAACGATTATTCGATTAATTAATCGTTAAAATCCGCAGCCCTAGTTTTTTTAGTTCTGTTGAATTTTTTCTGTCTATGTTCACTGAGGACAAGTGATTAACCTTGTTTGAGTGCATTCGTGCACCTTCATACGTAAACATTGATGGACGAGTTTTGTTGTGTTTAAAGAAAGGCAAACTATCAAGTTAACACCTACTCTGAGACATCATTTTTGATAATGTTTGATAGTCACATAATGGTGCTTCAATTAGACTTAAGATATTATATAATATTTTGAAATAATTGCATATAGATGTGCTGCAAAACTCTGTTCCAGCTCACAAATTAGTTAAACATGAAACTTTAAAAAGTAGATCAGCGGTTTTAAAACTTTATTTGGTGCAGGCGTAGTTTAGATTGGTAAATTATTTTATTGTTGGGAAAACGTTTAACGCTCTCTCAGTTTAAAATGGATTGCCTGCCCACCTAAATAGAAGCTGGATTAATGAAAATAACAGCTTAAATGGGAGCGGGAATGATGTAAATAATTGCTTAAAGGAAAGCTGGATTGATGAAAGGAATTCATTGCTTACCTAAAAATTTAATGGAAGCTGAATTGATGACAGTTATCATGGACATTGGGCGAGTGCCTTCTTACCAACATATAGTATGGCTTTAAGAAGATGGTATTAGTTTATGAAATTGTATTTGAATGCTGGAAGAGATCATAATAAATAATAATAGCCATTTTCTGTGTGAAAATGACTGAATGAAACATCACAACGTAAACCGATATTTCTACATAAACGTTTGTCAACAGCTACAGATTTAGAGCTTATATTAGCTGAAACAGATACCGAAGATGAAGTGAGAAGCCTGTTTGCAGGAAGCATTCACACACAAAAATAAGAATAACTTGCAATAACTGCAAGGACCACCGACATATTTGACTTCCGTGAACAATAACGTAGGCCCTAGTCTGGTTTCATGTTGCCTTTAGATTCGCTGCACCTAACAGAGACTATAGACTAGTTTGTAGGCTTTTGTTACAAATGAAGCCTCATTATATTTAAAATGTCCTTGGATACTTAGATCAGTTTCAAAACACACACACTCTTATATTCGTTTATCCAACAAGTACTATGTACGCAGCAGTATAAAATATCGCTAATTATGGATCGGTACCGTTGTTAAAAATATGTAATTGCAAGGAGAATTCACATAATTGACAACTTCTCTTCTTTAAGTTCTCTGCCCTTCGGCAGGTTTCAACTTCCAATGACGCCACTCTTCTCTGTTTGACAACTAATATACCATTTTGTTCAGAAAATTTTATGAATGCTGAATCAATTGCTGTATTACGTGATATGATATTTAAAATCGAAAATCTAGGGGTGGTGGTGGTAACCAGCCCCTTTTCGTAGCCGATTTTACACACGCCTCATATGACCATCTAATATCATTGGTAAATATGAACTGATCCTGGCTAATGACTGGTTTAGAGCAAACATGCTATC
Source organism: Aporrectodea caliginosa (assembly GCA_020284085.1). Taxonomy (NCBI): domain Eukaryota; kingdom Metazoa; phylum Annelida; class Clitellata; order Crassiclitellata; family Lumbricidae; genus Aporrectodea; species Aporrectodea caliginosa. Next base: position 1,314,221 of record JACEVL010000225.1, on the reverse strand, counting down.
GCTTAACCTATCCAAAACTAATTGCATAATATTTAGGAACCCAAAAAAGTTAATTCCAAGCTTGAATAAGACAGTTAAAATTGAAGACATGACAATCCCAGTAGTCTCAACTACAAAATTCCTAGGAATTTATATAGACCAACATCTGAAATGGAACACACACATCTTAGAAATCAACAAAAAAATCTCAAAAAACATAGGAATACTTAGAAGAATATCTTACTTGCTTCCACCACATGTCCTACGTCAATTATACTTCACACTGATATATCCTTACTTAACATATTGTAATCTTGTCTGGACCTCTACCTATGATACCCATCTACAAAGCCTAATAATACTCCAGAAAAAAGCCATAAGACTTATCACAAAATCACAGTACAACACACACACAAAACCTCTCTTTCTAGAACTTAACTATCTAAATATTAATGAAATAAAACTAACTCAAACACTGGAATTTATGTATAAATACAAAAATAACCTGTTGCCACCTGCCTTTGTGTCATACTTTCCTACAACAGAACATGCATACCCTACTAGAAGTAACAGTGAATATATAAGCACTTATCCAAGAACTAACACCCGGAAATTCTCCATCAAATATCAGGGTCCACTACTCTGGAACAAATTACCGGGATCCCTTAAAACTGCCAAGTTCCTCCCACACTTCAAACAACTAGTACGAGCACACGTAGCAAAAAAAAAGCAGAGGAATGACAGAAGAATGGAAAATGGAAATGATGTTTAGTTAAGCAGAAAGCACTGCTATCTAGTTTTTGTTTCTTGTCTAGTTTTGTTTCCTATTATGCTTGTCTTCTTATACTTCCAACAATTACTTCTCGATCTTCCACTTCGTATACTTCCAAAAATTATTTCTCGCTATCCCACCATCTTTATTAATTATCTTGTATTTAGGGACCCTACCTAGCGGGATTCTTCTTTCCCTTCAGGGCACCCATTGACTCCAAGAAATGCCTACTGTTATCTGTTTTTGTTGTATATACTTGCTGATAAAATCTGTTCATGTATCTCATGTACCATTCATTTGGGAGCAATAAACTGAAACTGAAACTGATGTCGCAAAAAAACCTGGGTAGCGCGAGGGTTAAAATTCCTGTTGGAATGTTTTGACGATCACAGATTTACAATATCTTTTTAGTCACAGAAAGAGGGGCAGAAACTCAGAAAATGTAACTTCTTAAATTTTTTCACAAACCACTTTACGACACCTGGTGGTTTTCAAAAGGTGGTACCGGTACGTGTACCTCCTTTTTGAAAACCGCGGAAAGTAGATTACAATGAAAAAATAGCAAGTTCTAAATTTACAGCAATTCAAACTCCCTAGGCCTATAAAAGTGTGCAAGGTTACAGTTACAGTCTAACTTTTACAGTTTAACTTTTCAGGCTATTCAATTTTGAAGCAGAATAAACATAATTCGAATTTAAATTATTCTGAGAAGAGAAGTCATCTATTCTAATCGCGAGGAGTAGTCACGGATATTCAGTCGGATATGCGGTTATAACAACTTCACTTTCTTAGCCTCAGCATAATTATGTCATCAGGTGCCTAATCCTCAACATTGACACCTGACCTTCCCCAACATCTGGTGCAAATTTACCTATAATAAATTTGGTAAAATTAGTCATTTTATGATATTCTGCCCATTTGCAACAGTTTGCATTATAATTGATTCTGTTGGTGTTCCTATTCTACCCATCTGTGGGTAAAGCGAACCAATTCTACCTACATCTATCCATTTTGCAGATGAATTTGCCAGAGCAAGAAGTGGAGCACATATTTAACTGTGCAGAACTGCGCATACATGGAGGGAATTTGACAGCAACTGAAAACGATCATTCAATTGCACATCTGTACTAATACATTTGTGCAAGAACAGCTTGTGATGACGTAGACTCATGTGTGTGATTTCATTTATTGAAACAATCCGGTTGACAAACCGCCGGTTACGGTGTACAATAATATTATGCAATTGAAACAATTCACAAGAACACAAATGACAGAAGACATAAATCGTAACTACTAACAGAACAGACAGCCTGCGATACACGGTGCTAATAGCAGCGTACAAAGCATGTCCGCCCTACGGATCTCGATCGCGGTACCTCTCGCTCTCATTGATAAGACTAAAGGACAACGCCTGATTTAAAATTATGTGTTTGACCAGACTTCGAACAGTGCTTATTAGACCATGAGAACCAATTGTTAAAATAATTACATGTATAATACAGTAAGTGAGCTTTGGAACAAAGTTACCAAGTTTTAGTTTTGCTACTGTTGGAAACTAATGAAGATATTAGATGGTGTGATTTACAATTTTCAAGATTTTAGTTGTAACATCAGGTTCTTCTCAGTCCAGGTGTCAGGCCATTCTGTTTTGAGACAGAGCTGTAAAGGGTTCAAGCAAGTTGACATCTTAGCCGAACATTAGTTAATGAATTCCTGAAACTATGCCTTCCCATTATTACTAACAAGCCATTCAATTACTGTAATGAATAAGAATGAAGTTATCTTAAAACATATAAAATTTGAGTTTCTACTGTTATTTGTAGTAAGTACATGCAGATACAAGCTATATTATTTTGAAGCTTCAAAATTCAGTTGTAAGGCATGTTCTGCATCTGATTTCACTTCATCAAGAAAATTACAGTGGATTTATTTGAGTACAACTTTCGTTATTGTCAAACATTTCATCTTTAGTTAGACTAATATACTGAACAACAGCATAAAGGTGCTCTATCATGCAAAGGTTGGATAGCCACAGTATTTCGTCATAGATTCTTTTTCTGTGTGACTAATTCTCGCTTTACTCGACAAATAACTACTATTGAGAGATGAAACATGAATCCTTGTGAGCATCTGAAACTGAAACTTAAATGAAGTCGTCGACAATGTGAAGAACTGTGCACTGCCGGTGTTGGAAAGGCTACGAGAACAACAATTGCAGAAACTTTCACAAAGGCTTTATTAGCTTTGAAGTGCATATCAAAACTCGTGCTTTTCGAAAGCCTTCCAATCCAAATTTTGTCGAGAATTGGGTGATTGGAGAAGCACATACGAATCAGTTAAACAAGAACCACATATGTCAATTATTTCTCAAGATGATCAATTGGCTGCTCACCAAAGAACACATACTGGAGAAAAACTGTGAAATTGTCAATTGCAGTACCCTGATGGTGTATACAAGAACATAGTTATGGGAGAAAAACAATACAAGTGCCAGATATGTCGAAAGTCATTTGTTCACTGTAGTAATATGAAGAAGCACATGATAACCCATAATGGTGAAAAACCATTCATGTGTCAATTATGTCATAAGTCATTTGCTAGAGATATTCGCCTGAAAAAGCACTTGAGATCCCATACTAGAGAGAAACCACACATGTGCCAGTTATGTCAGAAATTATTTACTAAAGGCAATACTCTGAAAATACACATGAGAACCCATACTGGTGAAAAACCATACACATGCCAGCTATGTCTAAAATCATTTGCTGAAGGTAGTTCTCTGAAAAGGCACATGAGAACTCATTCTGGTGAGAAACCATACATGTGCCAGTTATGTCAGAAATCATTTGCTCATGGTAGTTACCTGAAAACGCACATCAGAACTCATACTGGCGAAAAACCATACATCTGCGAATTATGTCAGAAATCATTTGCATATCATAGTTCTCTGATAAACCACACGAGAACCCATACTGGCGAAAAACCATACAAGTGCCAGCTATGTCAGAAATCATTCAATGAAGGTAATACTCTCAAAATGCACATGAGAACCCATACTGGTGAAAAACCATACAGGTGCCAGCTATGTAAGAAATCATTTAATCACTTTGGTAATCTGAAAACGCACATGAGAACCCATACTGGCGAAAAACCATACAAGTGTCAGCTATGTCATAAATCATTTAATATTGGTAGTTCTCTGAAAATACATGTGAGAACCCATACTGGTGAAAAGCCGTATTTGTGCCAGCTATGTAAGAAATCATTCAATGATGGTAGTTTTCTGAAAATTCACATGAGAACACATACTGGCGAAAAACCATGCAGGTGCCAGTTATGTCTGAAATCATTTGCTAAACATAGTACACTGAAAATGCACATGAGAACCCATACTGGCGAAAAACCATACCTGTGCCAGTTATGTCTTAAATCATTTGCTAACAATAGTCATCTGAAAACGCACATGAGAACCCATACTGGCGAAAAACCATACCTGTGCCAGTTGTGTCAGAAACCATTTTCCTTAGCCAGTAACCTAAAGACGCATATGAATACTCATACAGGAGAAAAACCATGCACAAGTGGGCTTTGTAACAAAGGATTCACAGGAATTGGATGTCTAAAGAAAAACAGATCAACTGAGAAGCAACACACGTGCAATAAACCTTATTCCAAGAGCAGTTCTTCAGCAAAGCAGTTTACTCACGGTGAAGGGACACAACCATGGGAACTTGAAAGGGAAGTGAAATAATCGCTGGCCTCTCTGATAATTTTATCACAGTTAGTAGCAGAGGCGTTGCGGATAAACCAAATGAACATTTTTCAAAGAACATATATCCGGATTCTAGTGGAATTGCGGGGCACATACCGAAAATTAGAGATAGACAATGTCTGAATATTAGCAAATTCAAATCTCCTGTTGATACAATAGCTTCTATTTCAAAATCCTTTGGATGTGGTATCTGTGACGAAGTGGTTGAAATTGAGAAAGAATTTATTGACCATTGTTCTAGCCATCAATTTTCTCCACCTGACGAGTTAGTTTCCACATAATTACAGTTGAAAACAGTAGTAATTTGAGATAATGAAAAAATGCTACAGAAGTGATGGAATACATACATACGCAGAGGAATAGATACTTTGTTTCACTTTAATTTTAAGATACTTTGACAATGATCTGATATGGAGAATCCAGATGTTACTTCTTTGAGGCTCGACATATGTAAGGCGTTGATGTTATTCGTTTATTCTTATGGAAACCGAACCGTAGCTTACAGTGATAGTCAAAAGAATAACTAATTGTTGCCATTACCATTTAAAATGATTGCTTATGAATTTGTCAGTTGAAGAGATGGTTGGAGCAATTAAGTATAAAATGTTTATACAGCATTCGATAGTTGTTTTAAAATGCTTTGAACAATGGTGTAATGTTGCCTTATTCTCGCATATTGTAAGGCTGTTGAATTCGCACAGGTCATGAAAAATTTATGCCACATGTAGTTACTGAAGATGCGGTAAATTCTTTCGTTCCTGAGTTCCACTACTTGGCAACTTTATTCTTCTGCTGGACTAGATATCGAAGAGAGCGGCTAGCTGTTCTTAACTTTGTGAGACTATTTTATACTATTCGTGCTTAGCCTATAGCTGTTTATAACTTTGTGAGATTACTTTAGACTATTGATACTCAGCGTATAACTGTTTATGACTCTGTTAGATTATTTTTGACTAGATTGATACTTAATATATTGTCATTACATTTATGATGTACTAAGTAGTTAAATTAATTAGCTTATTGTACTTAGATTAAGTGTTGAAAGTTTTGTCTGGTCGTTACAAAAGACAAGTGTTATCAAGATTGTCATATATCCTGATTCCTGAATATTTGGTGTTTTGCTGTTTTTGGTAAGCATGTGCTCCAGGTGATTAACTGGTAGCTCATCAAATAACCTACGCAGGGGAAAACAGTGAAATTATCAAATAAGTGATTAATTATGAGAACCCATTCTGGGTGAAAACAATACAGGTGTTAATTTTGTGATAAATCATTTACTAAAAGGTTGCTTGGTATTGCACATGATAACCCATAGCCTACTGGCGAGAAACCATACATAAGCCAGTAATGTCAAAATCGTTTGCTGTAGGTAGTCATCTGAAAACACACGTGAGAACCTATACTCGAGAGAAGGCATGCAAATATCAGAGGTGTGAGAAATCATTAGCTATACAAGAAGATGTTTTAATGGTGCATAAGATAACATATACTGGCGAAAACTGATGCACGTTCCAGTTAGGTCGGAAAACATTTGCTCAAGGTAGTCATCTGAAATAGCACATGATCTGTACACAAAAAATATGCCATCTTGTGTCTTGGCCTCACTTATCCGAGGAAACTTGTCTCTTACGTAGCCTACTTGGTCCCTGTCCCTCTTTGTTCAACGCCGTGACAAAGTTCTTCACTAGTTCAAGCTAGGTGTGAAGAGGTGGCAAGAAAGCCCTGCTGGGATCAACCAGTGGTTCGTTATTAACGTTCTTTTGGCATATTACAAAACGTTAAATGATGTGTTCAGGTGCTCTTGATGGTGTGGGAATCTCTTGCCTGACTGTCCCACTCACACATGAAGCAACAATACTTTGCATACCGTTGCAGATATCGCGTCCATGCTGATCTTCTGCCAACAAGAAGCTTTCAATTCACCAAACTTTCCAGTTATGCTTACTGTACTGTATAGATAATAATAATAATCTTTGTTTATTGATTCAGACTGACACGCCGCAGTTTGTTTAAAAGTCATAGTATGAACGGATGATCACAAGTTATTACGGGAGTAGAATTCAATTGTATGGCAGCCATGCAAGGCGCCCATCACGTCCTACTTCTCATTTTACAAACGCCATCTGGCGAATGAAAGGCTGAGTCTACTTTAGGACAGTAGCGGGAATCGATCCTGCGTCCATGCTGGTCTTCTGCTCGTCGTGCTGGAGTGTTAGCCATTGCCCTAAACCCCTCTGACGGTAAAACTTATAAGCTTTAATTTTATCGTACGTCTCTTTCGTGTGTAGCCTACAGCATGCCCTACATGTATTGATGGACATCTAGGCCTATTTCCATTGTGGAATGACACACGTACACCAGACAATACTAAACATCTTTGCAGACGGATAACGTATCGTGTTTTTATATGAAATCGTCATGGAGCATGCGAAAGGCAGAAACATTATTTCCATTCGCCAGCGGATTCTATCCCTGAAGCCAAGAGCCCTGCAATTCTGCTCGACTGTTTGATGAATTTAAGTCCTTTACTCAGGTTAAGTTATAAACTAAGGATCACAGCACTGCAGTGGTTTGAAATCAGGATCAGCAGTTTCTGTTCCTCTGTCACAGTTTCATCAACGCTGTCGATGGTTAAAAAGCCGGTGGCTTAGGAAGATTAGGATAATTAGGCCTATTCAAGTGATTTCTTGCTGTTGGAGGAATGACCCTAAACAATTGTCAAACAGATATAAAGCATAATCTTTGTGCTTCCACTATAATCATTGGAACTGCAAACTGCATCTAGACGTCCAATAACCAGTAATCCATGCTTTGAGATAGACTGCACAAGATAAATGTTCAAATACTATGAGGTGTCAAACCTACATGTATATCCTGACCTACTTTACATCCAAAATGCAGTTCATAACCTTTCTTAGCAAGCGGAGTCATCGCCTTCTTCTGAGATTTCAAAGTGAACTCTCCGCATACAGGGCCGTTTTATCCACTAGGCACAGTAGGCACTGTGCCTAGGGCCCACGAACATTTTAGGGGCCCACGAAAGTCTGAAAATGATATATTGAAAAAATAATTTTATTGGTTGAATTTGACACGAAAATGAAAGAAATTTCAACTCTACTTTAATAATTTTATAATTGTACTGAAACAAGTTAACTTTTATGCTTATTAATAAAAAGTTAAGTTACGCTGTGCAACAGCTTCATATAAACCATGTGAACTTTTTAATTACGGCTCTTAATTTGCATTAGCAAGATCACTTATAACGTCTTCAAATGTCATTTGCCCGCCAGTGATGGGTAATTAAGATTTCTTAACAAATTAATTAGGATTAGCATTACTTCGAATTTCATAATTAGGATTAGCATTGCCATTTTTGGGATAACTAAACTAATTAGAATTAGCAATTAACGCTGAACTAATTAACTAGAATTAGTTGCTGGCGTCAGAATACAAACGACTCAAAAATTTCTTTTGCCAGTTAACCCTCGGGCTACCAAGGGGGGTGGTTGCCACCCCCTAGGTTTTTATTCATTTCAAACTTCTTCCGTATGGAATAAAATTTGACCTTTTAGGTAGCTGTAGGGGGTTCATTTACACACGTTTTGAGGTAAAATGTGAGATGATATCTCACACCGTTCAAAAGTTATAGCCAATATACCCGAGGTACCAGGGGGGTGGATACCACCCCCTAGACTTTCGACTATATCTTATCCGTCATTTAATATTAAGAGACACAAATTATACCATTCTATAGAGGGAATGTGGGGCTACATTTCTATGGTCACTGAGTTGACCTGTAACAACCGGAAGTGCTCAAAATAAATAATAATACGCGTAATATGCGTGAAAAATGGCTGAATGGAAGGACTCCCCCCTTAGTTTTTGTCTGTAGCATATTCATTTGTTTTCCTGGAAGAGAAACAAAGATACCATTCTTTAGAGGGAATGAAGGGCTTCATTTGCATACCTACATCTTTGTCTTTTGAATACCGGAAGTGATCAAAATAAATAATAATACGCGTAATCTGTGTGAAAATCGCTGAATACAGCATTACAACGTAAACCGATATATATGTATGGATATATATGTATGGATGTACATTTATACTATATAAACATGTGTAGGGATGATTTTGTGTATCTTTTATACATGGATTAGTTTCAAAACACACATAATCTTATATTTGTTTATCCAAAAAGTACAAAATGTACGCAATAATATACAATATTGCTAATTAATGGGTTCCGTTGTTAAAAGTGATGTAATTTCGAGGTGCATTCACATAATGTACAACTAAATATACCATTCTGTGCAGAAATGAATGCTGAATCCATTGCTATATTACAAGTTATGATATGTAAAACCAAACACGAAATCCAGGGGGGGTGGTAACCACCCCCTTTGGTAGTCCGTGTTACAAAAAAGCTTGGTAGCCCTAGGGTTAAGCGTTCAATCTATTAGGCAAATATTTCAGATTATGATGAAACTCAAATTTCAATGATCTTTATCCAATTTCTTCTTATTGCTGTGGAACATATTTATATTTATTTGAGATCGGACTTGCACATTGGAATTATCATGAGTTCTAAAGTATTGCCTTCGAGCCTGTTTCTTTGCTCATTTGTAACAAATCTTGCAACAGCAAATTCTTACAACATAATGTTTCAGATGCAGCTGGAAAACGCTGAAAAATCTCATATTATTTTCTTACTAGAAGCTTAGGATGTGTTTGCTAAAACAGACACTTTCCAATTAATTTTACTTTACTGTTGGATTCTTTTATGTAGGCTCTACTGAAATTTTTCATAAACACATCTCATAACAAAAGGCAATTCTTCCTTGAAAGATATCATAAAAAACTAAAAACTCAAGTAAATTGGTTGATGTTTATTAGTCACATGAAAGCATCGAGCAAAAAGTAAGTAAAGAAATATGTAGGCAAGATAACTATATGAAGCTAATTATGGAATTTTAATTAGATTTAGACAACTTTTAATTTGTAATTTAATTAGAATTAGCAACATTTTTGTTACTAATTAATTAGAATTAGAATTTAGCTACTAATCTAAGTAATTAGCTAATTAATTAATTTCTAATTAATTAGTTACCCATCACTGTTTCCCGCATTAACTCGCTTTTAATTTAAGAACGGGCAGTTGGGGCCTACGAATGCAAGAGTGCCTAGGGCCTACGACGACCTTAAAACGGCCCTGTCCGCATATGTAAGAAAACGTGGGCTATCACGGAGGTTCACGCATTTCTAACACTTCGGAAACAACACGCTACTCTAACATTTGAAAAACAGGAAAGTATTTCCATATAGGCCAAACTAATGGAGAATCCACAAATCTATTGTTAAGTAGGCCTATGCACCATGCGTCTGTATGTAAGCTTATGTAGGCTACTTGAGCTTAACGACACTTTTTCATATCGAAGATGATTAGGCCTAGTGTCTGAGTGTCTCTACACCATGCGTCTGTGTATGCAAGCTCCTTTTATATCCTGTCCTGGGAATGTCCATCGGCAGTTTATTCCAAAAGCATGATATCCTTATAAAGGTTTCACTCCAAATATAAACCTTATAATCTTCAAAACTTTATTATTCTGCCTTCCAATGTTTCTTGTCCTAGACAGCGAATAAGCTAGTTCTAGGCGCACAGTATAGGCACGTGTCGGTTGGTTGGTACCCGGACATTTCCCCCCGGACATTTCCTTCAACAGTAAGTATGTAGGCCCATAACTGTCATTAATCGAATTTCTATTGCAGCAAAGCCCTTTCGTCAATCCAATTTCTCTTTGACCCAATTATAGGCCTACATATAATTTTCTCAGTGTTTTTAAAATTATTCTCTGAAAAATATTCAACTAGCACAATATCAGATTATTTTATGTATTATTCCCTCTACAAATTCTATAATAAAGTATGCTTGTAGCATTTTAAATGAATAATAATAATGATTGATGTTAACTGCTTGTACTAAGAGTAGAAATCTGCCACCATTGTATCATTGGTTGCAAGTAAACATTTTGATTGATTCATTCATTTGATTGAATGTTGTTAATTAAGCTTACGCAAAAAATGTACCGTATTCAGTTTCTCAAATCTATACAATTCACGGCTATCACAGTTTCTTTCTTCCCATCGAAATACGATCTTCAAATTAATAGGATAGCATGTATAACTCTCATAGGCTATATGCATTCAAGTGAAGTCTACAGTGTAGGCATGTCTGAACTATTGGCCTTCAATACACCAACACACACAATACCATGCGGCACATGTCAATAGGCCTACCATGCCAATAAAGCCTAAGCTGCACGCGTATGTCCTATTCGAATTTCCCACGTCATCAAATACAGCGATTTTGTATAGCCAACTGACATCTATTATATTTGAAGGATTCTTCAATGCAGTCGTGTTTCAAAAGGTAATGCTAGGCTTCAGCTTTTAAAATCGTATTTGTAACTCAATTCTCTCTCCCGTTCCAAATGATTGGTTGTTGTTTTACTATCGCATCAAATAGATCCAAGCCTGCGCGAATAAGTCTTTGAATGGAAGGACCATCAGCGGTAAAGAAATGAAATTGTCAACTTCAATCTCTAATACAATAGAGTGCACCGAGAATCACAAAGACCCCATTTGCTGTTGATATCAGTTAAGAACTCGATCAATAATTTAGATACAGGACAGACAGACATAGACAGAGACAGAATGAGACAGAGACAGAGTAGACAGAGAGAGACAGACAGAGACAGACAGAGAGACAGAGAAAGACAGAGAGAGACAGAGTAGACAGAGAGAGAGACAGAGAGACAGAGAGAGACAGAGAGAGACAGAGAGAGACAGAGAGAGACAGAGAGAGACAGAGAGAAACAGGAGAGAGTGAGGGAGAGAGAGACAGAGACACAGAGACAGACAGACATACACAGAGACTCTGCACAGTAAATCGAGAGAGATAGCCTGTACTTCCTTTCTCATTATTAGTTTAAATTGCATGGTTTAATTTTGTGTGTGTGACCTGGCAGCTGCAGAGTTCACGAACTTATCAGTATGTGGCCCTTGCATCTACTTCAGTTTAAGATGCAAGCTGACAACATTAGAGAAAAGGAGAGATAGAGGAGACTTAATAGAGACATTCAAGATAGTGACAGGAAGAGACAAGATACCAGCACAGAGGCTATTTAAATTCTCAGTTGATAAGAGAACTCGAGGACACAGATACAAGATTAATAAAGAAACAGCTGGGACAATCATGCAAAGATTCTTCAGTACAAGAGTAGTTAACAGTTGGAACAAGTTGGACGAGGAAATTGTTGCTGCGGACTCGGTGATGGAATTCAAGAAGAGGCTCACTAAGATTGGATACTAGGTCAAGATACATTGAATACGACTTGAGAGAGTGGCTCTGACACAGATGCAAGTCTTCTGAGCCACTATAAACCATGTTATGTTATTCATTCATTCATTCATTCATTCAGAGCATTTATATAGCGCCCCTTCAAGAAACTACTCAGGAGCGCTCCCGGCCCAGCCACGACTAAAGACTTATGTTATGTTATGTTAAGATCCTCCTGTATTGAATCCTGAAATTGAACATCGAATGGAACGAGATAGCGTAGCAGCATGTTCTGTGCCTTGTAACCGTATAGGGCGCAGGTTCGAATCTACCTCAAGCCACTTCGTAGCAACCTTGACCATGTTGCTCACCCACAATTATCTGTGAGGAAGGCAACAAGACAGAGAACTCCTCATCATCATCACCATCGTCATCATCATCATCAACATCAGCATCATCATCATCATCATCATCATCATCATCATCATCATCATCATCATCATCAACATCAACATCATCATATTGTATAAAATTACCTTCAATCACGAAATGAAAACCTTAATTTAGATATAATGAAAAAGCTTTAAAGCTGAGTTATCTTTAAAATGCCTTTTTGATTGTCAAAGAATCCGCATATATAGGCTATACACGATCAAATGGAAGCCGAAGTAAACCCGCCCATTCTTTTTGAAATATTATGAGTTTCAATAAATTAATCAAATGGTTTTTATATTGTTTTGGTGCAGGGGATCAGTAGTCAACACAGGCGCTCAACAGATCAGGAATAGCGTCGGAAAGAGTCTGTCAATCGGATGAATTAGGCATGAGAGTGGTTGTTGCTAGGCAATGACTCCAGCCACGCCTTTATTGCTGTCAATCAAGCCAACTGTCTTCAGCCTAACAGTAGCGTCTTTATGGTCCTTGTAGGAAAGACGACTCTGCATCCTGTAAATCAATCGCGTTTATTCCTCGTCTGTGGGCGTTAGACAGCTCAACGTTCGTACCATAGACTATCACTGCATTTAAATTCGATTGGATTAGCCTAGATCTCGTTTGATAAAGTAGGCTAGCTTAGCTGTGCATAAATATTACTATTAGGCCGATTTGGTGCCGTCTTTAACCCTTTGCCGCCCAGACTAGCCAGATATGGCCACTAATGGGAGGCATTGAACTGTACAGACTAGATAATAAATATAGCATCCCTATGTCATATATATAAAGTATGTATATATAATATATAATATGTATATAATATATGTATATAAAATATGTATATATAATATATAATATGTATATTATATATATTATTATTGCCGCCCAGACTAGCCAGATATGGCCACTAATGGGAGGCATTGAACTGTACAGACTAGATAATAAATATAGCATCCCTATGTCATATATATAAAATATGTATATATAATATATAATATGTATATAATATATGTATATAAAATATGTATATATAATATATAATATGTATATTATATATATTATATTATATTATATTATATTATATTATTATTATATTATATTATATTATTATTATATTATATATATTATTATATATATATAATATGTATATAATATATGTATATAAAATATGTATATATAATATATAATATGTATATAATATATAATATGTATATATAATATATATAAAATATATATAAAATATATATAAATATATGTCAGATATGGCCCAAAAAACAATTCGGGCGGGAAAGGGTTAACACACAAGTGACAGGAAACCTTTCGTTGAATCTCTAGAAACATTCGAAGATGAGCCAACCATTCTCACTCGTATGCATGCTAGAAAGCAAAATATTGCCAAAAAAGGTATATGCAGATGGTACCGAACTGCAAGAAATTCAAGAGGAGTCAAAGGAAGACAGAAGTCAGATGAAGTCGAATCCGAGCACAGGAACGTGCGAGAATAAATCGGTTATCGGTGGATGCGAGAACGATTCAGATGGATATCGTCATGGGTCTTTGGAAGAGATAAAAGAGGAGGTGAACATTACCATCCCCGATAATGAAAGAATAAGTTTCTTCAGGATCTTGCATATGGCCGTGAGACGTCGGATGGAAATATTTGCACAAGAAGTATCCATTGTGGGTTTGTCTTATTTATACAAACCATCATCGTATAAAGTCGGTTCTATAATCCGGAAGGTTATATGGACAATGCTTCTACTGTTCGGAACAGGTTTCATGGTTTTCCAGATCTACGATCGAATATCTTACTATCTGACATACCCAACCATCGTCAACTATCGAGTGGCTTACAATCGATCTCTTCGCTTTCCTACGGTGACCATCTGTTCAGAATGTCTTATCAGCAAAAAAGCTTTCACTTCTGTTGGTAAATAAATTTCACTTTGGATTCGTCTGAAATCTCTGAAGTCAATTTAATAGTTTAATTAATTCGGCTTATTGGAACCTATGTCTACTACTTGAGTTCTCAAATGCTTCTTGTTCTTGTTCTTGTTCCTGTTCCTGTTCTTGTTCTTGTTCTTGTTCTTGTTCTTGTTCTTGTTCTTGGTCTTGTTCTTGTTCTTGTTCGTGTTCTTGTTTTTGTTCTTGTTTTTGTTCTTGTTCTTGTTCTTGTTCTTCTTGTTCTTCTTCTTCTTCTTCTTCTTCTTCGTCGTCGTCGTCGTCGTCTTCCTTCCCTCTTTCCCTTCTTTTATCCTCTTCTTCTATCCTCTTCCTCTTCTTCCTCTACCTCTTCTTTTTTATTATTGTTGTTGTTGTTGTTGTTGTTGTTGTTGTTGTTGTTATTATTATTATTATTATTATTATTATTATTATTAACTGTCAACACTGATTTCCATTTGGATAGCAAATATAGAATTTTATTCGCTTGTCTTTAGCTGTCTATGTTGCCGTCGCCCTATGGTGATTGTCGCAATGACGGAAACTACACGTACATGAAGTGCATGACGAAATGCGTGGCGGATTTTATGGTGTCCAACTGTAAATGTCGACCGGTTCAGTTCGAAGGTATGAATTTCTAGAGTAACTTAGTTTAAATTTAAAATCAATCAATCAAAATTTATATAGCGCCCCTTCAAGATCCCTACTCATAGGCTACTGTGTAGGCTACAGTGTACTTTGTATGTATGCGTGTAGGCCTATGTATGTCTCTGTAAACATGCAAACATTATTATTATTATTATTATAATTATTATTATTATTATTATTATTATTAATATTATTATTATTATTTTTTTTGCCCCGAGGTATAAATGATCCCCAGGGGACTTAAATAATAATAATATATTTATTAATAATAATAATAATAGTATTATTATTATTATTATTATTATTATTATTATTATTATTATTATTATTATTATTATTATTATTATTACTTTTTTAATGCCCCGAGGTATACATGATCCCTCAGGGACTTAAACATTAATTAAGAACAGTAAAATACGTCTGGAACGGCACCTAATCGTCGTTAAGGTCCAGTGTGGCAAAAGTACCGCGGAAAGCCACCGCATTGAACCGTTTCATCATTAGGCCTACAGATATGCGCTGAAATAGGTAGGAGGTTTCGCGTGCATCTCCAGACATCGTGCTGAGGTTCTGTCCCAAGGCTTCAGAACTCACCGGGCCCATGGTTTCAAAGGCCAGGGGAACAAAGTGATAGAAGGCTGCCAGCTGGGTGTACTTAGCATTTTTCCGAGCAGCCGCCATCTCTGCGGCAGCCCCGGCTGTCCGAGAAGTACTACTCGGTAGGTAAGAGACCGTCACATCTGTGACCGTCACATCCCAAACCAGGCTCCGCCCCGCTCGCCAAGGGATGAGAGTGAGACCGTCAGGTCTCTTGCCATCTGTTCTCAGGAGGCCGACCGGTTCCTATTATTATTATTATTATTATTATTATTATTATTATTATTATTATTATTATTATTATTATTATTATTATTATTATTATTATTATTATTATTATTATTATGCAAGCAAACCTACAGTTTACAGAAGATATACCTTGCAGCCTGTTAGAAGTGAGCCCAAACCGTGGAGCGCTCTGCCACCTCGATAGGATATATCAAGAACCTTAAATGATTTGTCTAATTATTATTATTATTATTATTATTATTATTATTATTATTATTATTATTATTATTATTATTATTATTATTATTATTATTATTATTATTATTATTATTATTATTATTATTAAAACAATCTTAACTACTAACAGAGCAGACAGCCTGCAATACACGGCGCTAATAGCAGCCTACAAAAGCCTGTCCGCCCTACGGGTCTCGAACTCGGTACCTCTCGCTCTCTAGGCCAGTGTGTTATCCAATGCGCTATTGTGATCAGGAACTGGGAGAGATGCCAGTTGTTCGATGATGATGATGTTGATGATGACGATGATGATGGTGATGATGATGATAATAATAATCAATCAATAAATCAATCAATCAATCAAATAACTCATACTGCCAAGCATCGAGTTTAATTCCTGTTTAAACAGCAGCTAATCAACGCATCTTCTTCTGGTGCCAGACTTATGTGTATGGCCAAAGGGGAGGGCGACGCTAATAATCTTCGTTATGTCCTAGCGCCGTTCAGCCACAAAAACCTACTAGAGCGATTTATCTTAATTGCGACCATCGCCTGATGACTGTCCTATTAATGCAGTGGCGCTATAGAAGCTTTTAGTGTAGATCATACTAGATTAGGAAAAGTGAAGTAAATTGGCCCTCTAGCAACGGAAAAGAAGCTCAACACTACCGTATTTGTAGTTAAACACAAGAAAATGAAGAATATCATTAGACACCTTTAAGACCCATTCAGATTGCGCCATAAATATGAAATTTTGTCATTCGATTTACTCGTCTGACAATGAAGTCTTCCTTAACGGAATAATTGCACAATTAGAAAATAATTACATAATAATAACATAGTTACACAACTCCGCCATTAACCTACCTCTGGTAGTGCCAGTCCCAATCCTCGAAAAAGATGGAGGACACTATGCCCGACAATATTCGACATTATGGCGGAGTTGTGCAATTATATAATTTTTATGCATTTATGCAATTATACATAAATAGCAACTAACCAAATCAGAAAACGTCAAAAACGATCTTTGTTGCAGCCACATGTTATTAAACTGTAAGAATCTGTTTGTTACGCAGAAACAGAGTGAGTTCGACATCAACAGCTCTAAAATGTTGATACACAAGGGAAATAAAATGACGACGCAAAACATCTGAAAACCACCTGCAAACGACTTTAGCAGTTCAGCCGAAACTAAACGAAGACTCACCTGGTAAAATTAGTAACATTAAAGCCTGAAGATCTAAATAATTACTAAGGGCTGCTTAGACACCTTTAAATCGGATCTTTCCAACGCGATAAATACCACATTTTCCTTCAGATGCTATTGGTCGGTAGGTTAAGTACTGAATATCTGTATAAATGTATAACGCTAAGTTTTGTTTAGACGCCTTAATATAGGCTCTTTCCGTCAGTATAAATAACCATGATATGTTATATTACATGGTATTACATATCAAAGTTAATATTTGAAAAATGTGCGTTGAAGAAAGTGGAATGCACTGTTAAAAGTGTGTTGTCTATTCCAGATATTTGTCTCAAAGTATATGATATACTCATGAACATTACTAATGGGAAAATCATGTAGAGATTATAAATAAATAGAGTAATTATACCTGAAAATACTATTCATAAGTGCTGTGAGTAAGTACATAATCTAGGTAACGGCAATAAATAATGGTTTAATAAAGTTGCATAACGGTTATTTGAGTAAAAAATATCATAACTTTTTTAGAATAATATTCCTTGTTTATAGCATATTAATTGGTTTGTTCATAATGTTAAATGTATGCGTTTCTAATGTGATTTTTTTTCGTATTGGATAAAACTGATGCTTAATAATATTTCTAATATTCTTGGTCCTTAGTTATTGCTTAAAATTGGTTTGTGTATGTTGATGAATAGGGTTCAATTTTCGAGCTAATTCTGTAATACATAAAACCAACATTGAATAATATTGATGCTTTGATTGTCATGTTGAAATTGATGGTTGAATCTGCATATATTATGATTGATGGATAATGAATATTGAACATCGCCTGTAACTGTAATTTTGATAGTTTGATGGTAATTTAGATAGATGAATGTGATATTCTATAAAACATTGTTAATAAGATTGAGGAGAAAATAGTTATCAAAAGAGCCTGTTTGGTCACAAAAAATGAGTGGAACGCCTGCCAGAAGCGGAATCCAAGTCGGGAAAAAAGAAAGAAAACTGATGATAGACATTATACGAAAATGAACTTAATCCGTCAGAAACTTTAAAATGTCAACATCCTATCAGAAACGGAATCAAAGACAAGAAAAGAGAAAGAAAACTTATGAGTACATTACAAGAAAATGAACTGAAATACATCAAACACTTTAAAGACGTCAACAGCCTTTGTAGCTATAAGATGTCGTTAAATATTGGATTAAATAAAATAAATATTACATGGTCACTATAAATAACCATAATAACATTATATTATAATATTCCATTTTTACGTCCGTGTTATGATTATTACAACTATAGTCTCCCGTTCAAATGGACCAAACTCCGCGTTGCAATCCATTATAATGATAATCCCAACCATGGATTAAGGAGGAGGGTGACGCTAAGCATTTTCCTCATAGCACGGCGTCGTTAAACGCTATCTTTAATCAAATGGTACGGCAATAAATTATTTGTGCCATTCTAAAAACATTCAAACACTGCCTGCACTCTGGTAATGCCAATCTCAAATCTGCGCAAAGGAGGAGGGCAACGATAATCATCTCTAAAATCGTCGTTAAATAGCAGCCAACCATGTGCAAACATGCATGCATACATGTATAAATATATACATGCTTGATGCATATATTCACACATACAAAACACGTAAATTCATACCTACGTACTCACGTAAGGAGGAAGGGTTAGGATGGGAAGTTTTGAGAAGAAGTAGGTCATTATGGACGGACGGAGAGAGAAAGAGAGGTAGGTGGAAGTGACACAGGTCACAGAGCATGCGTACTGGCTGATTCTATCGTTTAACAGCCGACATTTGTCAATTGTGCGAAAGCCTGCTGGGGACTCATCCCTTCCTCGACCTCCACCCTTTAAACGACTCTCAATTCAACTGATACCACTTGAAGCGACACAATATTCAACTCGAACATCAGTTCATAGACTGTTGGGAAACGGAAGCTTATTGGTTAGAGCGCTCGCATTGTAACACGGAGTATATGGGTTCGAACCTTCTCCTCCCCTGAGACGGTTACAAATAAATTATGTCGCCCTGCGCACTACTTTCTCCCACCTGAACAAGCCCGAGGGATCATATGTACCTCGGGAAAATTGATAATACTAATCAACATGATATAGGCTCCTCAAATACTCTTTTTCTTGAAGTCGTGCTATACGAACAAACATACAAGCGCACACACACGCGCGCGCAGCCACCAATGCACGCCAGCATGCACACACGCAACACAACGATGGATTCACTTTCCTAAGCTAAAAACTTCAATGCCACCGAAAACTAAAACGTAATATATATCTTCTGCGTGCTCCTCCTCTTCTTCCTTTTCTGCACTACTGTAAAAACACAATAACTGTTCCGTGACATCGTCAGAGGAAGATGATTGAATGTCGCCATCCTCATTTAGCCACTCTTGGGACGGGCACTAGGCCTACTATAGTATCTGCAGTGACGGAATTTTAAGCGTCTTACAGACACGATTTAAAGCATCTAAGTGAAGCTGACAAATTCATTGATATTCAGTGTTTAAACTCGAGAAAATGACGGATGTCATTAGACACCTTCAAAACACGTTCAGGAGGCGCAATAAAACAATAGAGAATTAGTTGCGTCCTGATAAAACCAGTTTAGGCACAGCACTAAGTATCGTTATATAACATGGAATAATAATATGATAATTACATAACTCTGCCACTACCTTATCTGTGGTAGAGCCAGTCCCAAGCCTGGAGAAAAGAGGATGGCGACACTAATAGTCTTTGTTATCACACAGTGTCGTTAAACAGGAACTAACCAGACCAACATAACGTCAGCAACGTTAAACTGAAGCTACTATTACTATCGTTATTCTCGTCCTTGAAAAGTCCTTTTGTTCAACGTCGCCGCCTTTGAGGTAGTTCCATAATAAAAACCTTCGTTTATTATTTCTAATTGACACATCCCAGTGTGATTACAATTCACAGTATCAACAGATGAAAACAGATTATTACAGGAGTCGAAGTTAACTGTTTTTGCAGCCATGCAAGGCGTCCATCGCGACCTACTGATCATTTTACCAACGGAAAATAACTACCAATTAATAATAATAATAGCAAGTAAACCAATACGAATTAGCTTGATAGCGACCACCCACTTTTGATTTCGCCATTATACAGTGGCGCAATAGAAGTTCTTAGATTAGATTGTACTAGATTAAGAAAGGTAAAGTGTAAAAGAAGACCACCACTACCATATTTCATATTTCCAGTTAAACTCCAGGAAATGGCGGATGGAATTAGACACCTTTAAAACACTTAAAGATGTTGCTATAAATACAAACATTACTGCTGTCCACAGCTCCGAGAACGACTGCTCTGGAAGAAATGGATCCACGTTTTCAACCAGAAATTATGGATGCAGGTTGTCCTGAAAATCAAGCCGAACTCTCCGTGGACGACTTTCCACCACTGCCACAGTCCCCTGTGAAACCAGCAGCAAGCCTTCCGCTTCTGCCAAGAACAGATAACGAGATGTCAGGGAATGCAGACAAGGACATGGAAGTGGACTGGAGCCAAAGCAAAATCAATAAACGTAAACTCAAAGAAAATACTCCAAAGCAAATAGGCAGTGATCCCACATCAGTACGCAAGAAGACTTGCCCAGTCTTGGTAACATCGACACGACACTTATTAAAGGAAGATGACCAAGTCAACTCCAAGACATCTTCCACCGATGGCCGGGGCAAGGCAGGTACATCTTGCATTTAAACAATCATGGATATAAAGAAATACTCAATCGTTACTTTAAATGCGAATGGATTAAGAGATTTGAGTAAAAGAAACTGTATTTTTACACATAGTTTTATTACAGGTGACTCACTGCACCAGTCTTACAATAGCTAAACAATGGGAGCAGGAATGGGGTAGGAAATGCTTCTGGAGTTTTGAGAGTGCTCGGTCAAAAGGAGTGGCAATTCTGTAAAATCCACAGTTTCGTTTTCAAATAGAACATTTTCAATTTGACAATGAGGGTCGTCTTCTGGTGCTTGACTTAAAATGCAGTGACACAAGGCTTCGTGTTCTGAATGTCTACGCACCCAATAAGAACGTGGATAGAGCTGTTTGGCTGAAGAAACTCAGACAATTTCTCTGTGGATGTAAAAATCTGGTTGTTGGAGGTGATTTCAACCGTGGACGGACAAAATGTCCCCAGACAAATTGTCTCGGACATAATGTCCCGGACAGAAAGTCCCTAGACAAAAAGTCCCAGGATAAAAAGTCCCAGGACAAAATGTCCCAGAACAAAATGTCCCAGGACAAAATGTCCCCGGACAAAATGTCCCAGGACAAAATGTCCCAGGACAAAATGTCCCGGACAAAATGTCCCGGACAAAATGTCCCGGACAAAATGTCCCCAGACAAATTGTCCCCAGACACAAAGTTTCTGGTAAAAGAACAAAAAATTATGTTGTTTTAAAAGTCCCACTGTAGTTTAACGGCAGTTATTTCGGCAAAAAGAGTAATTGTAATTGTAATCGATCATTTATATAGCGCCGCTCAAAATCAGCAGCGATCTCTGCTTCAGTGCCTGCGTCAGCGAACAGGAAAGTCTTAAGGCGTCTACGGAACTGGGATGGTGAGATGGCTGGTAGGCCTAACTCAAGACGAAGAGACGGGGTGAGAGTGTTCCAAGCTGATGGGCCAACACGGGCAAAGCACCTAGAGTGGGCCGTAGCAGAGCGCATGCGAGGGACAACCATAATGCCACGAGTCGAAGATCGCAAAGAGGCCCTCGCAGGTAAGGAGGAGACAAAGGTGCAAAAGGACCTCAGGTAGGCAGTTACGCTAGAGGGAAAGGATTTTGAACGGTACCCGCTGTTTGATAGGGAGCCAGTGAAGGGTATCCCGAATGGGATCACGACAAATGGTTCACCGCAAATGGTTCACCGACAAATGGTTCACGGACAAAAGGTTGACGACAAGAGGTTCACGACAAAAGGTTCACGACAACAAGTTCACGACAAAAGGTTCACTAAAAATTCTAAACTTTAGGAAAATTTCTCAATCTGTTTCGTGAATAGGTCTATGTAATTCACCGCTTTCCGTCGCTTATTATTTATGTGTTATAACACACCGCTATCGCGTTCCAACTTAAAAACAATAACGAGCACATTGCCCAATTGATGTACTAGTATACTTAGAATTTGTTAAAAAGAAGGAAATGGATTAAAGAGTTCACTTAAATATGAAATATTTCTCATAGCCAAATTTATGCCGCTCGAGACCAACCACTATTGCCCGAAGGTGCAAGTGCGAGGGTGTCACGACAACTCGTCGAACGACATTTCGTCTACGACACTTCGTCGAGCGACAATTCGTCGAACGACATTTCGTCTACTAAGTTATTTGATATTGTCACTTTAAAATGGAAGCTGATTGATGAAAAAAACTGTTTCCCAAATGGAAGTGGGATTGATGAAAACATTCCTGTGTTGAAATAGAAGCTGAATTGATCAAAATAATTTTTCACGTAAAAATAAGGTGGAAATCAACCTGGATGCATGGATGAAAATAGGTTTCCATTCAAGAGAAGCTGGATTACTGAAAATAATCTTGTCAGTAATTAGAAGCTGGATTCCTGAGAATATATAGCACGTTTTAGCGAAACTATAAGCATGCGGCCTCTGTTCATTAGCCGTAATGGATACAGATACACTATAGACGAAATGTCGTTATACGAATTGTCGTAACGAAGTGTCGTTATACGAAATGTCGTTCGACGAGTTGTCGCGGAACCAAGTGCGAGTGCGTCAAGTGTTCAGTAATATTCATATTCAACTTCATGACGCTACAAGGGTGCACTACTATTAATATTCAAATTAAAAATCTGGTAAACGTGTAGTTTAGCGTCGTAGATTATTTTCTGACTTTTAGTGAAACAAATCACCTTGTTACCTTGTGCTGTCAGTTTCTTGAACTCTAGCGACCGCCTTGATCATTGATCAAGCCTCTCCATTTCCTTCTGTCTGCCGTCGCATCTCTCAGTTATGCCAAATTCATTCCAATTGTTTCATGTATCTCGTCCATCCACTTTTTCCTTGGTCGTCCTTGTTTTCTCCTTCCCTCTCCATATGCTAACATCATTTGCTTTTCCAATCCATCTGATCACATGACATGTCCAAAGAACCTCAACTTTGCTCTTAGCACTGTTTGTTGTAGTCTCTCTTCCTTCTCAATTCCGATACTCATGCGCACCCAATCGTTGGTCCTTTTCTCCATCCATTGAGTGAAACAAATAGCGCCTTAAATTGTTTCAAATAACGTGCCATTCCAAAGTGATGCACTAATAGTCATAATTGGTTAAACAGAAGGAAATGGATTGAAAAATGGTTTTAAATATACAATATTTCTCATAACAAATGTCCGCTGGAAACTATAATTGAACTACAACCCATTCCGGAAGTCGGTGTGCGTCAAGTGGTCAGCAATATGCATATTCAAGGTCCACGCTTGGAGCAATTCGAGTTCCAAATCATTTCCTTGCAGCATATAAAATGTTTCTCAAACACGAAACGCCGGAATAATGCAGCTATTCAAAATATCAATCACTAAGCCCTTTCACGCTGCATCTACACACTAGCCCTTGAAATTCCTCAAATTCCTTTGCACTAGATACCAAGAAAAGCTGCAATTTGGCCCTTCATCTAAGAAACTTAGCTCTGCATTTCTGAAATCCCTTTTTTGGGAGGGTCTGGTAGGCACTCATAAGGCTATTCAAAATGACAATCAATCATCGCTTGCAATCACTCTTCAATCAGTGGAAGCCCTTCAGTTTTCGGTCATCATTGCAAAACCAAATGCACTGCACAGATTGCAAGGTGGAAATGCTGAAATGTGACCCTTTAAATAAATACTTAGACACTAAGTAAGTGGAAACCGTCTCTAGGAACTAAAGAGCACCCTTAGTGCTATAGACCCCGCCAATCACCCCTCTATTTCAATCACTATTCTCTAAGTGGTTGCCCTTCAAGTATACCCCTATTTCCAATGCAAAATCCATTGTACAAATACATTGCAAGATATACTGTTACTTGACTCTTGAAATAAAATACTTAGACACTAAATATGTGAAAGCCGTATCTAGGGACTAAAGAGCACCCTTACTGCCATGAAAACCGCCAATCACCCATCTATTTCAATCAACATTCTCTAAGTGGTTGCCCTTCAAGTATACCTCTATTTCCAATGCAAAATCCATTGTACAAATGCATTGCAAGATATACTGTTACTTGACTTCTGAAATAAAATATTTCGACCCTAGAAATGTGAAAGCCGTATCTAAGGACTAAAGAGCACCCTTATTGCTATAGAAACTACTAATCACCCATCCCTTTCAATCACCACTGTCTAAGTGGTAGCCCTTAAGAATACCACTATGTCCAATGCAAGATCCATTGTACAATTGCATTGCAAGATATACTGTTACTTGACTCTTGAAATAAAATACTTAGACCCTCGGTATGTAAAAGCCGTATCTAGGGACTAAAGAGCACCCTGTTTAACGACGCTATATCATAGTGAATGTGATTAGCGTCGCCCTCCTCCTTTTTCCATAAGCTTAGGTCTGGCGCCACCCGAGGAGGCGTTGGTGAGTTGCTATAACGACGCTGTGTCATTGCAAAGATGATTATTATAATGAACGTCCTCCTTTATTTGGGCTTGGGACTGACGCTACCACAGTACAAACAGTGGCGGAATAAGGAATACATATTCATTCATTCTGAGCATATATATAGCGCCCGTTCAAGAACCTGCTAATGAGCGTTCCAAGTCCAGCCACGACTAAAGAAAAACGACTTAAGAGATTTGTAAAAGCCTCTTGGATAGACCACAATTTAACCGCGGAGCTCAAGCAGGGGTCACGCCACCGAAAAAGCACGGCGCCTCCTATTAGCCTTGTGAGCCCGTGCAACTAGGAGCTCACCCTTCGCCGCAGAGCGAAGCACCCGACGCGCTGCAATGTCGGACAATGGACGGCAAAGATCGCGCAAGTAAGATGGAGCACAGCCAAGAACGCAACGAGAAACCAGAGGAGCAATGCGGCTTGAAATCCGCTGAGACACAGGCAGCAAATGCAACACATCACGCATGTATGAAGATACATGAGCGAATTTAGGAAGCCGCCCAATAAGCCGAGCGTAGAACCCGATCTACATGTAGTAAGCACAGAACCCCAAAATGTGAGAAGCAATTATATGAAAGCGCCAATTTTTATATTTATAGCAAAATCTGAACGTGCTGTAAAGGTGTCTAATGACAACCATCATTTGGTAGAGTTCAACTACAAATATGTTACCGTTGATCTTCTTTTACGTTGCTATAAGAACAATGCACTCTACCTTTCCTAATCTATTACAATCTAATATAAGAGCTTCTATGGCGCCACTGTGTTATGGAGAAGTCATCAATTGATAGTCGCTACTGAACTAAATCCTAGTGGTAGTTAATCTGTTGAACGACGCTATGTCATGTTTGCGTCGCCCTTTTTTATTAGAGGTCTTAGGTCTAGCACGACTCGAAGATACTAATAATAATAATATCTTTTCTTTAATGAAGCGCCTGACAAACGCACTGCGCTGTACATTTACATGTTACGACAATTAAACAATTCACAAGAACACAAATGACAGAAAACATAAATCTTAACTACTAACAGAACAGACAGCCTGCAAAACACGGCGCTAAGAGCAGCCTACAAAGCATGTCCGCCTACGGACTCGATCTCAGTACCTCCCGCTCTCTATGCCAGTGTGTTATCCAATGCGCTACCGTGTCGTTGTAAAGAAGATTAACATAATCCTCATCCCTTATTTAGGCTTGACACTAGCACTACTAGAGTACGGACAGAGGCGGAATTAGTGGTATCCATAGTGACAAATATATAGGGCCTACACATAGGTTGGTGGTAAGTTGCTGTTTAACAAAGATGATTAGCTCCGCCTTCCTGCTTTCGCCAGGCTTCGGACTGGCACTGTCAGAGCACGGGCAATGGCGGATTGGCGAAAACAACGTAATCTGGAGATGAATAGCGCTGGCGATAGCGAATTAAAAGGTGTCCAAGAGGGACACAGCGTTATTAGCGGCAGTTTAACGACTTCTAAATGCATACAAGGCCGTTGATGACGACAAAAAACAATTCCGTTTAATGCTCCTCATTGTTAGTTTTGTTATCATTGTTCATTGAAATAATAAAAAAATAATAATATCTTTTCTTTAATAAGCGCCTGACAAACGCACTGCGCTGTACATTTACATGTTATGCAATTGAAATCTTAACTACTAACAGAACAGACAGCTTGCAATACAACGACGCTAATAGCAGCCTACAAAACATATCCGCCCAACGGGGGCTCGAACTCGGTACCTCTCGGTCTCTGTGCCAGATGTTAACCAATGCGCCACGCCCCCCCATTGTTTCGCGACTATTACACGAAACATCAGTCGTAACGTTGATTACTTTCCAACGGTAGCGAACGAATGGTTTGTTAGCTAGTTGTTGTTTAACGACGAAGATTTTAATAATATTGATAATCATGATGATCATAAAATTTGAAACCGACAAACGCAGTATGATTACAATTCAGTATGAACGAATAATCATAAGTTATTACAGGAGTCGAATTTAACTTTATACGACAGCCATGCAAGGCGCTCATCAACCCCTACATTCTAATTTTACCAACGCCATCTGGCGAAAGATAAGCTGTGTGGACATTGGGTGAGGGTTGCGATCCTGCTTCCCATTGCTCTACACGCCAGTGATGTTACCACTAACCTGACAAAATTAATAAAACTTAAACAAAATAGTATTTATTGCCTCTGACAAATGCGATTTAAAGGTGTCTAACAAAATACGTTAAGGAGTTTTATTGCCAGATATTACATCACTGTTCATTATTGACTTATGAAACTCGAAAATCGCTGAGCACACAGTGATGGGCAAAATAGGATTTGAGAATTCATTTCTATTTGGAACAGAGACTAAATATTTTACTTGAATTTTCAAAATACTTTCGAAGAGTATTTTGCCCATCACTGTGAGCACACAATGGGTCCTTTATGATAGGTTGCCAGAGAACCCAGTGATGGTTGATCGTTTTGAGGATGATTAGATGATTAGTAGTAGCAGTTTAACGACGCAGTGTGATGACAAAGATCATTAACGTCGCCGTCTTCATTCATCCTGGCCTGCGACTGGCACTACCAGGGACACTGGCGGAACGTTTATTTTATACACAACATTTTTCTAACGGAATATCTTTACTTCAACGGCCTTTGAAGCCATTGCATGTCGTCAAACAATAATTATCGATTACTACTGTTTGCCACCATCGGGCACTTTGGAAGCTCAGACACCTTTAAATCGGTTTTTCGCACGCTATATATTCAGCAGTTTCGTCCAAGCGTAATTAGTACCAATGGCCGTCACACTTGTCAGGTATATCAATATTAATGTCATCGATTTGTAAAATGATGGCAAGAAAGATAACAAACAAACTTCAGTGGCATTCTCAAATGAAAATCCCAACAATATAGCAAACAGGGTGTAGAGAGCATAAACACTTCTAAATAATAAGGTATGATTTTTATATTCAAAATTGAATTAAAACGGAATCACATATTTGGATGTTTCTGGGTTTTATTGGGTGCTCTAAAGAATTCTAAGCTCGTATAATACCAGGGAGGTCAAATCAGCGAGGTCGTGGATTCAAATCCCCGTCAGTGTATTTATGAGGGCGAATTTGGCTAAGGGTGCATGATAGAACAGAAATCTCGAAACAAATTTCTGCCCTGGGGTGATTTTAATCCCAAACCTCTCGGTTGACAGTCCAGCACGCTAACCACTACACTATCGAGTAAGTACTAGTCCATACTAGACCAAAATAGGCCAGACTTGTCAAACGATAGATTAAACTGATTTCGATTATAATATAAGTATTTCTGCTTTTGCTGAGTGTTCATCGTGATTCGATTAATCAAAATATATAGTTGCTAAGCATATAAATGATACGTGTCACTTAAGCTTAATAATAATAATAATAATAATAATATCTTTTCTTTAATAAGCGCCTGACAAACGCACTGCGCTGTACATTTACATGTTATGCAATTTAAATCTTAACTACTAACAGAACAGACAGCCTGCAATACAACGGCGCTAATAGCAGCCCACAAAGCATATCCGCCCAACGGGGCTCGAACTCGGTACCTCTCTGTCTATGTGCCAGATGTTATCCAATGCGCTATCGCCCCCCGCCACTTGGAAGATCGAATCAAGAAGGATCGTCAAACATCACGGTACTTGCAATACTCTATAGCTCAGTGGGAGAGCACTGGTTTTGTAAACCAGGTGTCGTGAGTTCAAACCTCATTGGGGGCGACCAACGTTTTCAAGACTTCGCAATTCAACCAAGATCATTTCTCTTCTAACCAGAGGTCATAAGTTCAAATGTCATTAGTGGAATTAATAGCTTGATTAGCAGAAAGTCAAGACAGGCATTAAATATTTTTAATATATCAATTCATTAACAGTAATTGCTTGGCCACAACTTATGTCTGCCGTTAACGTCGATCTTTAACCGCTTACCACCACCTATTGACTTTATTTTTTTTTTATTTAGAACAAGGTTTAACGTCGTCATATGACATAAAAGGCCGTTGACGACAATTTAAAACATATACAGTGCAGTTAAATGAATTCATAGCGTCCAAAAGACACCATTTAAGACTGTCCAAACATAACCTTAACATGTCATATTGTTCATTGTTTAACGACAAAAATAAAGACAATTTATAAATATGCAGTTCGATACATGCAATTTTATATCTGATGAAAATTCAACAATATTTATCAGCAATTGTCGTATACAAGAAATGTTTCTTAAAATTAATTCTTGATCACCATTCCTAATGCACATTTACTTCTTAATCTATTTATTTCAATAACATTTATTTTACCAAAATTCAAAAGACACAAAAGTTTAACATAAAGACCACTTTTGAATTTTTAAGAAGTCATCAATCAGTAAAATCAAACATTATTAAAGAAATATATTCAAACAGTGAATATGATAATTCTTTATAATTTATTATGCTACTGCGTTGATAATAAAAGAGAACCGAAACTTCATCCGAGATTCTCAATCTATTCCATTTTAATGTTCTTAATACAGCTTAATTGATACTTGTCACATTATGCAAGTAAGATATGAAGTTTGTAATATTTTGGTACATTTTACAGAAGTATTGAATAATTTCAAACACACACTATTATCATAATATATGCAAATATTTAGAATAGGACTCTAACATATCCACAGCATGCATAAACTTGTATTATAGTACATCCAACAAGAGTCTACAAACGAGCAAAACCATAGAACAAAGTTCATAAGAAACATCATATCATATTAATTATGATTATGACATATGATGGTATAAAACAAACACTTAGCATCAGTTTTGACACATAAGTGTAAAAGTAAAATCGTTTTTTATTACAGATTTTAGCATATTTGACAACTTTGTTCTGAAATGAGATTCATAATCTCCTTTGTCTAAATGTGTAAATCTTTAAGTACAAATTATAATGTTATAATCCGGAGCATGTGATTCTTGACACATATAATCAATGCGAAAATTTAACAATATTATAGAAAGAGTAATACATATTAAAAAATAAAACAAGACTTCCTAACCTATACCATAATGTACATTTTAATTAACTGATTTCATACATAAATGAAACTCTTACAAGAGCTTACAAACGACAACATTTACACAACTTTTCCTTTATAAATAAGACTTATAAGCCTATAAACCTCACTTTGTATGCAACCTACATCAAGTAAATTCTTAGTGTTAAAATCTACTTTATACAAGACACATGTATCTCTTAATATGTTTGAAATATTTTCTTTTCTACAAGTTAATAATAAATGGTTTATGTTTTCTGGGACTTTACATAAAGTACAAAGACCACTTTCAAGCTTCTTCATAAGAAGAAGTCTTTCATTTAGATTTACTTTTCCTAATCTTAATCTTGAAATCTGAACCTCCTTCTTTCTATTAAAGTCAACAAATTTGATGTTTGTGTCCACCACAGGACATATGTATTTAATTCCATTCATTCATTCATTCAGAACATTTATATAGGAAACTACTCAGAAGCGCATAAAGAAAAAAGACTTGAGGGACTTGTAGAACCCTGCCGGTTGGCTCACAAGTAAAGAGCGGAGCTAACCGTGTTAGCAGGTAAGTGAGTTGTTGTATTTATAATGTTGACCCTTAGGATCACTATCATATTTCTTCTGCCATTCGTTAACTACATGCGATTTTATAATTGAAAAGACTTCTTGCAATTCTAGATAACTTGTTGAATTAATAATGGGTAAACTGAGTGCTTGTTTTGCTAAAGCATCAACTTTTTCATTACCTAATATATTTACATGACTAGGGATCCAAATCAAATGTACTTTGCTTATCTTAATTTTATTAAATATTCTTAATGTTTCTTGTAAGAGGTTTGGTCTGGAGCTTGACAAGGAATTTCTAAAAGACATAAGAACACTTAAGGAGTCAGAAAAAATAGCAAAATCTTTAAGTTCTTGATTTTCATTCTCTGATATCCAACAAAAGACTTCCTTAATAGCAGTTAATTCGGCGGCATATATACTAGAGCTATTGCAGAGACGGATTTGCTTATCTAAATTAAGGATAGGGATTGTGTAAGCAGCAGCGACCAAATCCCCAGCCTTAGAACCATCTGTGAATATATGTGTGCATGTTTTATATCTGCTCATGTGTTCCAAGGAGATAAGACGGATAAGTTCAGGATTGTCATTTTTCTTACTTATTGATTTGTGAAGAGTTATATCAACCTCAAAGTCGTTATTTAACCAAGGAGGAGTTGTAGGAAATGTGGGTGCCTGAAAAGGAAGGTTAAGTGAAGAGAAAAAGTCTTGTGTTCGTGTGTAAGTGGATTCATCCTTATGACCAAATGTTCTGAATTCATTAGTCCAATGAGGTTGATATGCAGCTCTGACTGGATGATCAGGATTTCCCAACATTTTTGTACCCAGTTTAAGGGAATTTTGCAATCTTCTCATTTGTAGGGGCAGTTCACCGCACTCATTTTGAAGTGCT
Organism: Aporrectodea caliginosa; assembly: GCA_020284085.1. NCBI lineage: Eukaryota > Metazoa > Annelida > Clitellata > Crassiclitellata > Lumbricidae > Aporrectodea > Aporrectodea caliginosa. Next base: position 1,282,874 of record JACEVL010000225.1, on the reverse strand, counting down.
GTTGCCGGAGTACCTTTGGCAGCACCACAACATAATCGTAATGCCTCTGTTTGAATAGAGGATAACTTATCTAGATATGACTGAGGGGCTGAAGAATAAGCTGCATCACCATAATCAATTACTGGTCTAATAAGTGCTCTATAAATATGAAGTAGGGCTTTCTTTGAAGCTCCCCAATGGTAACCAGATACTGCTCTCATAAGGTTCATGCGATTTTTACACTTAGTTATCACATATTCTATATGTGGTTTCCATGAAAGTCTATGATCAAATATTACTCCCAGAAACTTAGCTGTTTTTTCAATTTTAATGGGCTCATTCCCTACTTTTATGACAATATTTGATATCCTACGTTTCTTAGTAAACAAAACCCCTACTGTTTTATTGATTGATATTTTAAAACCATTCTTATTACACCATTTGTCTATTGCATTTAAGGACAACTGGATTCTGCTTTGTAATTTATTATGATTTCGATGGCCTGCATAGATGGAGCTGTCATCAGCAAACAAAGTCATCTCTACCCCATCCAACCCTTGAGGTATATCATTAATCATAATAAGAAATAATAAGCTTGATATAACGGCTCCCTGAGGTGTACCATTTTCTAAGGAGTATTTGTCAGATAAAGATGTTCCAATTTTGACTTGAAATGTTCTGTTGGATAAAAAGTTTACTATCCACTGATAAGTTTTTCCAATTATTCCCATATTTAGTAGCTTTTTCAACAGTGTAGGAACATGAAGCATGTCATATGCACGCTCAAAATCAATAAAGATAGCCAATACGTCTTCTTTATTCTTTAATTTTTTGAAGATGCTATCCTGCAATTTAAGAATTTGATCAATGGTACTTTTGTGTTTTCTGAAGCCTGACTGATTTTTGAAAGCAGATTATTTTTCTCCACATACCACTGTAATCTATTTGTTACGAGTCTTTCCATGATTTTACAAATGGTTGATGTCAATGATATTGGTCTATATGAATCAGGACTAGCAGCATTTTTATTGGCTTCAGAAGGGGCAAGATGATTGCATGATGCAAATCATTTGGTAATTTACTTTCTGTCCAGATCTTATTGTAAAAAGCTAACAATATAGTAAGAGCATGTCTGTGTAAATTTTTAAGAAATTCATATGGGATTTTGTCATCGCCTGGCGATTTGCAACATTTAGAATTAGAAATGGCATCTTTCAATTCTTTGAGTGAAAAATTCTCGTTAAGAGCCACAATATCTTCTAAGTCTGGCAAGTTATCTGCGGGAGCAGTGTTGTGTTCATTTTTGACATATTTTAAGTACTCAACAAATTTTTGATTATAATTTTTGTTACTACTAGTTTCTGTATACATTTGCGCTAATAAATTGGATTTTTGTAAGTTATTTTCTGCAGTTATCCCATTAGAGTTTAAAGTTGGGATGGATTTGTATGGTGCCATGGCAATTCATGCGTCGAGCCATGTCCCACACTACTCCCAATTTTGTCTGGTCAGTCAATTCAGAGCAGTAGTTTTCCCAACTAGCTTTTGCTTCTGATTTTAAAGTCACCCTTACTACTGCCTCCTGGTGTTTATATTCTACATAATCTTTCAACTCCTTTGACTTTATGGCCTTATTCCTAGCTTTATTTCTATTAAAGATGGCTTCGGTGCACTTGTTATTCCAGAAAGGATTGGGCCTATGTTTCTTCCTCCCTTGATTATTATTATTATGATTTCTTTTCTTACAAGGTCATTTTTCATTAGCTAATGACGTGAGAGATTCTACAATGTTTTTAAAAGTATCATTATTGGTTTCATCGATTAAACCATCAGTTACATAAAACTGACTATTTTTCTTAAATTCTTTCCAGTCGGCCTTCTTCAAATTCCACATTTGCATGCTCATGTTAGGTTCTATTTTGACATCTTCGTTAACAATAATGTTACACAAATAGTGATCTGAACCCATGCTATTATTAGTAACATAGTGTTACAGTTTAAGGCTAGTTCTTTTGTTACAATCGACAAGTCTATGACTGAACTATTTTTCGAATTTATAGGAGGTATACGCGTGGGCTGTCCAGTATTTAAAACAGTCAATTGTTTATCATCAAGAATTTCTTCTAAAATCTGACCTCTTTCGTTGGCATTTGTGCATCCCCAGCTTTTGCAATGAGCATTTAAGTCTCCCAGAATTATGGCTCTTTTAACCTTTATTTTACCAACGTTCCATTTTTGGAACATAATTTGTAATGTTTAAAAAAATAATTCTGCCTTGGTAAATTTATTATATTTGCACATCAGATGAAAGATCTAAGAATGGAGAATGTAAAACAGTGGTAATTTTCTGATTGACTTAATTTATTTTTGTGCTACAGATGCGTAATTTTGACGAATTTTGTGATTTTTGAAAAAATCTTTTAGGAAGTTGAAATAAATATTTGTGTCATAATTTTACAGGTGAGACACGTTGTATTTTGTTGATTGATATCTAAAGTAAGTGATACAAATCAAAATTACCGAAAAAGAAGCAAAACTCTAGAAGAAAAAACCCAGTTTTGAGGCATGTTCCATTTTTGGAACGTTGGTGCACTCTCATTAGTATAATTCCAATATGAGGTGATTGTGTTCCTTGTTCATAATTTGCCAGTATATACTGTTAGATTGTTGCATGTATCATTAATTTTTTTTAATATTATGTTTAATTTAATTTATTTTTAACCAGAGGCGTAGCCAGGAAAAAATTTCGGGGGGGGGTAAGTTTTCTGGGGTTTCCATTGGAAATGGTCGAAAAAGTTCAGTTTTTTGTATTTCGCATATAATTGCATAGACAAAAATGTCGGCAATTTATTTAGGATGACCCCACCCTGTAAAACCCCTTATATGCCTATGTTTTAACACTGATTTTGTAATAATCAGTACATATTTTAAATTGGAGTTTTTAGAAAATAACGCAATAACTGCAACACAGTTGAGTACCTGATGCAGTCTAATAGCAACTGCAATGTCTAAATCCATGAATAAAGGATGTATACTGCCATGCATGCAGCTGACAACAGATCTCTCTAGAATGGCAGAGTGTGCACTATATGATCAGTAACAAAAATCTTTGCAATTTGGAATTGTTCATTTCAAACTTAGCATTTATGAGTCGGTGGGTGCCTAACTATGGACATCATGGGTTAGAGATGTTTATAAGAGGAAAGCCAATCAGATTTAGCTATAAGATCTGGATGTCTTATTCATGAATAGGATGTTCATCCATATCAAGCAACAATTTATTGTGGCAGGAGTAGGCGACCCACATAAACCACTTTTGGTGAGCGCGTTGCCATGAATTTTGCCTAACTCATCACAGGAAACCTTATCACATGCTATTATTTGCCAATCTTTTTACTAGTTACAGTCTTCTGTCTAAGCTGAGATGTTGAGCAGCAGTCATTCAGAGGTGCTATTCCAGTTCGACCATCACGGACATAATGTCCGTGATGGTCAAACCGGAACAGCACTTCTGAATGACAAAAATTTTTTTGCAAAACAAGAAAGAGGTACATTTGAATATACATGTCATGCCAAAATTGTTGTTGTTAGGTAGTCAGATAACAATGTAGTAGCATGTTCCAGCAGTATCAATACTGTAAACCCTGTGAAAAAGTGCTCAGGCACGTCAGAGGTTGTCATGACACATTGCGATGGAATCGAGCAATACATATCTTCAATTAGTCAGGCTCGTTGTTTTTTTCATTTTTTGAAGAAAAACACTACCAAAGAATGTGTCAGGTGCCTCAAGATACTTCAAGTGAACTGTTTTGAAAGTTTTCATACCTTTAAACAAACTGGTTTTCAATAAATTGTGCATAAGCCAATATTGTATCGTGTATTCATGTTGAACTGCCATTGTAAAAAATGCTAGTGGGAATGACCCAACGTTCCATTTTTGGAACATCCCAAAAAATGACCGTAAATGTGAAATATCACTAAAAGCTTGTCATTTCTGTTTTAATACCATCAACATACAACACATATCTAAGGGCCATCTCAAAATTCCACCTAAAAGGCATAGTGGGTAAATAAAGGTTAACTTAAGTGGGAAAATTTTTTCAATTTCGGTTTTAGCTATTTTATTTTCTGGAGTAATATATGTATTAATAATTTCCAAGTGACCATTTTCAGTTTTAATTTTTATACCCAAAATGTCATATTCGCACGCCGCGCGTATTTATGTTATCGGGCTAAGCGTTAAAAAGGTTTCTAAATATCGAGACAGTTTCTCCATTGTTTTTCTCCGCAGCATAGATAATGATGATCATGAGTTCTTCGCCCGAAAGCAGGTACATGATCTTTTTTATGCCATCAGGGGATGAGATGAGTTAGGCGGTTCCCCACAGACAATAATGATAAGCACATTGGGTGATCCACTTGTCAATGGTCGCAACGCAGTGGCATCTGGTAGATTCGAACCTGCGACCCTCCGGTTACATAACACAGAAAATACCGCATTGATAAAATGATGTAATACTTTTCCGTGTTTAACGACATCTTATGGCTGCCAAGGTCGTTCAAGTCGCCCTCCTTCTCTACAAGGCTTTGGACTGGCACTACCATTGTATGGGCAATTAACGAGTCAGATAATTATAATGAAGTGCTGCAATGGATGAGTGCAGAGTTTAACGACGTCTTATGGCAAGAAACGCCGATGATGTCGACAGAAATTAGTTTGGCAAATACAGGTTTTATATTAGATCAGATTAGATAATTATGATCCACCGTCATCAAAAGAAATAAACCGTGTCGTGTTGAGGAAGATTCGGGAGAGGAACGTAAAAATATAACGCCGGGAATATGTATATAAGGCTAAACTACTTTAAAAGAGGTGTCTTAAATGTCAATTCGGAGACATCCTTGAATCCACATTGCAACTACATCCGACTGCCAGGTCAGTTGACAAAGGTGATTAGCGTCACCCTCCGCCTTTTTTCCACGCTTGGGACTGGCACCACCAGAACAACTGCGTCGTTTAGTTTGTAATTTTGAGTCATTATTCGGCCTCATTGTGTCAATTTAGTCATTGAGTTCTGCTGTTCATCTTTTTCTGTGGTCATTTTCTTCACTTGGCAATTTATTTTTCTCCTGTTGGTCATTTCGTTCTTTAAATATTTATCCTGCTGGAAATTCCTTCCTTCGATGGCGCCGAGCAATTGTGAGTGAAGCAGTAAAGTATTTGCCCAAGGTCCCTACACAGTAACCGTCATAGGGGAAGATGAGGCTCAAAGCTGTAATATCAGCGTCACGAGGCGAGCGTTTAAACCAATCGCTACCGTGTCTTAAAAGCTTTTCCATGTTAGCTACTAACACAATTATCAACCTATCTGCTTACTTATTACTTACCACCCCCTTGCCAACCTATAATTCTGCCTACTGGCAAAATGACTTCATTGACTGATTACCTGATTAACTTACGTACTTACTAGGCAGATGAGAAGACCAGGTAGCATATTTTAGCGACACCTAGCGTCGTAATGTTGGTCGAATCAGAGGCATAGTAGGGAGAGGTATATCAATGCTCTCAATAATTGTCGGAGATTGTGACTGATCTCGTCGACAGAGGCACTTGCGTCAAATTAAAACAAACGCGCCTGATCTACGGCGCCCCGAAAGTATAACTTATACACGGTTACAGATTGGTTAGGGCTATCTCTTAAGACACCTTTAAAACGCTTTCAAAGATTGCTATTTAAGTATAGGACAGCTTAGACAATTTTAAGTTTTCTTTGTATACTGTAGGTTTCGGACACGATCATAGCCGACGATAACTCGGTGTCTGCACAATATCGTACCAAATGTCTCAAACTAATTTCAGTCGATGGGTTAAACAGAAAACCAGTCGAAAAGGTAAACGGAATCGGCTTTCGTGTCCGAAACTTACAATATACAAAGAAAACTTAAAATTGTCTAAGCTGTCCTATACCAGACAATGAAGACGAGAAACTTATAATAGCGTCCTGCGCTATAAGATAATGTTGCTCCACTAGAACTCAACCTTAGACATTACTTGGTCTTATAAATTAGTCGGTTTTCTACAAACTCTATGTACGAAATATAAAATTCTGCCTGATAATGAATAATCCATTAAATCCGTAAAAAAAACACGTAGTATTGAAAAACATGCTTTCCAAAAACTGACGATTTAGAACAGGTGTGTCAAACCTTTTCTAATGGCGGGCCAGTGGCAAAATTTTCCAGCAAGTGGCGGGCCAGTGCAGCCAGAGTGCCGAAGGCGCCTGAGCAAAATGGGCGACGGGATCTGGGTGGGGTCTCGGTGATCCCGTCCCCATAAATTTTTGAGAAACTAACTCTTAAATGATGCATTTTTAGCATACAAACAGTCAAATTAGGCTTATAAAATCTTAATTTTGATCTTCATTTTTCAGTCACGAACATCATATAAAGCGCATTGAGCCTCAAAATGAAATATATAAACTTTTATTCTCAAATTGTGTAGGGCTTCAGGCAACGCGCCTCGGACCAGAAAAATATCTTCGGCGGGCCAGAAATGTCCCGCGAGCCTGCTCTTTGACATCCCTGATTTAGAATGACGATTCTACGAGCTGCGAGCTACGTCAAAAGGATTTCTGTAGTACTATCCCAACAAATGCGCCAAGCCTATTTATTGCAATTTATTGCACGTTAAAAAGGTGTCGAAATTTCGAGATATCTTCTCTATTGGATTCGCCGTAGCATAGATATAATGAAATCATACTCTGCAGTGTTTAACGACATCTTGTGGCTATACGGACTGTTGACGTCGCCCTCCTCCTTCTTTCAAAGGCTTGGGACTGGCACTACCAGTGACAGAGTTAGACATAATGAAGTGCTGCAATGGATGGATCCAGAGTTTAACGACGTCTTATAGCAGACTTCGATAGAAACAATTTTTGGCATATTTCAGCTTTTAGATTAGATTAGATATGACCCAGCGTCATTGGTTAGTTAGTTATATATATATATATATATATATATATATATATATATATATATATATATATATAATTATATATATCTAACACTCAAATAACAAACATGTTAAACTTACAGCAACAGATACATATATACATACATATATATATACAAACATATATATGTGTATAATTTTATATGTACATACATATATACATGCATATACATATTCATACATACATATACATATATCTGACACTCAAATAGCAAGCATGTTGAACTTAGAGTAAGAAACTCAGATGGGGTCATTTATGACCCCACCCGGTACGTTTAAGTTGTTTTTATGCTGGTATGATTAGGGTTAATCTCCTGCTACCTATATGAATAGATCTGGACAAAATTTGTCATAGAAGATTATCTAAGTTCACTGATGTGAAGCACAAGATGGTTTGGTTATTTTTCTACACTTTGTAGGCTGCTGATTATTTTGGTTAGCCTCACTACCACAATCACCACTCAACTACCACTGCCACCACTCAGCCAACAACCAAAGCCACCACTCAACCAACTACCACTGACACCACTCAACTAACTACCACTGACACCACACAGCAAACTACCACTGCCACCACTCAACCAACGACCACTGCCACCACTTAACCAACGACCACTGGCACCACTCAACCATCCATCACTGCCATCGACATTTCTGTTCACCTGCGTCCCTTGCCAACTCAGCTATGGTGACCGTACATTGTCCGTGGGAAGATGAGACGGCAAGGGAGAGGAGTGGAGGACTGGCCATCTGCCCTCGTATGCCGAAGCTAAGAAAATGAAGTTGCTAACACTTCATACCCATGGCTGCCTCAGGGCTAGCTTAAGCAACTATTCTTCTCTTCTTCATATAATCAAATAATCCAACAGTTGTCTACAGTTCTTCAGGGATAATCCAACACAATCGAGGTAAACTTACACAGTAAGTGCAACCTAACTTTTAACTCTGTAATACAGTTGTGAAAAAAGCATGATTCTGACACAAGAGTCTCCTTCCACAAATAATCCAAAAAAAGGAATCACACTAATTTCTAACACTACTTTTAACTAAGTACAATGTACACCAATACGTTCAGATGCAGACTGAGAATACCTGAGGAAGGCCTCAGCCAAACATGACTGCCACAGTGCAGGAAGAAAGCAGGAGCCTATTCGGGTATGAGTAACTTTCGACCCCGGCCTGACCTTTTGTTCCAGTTAATAATATCCAGAGTTCCTTGTCCTTGTCTGATCCGCCTTCAATTATCCATTCTTTGTTTAGTGGTCTCTCAGTCTCATATGATCTAAAGTGGCCTGTCAATTCCATATAGTTTAAACTGGCCTGTCAATCTCATAATTATGGCTTAAACTGGCCTGTCAAGCCCATAATATTATAGTTTAAACTGGCCTGTCTGTTTCAGTGTGTCTAAAGTGGCTTGTGCCATTGTGGGTCCCTATCCTTACCACTAATGTGTGAACAGGGGAATTTTGGGGTAAAAATCCCTGGACTCTATTGTATTGTATTTGAACACTTGTTATAGCGCCCCTACCAGATTTCCCATTCAGAGGCGCTCCCGACTACTGCGCGGACGCTGAATCGGAGTTTCACGCCGAAGCGCATGAGCAATTGCGAGTGAAGGACTTGCCCAGGGTCCCTACGCGGCGGCTTGAGGTGGATTCGAACCCGCAACCCTCCGGCTGCAAGGCACCGAACATACCACTACACCACCGCACCCCACTAACCTACAGGATATTTAATAATATGCATGGTGAATAACTGCAAAACTTGTCTAAGGTTTTAAATATTATAGAAAATATTTATAATAGCAGTACTTTGCTGTGAAAACATAAAGGTCTCTATGCGATTTTTACCAATAAATAAATAGAACTTTGAAATATTGCATCAATTATTGTAGAGGGCAGCTGATATCATTTGAAATTTAATATATTTGATGTGTTTCCTTCTCTACTCAAGTTGCAACTTTTGCCCACTCTTAGAATTATTCAAGAAAACAATTGTTTACATCACCCTGATGCACAATCATTGCAATATTTTAAGGCTAACCAAAAAATAATTATTCCTCATAATTATTAGTATAATTTTATTGTCACAAAGACCTCATAATATATTATAACGAGACAGTTTCATCAGTTGACATGAGGACATTTATAACGGGTCCCCATTATTATGGTAAACAAGGCCCCTATAGTAGCCTAAATATGTTGGTAGAATTAGGATTAACGAATACTAGTAGCGTGATCGGGTAAATCGAACAGATTAGGTATTTTTTTGTAAAATGGTGAAAAGAAAGTGAGTTTATTTTCGACTCAAAGTGTACACATTAACTCCATTTCCTGAATCGAAACCTCCTCCTCCGATAATCAGTTGTTTCTTTTCTTCGTCATAACACAATCTCCATGGCTCTCGGACCTTTGTTTCTTCTTTTTCATTCGTTGGACAAAGAATTCGATTCCATTTGAGATCGGAATCCAAGAGAATCACTCTATCATTCTCTGGGTCAGCCACAAATACTCTATCGTCTGAATCTATTGAGATATAACGAGCAAATCTTAGTTGTTGCGCTTTGTTTGAAGGAATAAAACGACGAAGGACCATCTGTCCATCTCTGGTCACTTCATCTATTCCCCACTTTGGCATAGAAATTATTCGACTTGGCAAACTCGACCGCACCTTCGCGTATTCCTTCCAGTAACAAAGGAGGATGAAATTCCCGATGGACGTTTCCACTGCCTGAAGAATTCTTTTCGGAACAAGTAACTGAATGCTTTGAAGAATTTCTGCATCTGATCCGTAGATCGCTAACGCAGACCGATTATATTCGGTCATGAACAAGTAACCATCACTGGACACCCACATGGTCTGTTCGTGCCAACCACGCATCAGTAATGGTATGATTTTGTGCTGGTCATCTGTTTCTGTTGTAATCTTCCAGACCCAGTCCTCCTGAAAGTCAGAGACGTAGAGACAATTTTCCTTCTCACAGGATGCAATGTCCCAGGTATCTTCAATCTCTTTTATTTCAAATTTCTTCTGAAGACCAAATGGATGTCGATCATCAAAGACACTAATTTCATTTTTGTGTAAGACGTAGATTTCGTTTCGCAGTTTAGTAACACCTTTAATATCTTCCTCGCTTCTTTCTACGTCGATTCTCGCAGTAAAGTTGATAGAAATTGGACTAACGACTAGAACAGAAACCAATTATTTATTTAGGTAATTTCTTTCTGTTAATTGTTGCTAATTGATCCTACTTGCAGCCATCTGAAAATATCTGTCACTATCTGATCTTCTGAAACTGTCTCTTAATCTCATAGTTATAGTCTATATCAGCAACAACTGATAATGAAACTCGCTGTTCATCTGTTGAGTTTATTCACTGTTTAAGCATTTTTAATCTCTAAGCTGCATTTGTCTATCGCTAAATCTGCAAGTGTCTTTCCAGCTTATTCGCTCACTACCTGTAACTCATTCGCTTTTCATCTGTAACTGTTCATCGATGTTATTTTGAGGCCGTCGTATTAGTTCAACCTTTAATCACTGTCACAGTCACATAAATCAGAATCATTTCTGTGCTTTTCCTTAGGAATCTGTATCCTTCTTATCTGTGTTGCTTCGGAAATGGTATATATTCTATGCTTGACTGCTTTATTCTACATAATTATTGCATCTCCCATAATCCATTTCTTACTCACATTTCTCTTATTGCGTTTCTCTCATTCTGACTTTATTTCTAATGTTTGTCCTTTTTCATTAATTCATTCATTCATTCATTCATAAATTTACATAGCGCCCCTTCAAGAGGACTACTCTTTCATCTAATTCTGAGTCAGTGATATCATCTAATGTCCTTGGTTAAATATGGAGCTGTCGTCCTTATTAATTAATACCATTCTTTCTAAATTCTTTTTAATCAAAATGTCCTTTGCTTGCCTATCTGTCTTCCTCTTTTGATTCACTGAATTTTTATTTTCTTACTAATCTCTGTCATAATTTATATAAACCAATAATATTCCGACTTACTTGCCAACAATCCTAATCTCTTTGGCTTACAATCCGTCTAATTACCTGTCTGCCTTGATGCTCATTATTAATGATTTAATGTCTGTGCATCTGGGTCAACAACTCAACAACTCCCTTTTCGTCTGTTTTACTTACGTTCGATCACACCGTAGTACTTTTTGTCGCCTATCTGACTTTACCAATTTTAGCACTTACATCTCGTCTTCCAAACCAAATATTTCAGTAGTTTGACGCTAATATAGAAGCTCTATCAGTACATGAGGATTCTCTCTAATAATAATCTCTTGTTCACTTCTTTCTGTGTCACTGATTTCATCTAATTTTACTCAGTTTACATAAATTAATGTCCTTCCTTGTCAGTTTAAACGTCAGGCTGTTTTTCACCAGCGCTACAGCTCTCACAATTTCATTCACCTAAGCTGCATATGTTTTATATTTTTATAATAATTATAGTGAGTGCATGCATAAGAACTTGCCAACTGTTTTATTGAGTTGACTCCTGTCAATGCTGATCAGTATCGATTGCGTGTTTTCAGAAGTGGAAGGTTGAATATCTGCAAAACCAAAGAATATATATTTCAAGTGATTCGATTGGTACAGCCTCTGAAAATTTGCAAGGGCTGCTTGTGAATAACACCAGATCCAGACGACCACAGTCTGTCTGTCCAGTTGAGAGTTGACGATTTCTATGCCTTCGTCCTTCAGTTGACTGATGAGTTTATCAGTTTCGTGTGACCTTGGTTTTGTTCTGCTTCGATGGTCTTCGATTTTTTGATGAAGTAGCTCTGTGTCACACTTTGCATCACGAATTTGAACTCTGACTTTTATCACAACTAAAGGAAAAAATAAAAAAATGAAGTGTATAAGAAAATAATCATTAGTCAAACTAATTTCTTAGACGTAATTCAAGTAACTGCCGAATAACTGCCGTTGAATTTTATCAGAAACAATCCAGTTACAAACTCAATAATTAAGGAATATTCTTCATGCTTTAGATTTGTGAGCTTTTGGGATTTTATCCTCTTTTAGGCACCTCGGATAATAATTGGACATTTTGCTATTATAGTTGTCCGAAATGGGCATTTTGCAGGTGCTTTCCGGGTAACTAGTTACCTTGTACCTACAGTAACGCAGAGAATTAACTGACCGCTTTTATGAGGTTACGAAAAAGCAGAAAATGTTACGTTTACGTTACATTTAAAAAACCGTTTGTGCTCATGTTTCTCAACTCTCAGCTTTTAATCGTCAATTTCTAAGTCTAATTTCTTTTCAATTTTACGTTAACATTCCTAAATACAGTAACAGTACTAATACAGCATCTAATAAAACTTGAGGGAAGGTAGAAGGGAGGGAGGGAGATGACTTACGTCAGGCACGTGACGGCGCATGTCTTGACATTTTAAAATTGTTTTTAAACTCTCTTGGGACAGGCAATCATCTAGTTGATTATAAAAAATACTTTAAAGTCTTGCAGCGATCTTCATCTAATTCGATATGAATGCATTATCTAGAATTATTATTACAAAGCAAATTGTGTTAATCAAAAGCCGTTAGATAAAATTTGGACTGTAAACCTCCTCCGTTTTCCATGATCCTTGCCACTGTCTTTTGGTTTGTTTGTCGAAGACACTTAAAGAAATTGAAAAACGTTCCATCATCGAAGGATCTCATGACGTTAAAAAGCTCGATGTTCTTATCCCGTTTTGAGCGTTGTCGCTGAATGAGCTGACGTTGTTCTTCCGTTATGCAGTTGAGAGACAACAGCGAAGCGATTAACTTATTATTCGGCAGAATATTTTCCAAGAGATAATTTCTATTGTTTATCATGATTGCATATCTTTTCTTGGTTATTCCATGGAAATCTATAGGAACCAAAACCATCACTACTGCTATCAATAATCATATCCATCTCCGTTTTTAATTTCATATACAAAAAATTGTCGAACATGTAGTTATGTGTCGTAGGCAAAGCCACCTATTATCTAACTCCAGAGCTTATCATTTGAGGCGATCGATCTCATTGGTCGATCCGCTCGATCGCCTAGCGAAGGTCTGGTCGATCGGTAAATCGATCGCGCTCGATGAATTAGACTCCAAGAGGAACCTGGAGCCAGACCATTGTTTATTAATCTGTCGACCGCGCATCGATCGCCTACTCAATCCAGCGCGATCGATTTTCAAATCGCCTTCTATTTTTAAATGAGAAGCTCTGTCCAACTCACTAATTTTTCCATATCAATCTGCATGACGTATGTTTTTAACAGATTCCGCACTTATAGTTTTACGTAATGGCATCGTGTGCCCTAGGGATTGTATTGTATTGTATCTATCAAGTTATGTGGCGCCTTTCGCAGTGAACACCAATCAGAAGAGCTCCCAGTGCGAGAGACCCAGAGAAAAGAAAGAGGTCTTCAGACAACGAAAAGAGGCACTTGGCATACCAGTTAATAAACAGGAACGTGTCAAAGGAGGAAGCTGGTTCCATATTGCAGGGCGAATGAAGGCAAAAGCTCGTGTTTTATCCATAGCAGTTCTCGCTCGCGGGACAAAGAGATCATGCCGGTTTAATGAGCGTAGCGGGCGAAGAGAAGTAGCCGAGGCTGGCAACCGGATAAGGTCACAGAGATACTCGGGAGCTCAGCCAGTATACGACCGGCAGATTAAAGAAAGTACCTTGAGCTGAACCTGAGCAGTAAGAGGGAGCCAATGAAGGTGCTTAAACATGAAAGCAGATATGTGGGATGAGCGAGGAAGTCTGGCTATTCGTCTGGCCGCAGCATTTAGAACAGACTGAAGAGGTGATAGACGAACCTTTGGTAAACCAACCAAGAGAGAAATTACAGTTATCGATCCGAGAGCAGATGAAGGCATGTACAATAGAGGTAAAGACAGAGGAGGAGACCGAGCATCGAATTGCTCTAAGACGCCTCAGGTGGAAGTAAGAAGAACGTGTAAGATTGGCAATATGACTGTTCAGAAAAGGTAAGGTGCTGTCCAGGACTGCGCCACGTTCTCGTACACTTGAGTGGAAAGTGAAGGACGGAAATCTCTCTGCAAGAAGAGGGTTATCTAGCTTAGGAAGCTGTTGGCGAGTGCCAAACCAGATGAGCTGTGTCTTATTTGAATTCAATGAGAGACGATTGGAGGACATCCAGTAGAGAGAGAGAGAGAGAGAGAGAGAGAGAGAGAGAGAGACAGAGACAGACAGGGACAGACAGACAGAGACAGAGACAGAGACAGACAGGGAGACAGAGAGAAGAGAGAGAGAGACAAACAGAGAGAGAGAGAGAGAGAGAGAGACAGAGAGAGAGAGAGAGAGAGAGAGAGAGAGAGAGAGAGAGAGAGAGAGAGAGAGAGAGAGAGAGAGAGAGAGCATTATTATGACCAGCAGAGCAAGCTGAGCAGAGGGTATACTATGGACAAGCTCCTGTACATCGTCAGCAATAAGGTGACGAGTTGATGAGTGTTTAGAGAATTTGGCTGGAATGTCGGCCGTATATAAGAGGTAGAGGAGAGGACCCAGGAAAGAGTCCTGTTTTTCAATTATAAATTTTTATATTTTCCTTTTAGTTTTAAGTTTCTTTTATCAGAAGTGTATTCGAAAGAACTTACGAATTGTTTTCTTGAATTGACTGCTGTCAATGTTCACATGCGATTGGCTGTCTTCAAAGATACGTGCTGGAATATTTGCAACACGAGTGAATATATCTCTTAGCTGATCCGATTCGTACAGTCTCTGGATATTTTTAAGGGCTTCTTGTGACTGGCACAAGATCCAAATGACCACAGTCTGTCTTTCCAGCTGAGAGTTGAGTATTTCTATACCTTCCTCCCTCAGTTGACTCATGAGTTTATCAGTTTGATCCGACCTTGGTATGGTCTTGTTTAGAAGGTCTTCGATATGTTGGTGAAACAGCTGTATATCCAAGAAGGTCTCTGAGGTTGCAACACGATTGTGTACTTCGACTTTTATTACGCCTAGAAGCAAGCGACGAAAATTTGAAATTTCCAACTGATATAGGCCTAGTATAGGCCTGAGTAGCCTAATTCTAGATTATTTTAGTTTGCTCGTATCAATTATAATTTAATAACGAACTGCAATTATACAGAATAATCTTTACGATGCCGATACCAGATTGAACATTTGCCATCGATCCTCAAAATAATGTATACAACTTGACATTATCATGTTATTTCCTTCTTTCGCGAGCTCATCACCAGCGAGTCCCTCCTTCTGTACCTATCCTCCTCCTATCTCATTCTCTCCAGTCTCAAGTCACTAATTGCGTCAAGTTCTGCAACCGATCCAAATGCTGCACTACTCCTTAACAGCGGAACGATCTTTCCACTGAATTCCGAAAAATATCAGTTCTATCACGCATAAATCCTGTATCAAATCGTGTCTGATAGAGTCAAACGCCATTTGGAAGTCTAAGAAACAGTTGAACTCGAGCTTTCTCTTTCTATGTTTTTTTTCTGCTATGAGCCTTAGGATTAGCAGGTTCTATATGTTGCGTCTGGTTTTTGACCTTTCGTAAATCTGTATGCTTCTCTGCAAGGTGATTTCAGCCGTTCTTGTATAGGACTATCTTCTGCATTTTATACATTCGATTTAGAATAGATAGATAACTAAACGTCAAGTTGATTAATTAAAATTTGGTTAATACAAAAATTGTTTAAAATCTTAAAAATGCATAGCAGTTTTTTATGTAACCATATTGCTCGTCAGCTTAGTTTTGCTTTAACCGACACTTGTGTTTTTCAAGAGGAAATATTATCCTTTCGGTGACAATGAGAAAATATCACAATGATTTTCTGACTCTAGTTACAAGTTTGAGGTTGTCTCCAAAATCTCTCGTTCTGACATACTTATACGAAGCTACTCATAATACCGGCATAAAAACTTTCCACAAGTTATAATCACTTGTATTAGAGTTGTGATAATTGATTCAATGAGTAGGTCCTAATACCTAGAATCCTAGATAGATAACTCGTAATTTATAATCGAAATATTAGAAGGTCTCGCAACGATCTGGATGTAATTCAATATAAATGTATATCTATTAATTATGCAAAGAAAATTATGTTACAAAGTAAATTATGTTAAATATGAGCTTTCTGTAAATTCGGATGTGTACCTCCTCCGTTTTCCATAATCTTTGCCACTCCCTTCTGATTGGTTTGTCGAAGACATCTGACGAAATTTGAAAACGTTGTCTCATCGAAAGATCTCATGACGTAAAAAAGAGCGGCGTTTATATCTCGTAATGTACGTCGCAGCCGAATGAAACGACTTTCCTCGTCCGTTATACAGTTGAGAGACAACATCGAATCAAGTAACTCGTAGTACCGGTACGGTTGCATATTTTCAAGCAGAAAATTTCGGTTGTTTCTTACGATTGCGGATCTTTTCTTGGTATTTCCGTAGAAATCTAAGAGACAAACAGTATCACTAGTTTTTACTGATGTAATATATTTTGTTACATTACAACATATCGTCAGCAGCTTAATATTTTCCGCTAAGTAAATGAAAAACCTGTGCACCTGTGCTGACCTTTGATTGCAGATTTGATTAACCCTTCGTCGGGCGTGGGGTCAATAATGACCCCAGAGTGCATTTTCAAGTCATGGATCAATATTAAAAAGTAAAATGGCCGCTGTGATTTTTCACGAGAATTATTGTACAGGTTGTCACTACGTATTCCAGTTGAGTTTGCAAACGAATTTTAGATGGGAAAAAATTTATAGGACATTTATACACATAAGGTCATGGGGTCATTTTTGACCCCAGGACAGTAATTGATGTTTCTTTCTCATTAAACAGTCTAAAGTTGCACAAAAACCCGCAATATTATTTCCTTATTTCGTTTTATATTTACTTATCAGTGCTGCCCTCCCGCTTTTGGAATGATTCCAGGCCCATTTCTTACAATTGACGACAGACTCGCTCCATATCGAGGTCGGTGCAGATTTGTACAATACAAGCCGTCAAAGTACGGTATCATGTTAGGAATGTATTGCGATGCAGAAGTCAAGTACAATGCCAGCATATAGGCTATTGCGGAAAAGAGAGCGCCGATGCAGCTCCAACCAAATATCTGGGAGGAAACGTTGTCCGCCAGCTCATACAACCTCTTGAATGTGAAGGTCGCAACATGACCAGTAATAATTTTTTAACCTGGCTGTTCCTGGCTATAGATGTTCTGTAGACAAAGAAAGCGACTTTGGTTGGTAATATTCGTACTATTTAGATAGTAGAGTTGCCTGAAGAATTTGTAACTCCCAGAGGATGCGATTTGTAATCACCCCTTATCGGTTTCAATGAGACCGGCGACAAGTGTAATAAAGACAAAGTGGTCATCGTCTTGTCGACTATGCACACCACCAGTGGGACTTTTTGTCCAGGAAAACTTCCGGAGGTTATAAACTTCTACAACTGGACAAAAGTAGGAGTCAATTGTGCTGACCAGATGATAAAAATAGTCAGCACGAAGTTCTCGACCAGACATTTGCCGGTAGTGCTGTTCTGCAACCAACTGGATATTGCCGCACTTTCGCTCACGTCCTCCATGAGAAACTGAAGTTTGACAAGGTTCCAGTGGGAAAGCGTCGGCTGTTCATCAAGAAATTGGGGAACGATCTTTGCCAAGAGCTAAAGGAACAGTGACGACCTTATGCATCTCATCTTGGGCTGATTACAGCACCACTGAAACATGTATAGGCCTACGGCATTCAGGAACCTCCAACATACGAGGTTGCTGCCAAGTTTGTCCCTGACAGACAGATAGAAAAGCCACGGCTGTCTGCAAGGCATGCCATAAGAGTGTGTGCCCTGTCCACTGTCAGATATCTTTTCAGACATATGTCTCTGCTGATTGATGGAATACTTTCCTAGACTCCTAGTAGTCTCCCATGTTCATTCTAGCATCATTTCATGAGGAAAACATTAGAATAAGAGCAGCATTACAAGCCTATGCTTGTATGTGGCATCATGACATCATGAAGTGAGTCACGTTATGACGTCATGTCATGAGGAAGAACAACAAATAATGACATTTCAGTGAATATTATTAATACTAATGACCTTCTCGTGCAATCAGTAGTGTACGACCAGTATTACAAGCAATTGTTTCTACGTGGAATCATGACATCATGAACTGACGTCATTACGTGACGTCACGTTATAACGTCATGTCATGATGTCATGAACAACAAATAATGACATTTCAGTGAATATTAATTAATACTAATGACCTTCTCATGCAATCATTAGTGTACAAACACCTTTACAAGCCTATGCTTGTATGTGGCAGCATTACATCATGAAGTGACGTCATCACATGACGTCACGTTATGACGTCATGCCATGAAGAAGAAGAACAAATAATGACATTTCAGTGAATAATAATTACACTAATTACCTTCTCATGCAATCATTAGTGTACAAGCACTATTACAAGCATATGTTTGTATGTGGCATCATGACATTATGAAGTGACGTCGTTCCATGACGTCACGTTATGACGTCAAGTCATGAGGAAGTAAAACAAATATTGACATTTCAGTGAATATTAGTGATAATAATGACATTCTTATGCAATTTATTTGCTTGTTTTATTTAAATTACATAATTATTACTATGGGGTCAAAATTGACCCCACGCCCTTAGTTGTATAGTTTTTTTTCCGCCCGACGGAGGGTTAAGTCGAAATGTTTGGACTAGGAACCAGCATTCAAGACATCAACACATTGTCATAATTATAATTATGGCCTACATCATAAAGCATGTGTCAAGCCGAGGCATCTCTCTTATTTTTGTCAAAATATTCCAGATATGTGTGACTAATCCAAAGACAAAGATCAGAACCATTTTTGCACCTACAGTGGCTCAACAGATGAGCATTTAGAAATATGTAACAAGGAATTTATATTGCGTTTGATTATTGTATCGTTATTTCTAAATAATCTGAAATATCCATAACAGAGCCATGGAGAAAACAATACTAGAAAACCAATCTACCTCTCATCTGCCGCCAAATTCTTTCCTTAAATCTTCGTCTTGTTGTTCGCTGAAACCAACAGAAGTCGACAGATGACAAAACTTTGCTGGCATCTTGTTCTCTCTGATGTGATGAAGAATTCAGTATCCACCGCAGAAACGACTTTTCTATGACGACATCCAACAGCTCCAATGGAAGGTCATTCAGCTAAAATAAAAATAATTCACGGTGCATAGATGTTTTACTCGTTTAGCGTCCACAAAACCATTAGGGACCTATAGGCTACCATTTACCATTTTGGTTCTTGCATTCCATAAAGTCAATTCCAGAAGTAGGCCAAAATAATGATGAACCCTACTCTAAGGAAAAGCGCAGGGCACCATTTAATTCACGAGCGCGAAACTGAATTGCAAATGATGAGTCATCGTAAATGAAATTATTGCATTGTATTGTAGTTTCGTTTATTCAATCAGCAGTAGCAGTCAGAACGCTGTAAACTAGACTAAGTGCGTGTGCATCAGTGCATATTTTAACTATATACTTAGGCCTACTGGGACAAATGTCCCAGTAGTTTTAGGATTTGCTCCAGTATTGTCTTGGTGATTTGTCCCAGGTAATATTTCTACTTTCAATACCACATCTGCAATAGTTGATATAGGCCTAATTTTAATACATAAAGGTTCAACAATCTTACCGTTGTCTCAGAAGTTTGCTGATCCATTTCTGCCTAAAATAATTATAAACATGTGGAGATACATTATCCAGAATGTGGTGTCATATTGAAATTACTGTATATTCACACATACTGCAAATTGTATAATAATATTTATTTAATTTGCCGTTTACAACGACATGCATAAATTTCTAGACGATGGCAATTGGATAATTTTTATATAAGTTTAATTAAATTAAATTAAATATTCCCATGAATTTATAATTATGAGTTCATGTTTCTGATGATTTTTGCGATTCTGATAATTGAACTATAATGTTTTAACAATGCATGTGCTGTTTTGCAATGCCAATTTTCGTCGTAATTCTCAATGATATTTCAATAGGGGTTTTGTCACAGAATTGACCAAATTGGATAGCCTGCAACTGTGCACACAGCTCATTGCATTCGCATGTTGACCTACAAGGTTTAGAATCCGTGCAGTTTGCAAGTAAATGCCTTTCGCAGCATTTAGTTTTTTTGTCATCTTATATCAGTGGTTCTTAACCTTTTCAAGGGAGCCGAACCCCAAGAGAAATCCATGACCACTCACCGAACCCCTCAAGTTTGAACAATAATTTTTTAACTAATGGGAACAAAAGGAAATAAAAAATTGTACCAAAATGTGATACAATATTAATACATTCAATA
>JACEVL010000225.1:1110000-1257500 GCA_020284085.1 Aporrectodea caliginosa | reverse complement strand
TTGCGTAGTACTGATGCTGCAATTCACGAAAACAATCTCCCTTAACTACAAACTTTGTGTTTATGGGTTAACTACGATTCGCTCAGAGACATGGGGACGGATTTGGATTCGTGTTAAAGCAAAAGCTTTAACAATCTTGCACCCTTTAGATTGCAGATTTTCGCACGAGACCACGATGGGAATTGATTGATAACGCGCAGTTAATGTGATATTTGTCTTCATTTATTCATCATCGGACTCGAAATAATTATCTTTTTAAAGTATATCATAATGAGGATCAAAGAACTGTTTTATTTTGATCTTACCTCTCAATAGGCTACCTGGCAGCAGCTGATTAACACTGACGATGTCTATTGGAGAACTTACGTGGAGCAATATGCAAATAAGCCTGCTAGTTATAGACTAACAATTTCCAGCCTTAGTAAATACATGTGAATACATTAACATGTATTTACAAGTATTTAGAATTCAGCAGTGGTGGCCTAAGTAGATGCAAGAATTTCGTTGCTTCAATAGACTAAAGTGCAGATAACTTAATAGAGAAGGATCTTTGCCTGCAATCAAGAGGACATAATAAATTATGGATCCATATAAGTTATATTACTCTTCAGTTTAGCCTAAGAAGGTTTATAAGGACATGGACTAAGTGTTTAATGAGCTGAAGTAAAAACCACTTATACATAAATCTGCCCCATTACCAATGGACTTCCTTGCGTTGGCTTAGAGTAATCCGTGCACTTTGCATTTGCTCATGCATTTGATAGTGACTACACTCGGCCTCGAGACGTGCGCTCAAAACGACTTACGCATGTCCTCGAATAGAAACGGCTGGATAACATACAGAAGCACACCGCTGATAATGGTGATGATGATGATGCAGCGGTAGTAGTAGTGGTGGTGGTGTAGTGGTAGTGATTATGGTATTAGTGGTAGAAGTAGCAGTAGTGGTAGTAATAATAATATTCCGTGGCCCTCAACGCAAAAGCTGCAGTAAATTATATGAAGTAGGCCTACCAGCTGTTTAATAGTAAAGAATGTTCCATACAGCTAAAATGCTTAACTATACAGAAGCGTCATGTGTCTACGAAACTGAACTAAAATTATTTAAAAAACGCAAATAAAAAGTAGGATCCGTTAGTATTTCCAGTCCCAGAGGAATACTCAGTTGAACAGTACTAAAGCTCTTACTTTGAACTGTACTAAAGCTCTTACTGTGAAAACAAAACTGATAGACCTATGCAATGCATGAATTCGATCGTGCGGATCATCAACGATTGAGTAGCTCCACACTTCCATTTTTCTTCTTTTGAACCAACTGCTGTTGGAGAACGTAAATGACTTCAAAATATGTGAGGCAATTTCTGATGGAGAGTTTAGTCTCTTTGTAGACTGAAAGATAGGGAAAAAATCGCAATATGGTTTTCTCCATTTAGGGTCCATTCATGAATTTCTGACGAAGTGAATGAATATGTATCCTCAAAATTCCTTAAATAATAGCGTAAGAATGATCGATGGTATAAGTGGAATTTGCATGGCTATTCTGAAGAGATTGAAGTATGATTCCAACTTAGTTTTTCAGACTGTGATTTTTATAAACTGATGTTACAAACCTGAGCCAAACACCGAGTGGATTTTTTGTGACGCCTCAGACCTGATGAGCCTGAGAACGTTTTCTGGCATATCTGGCAAAGGTATGGTTTCTCTCCAGTATGTGTTCTCGTGTGACTCTTTAGATTACCACTCCTATTAGTTTTATACTCACATAGTTGGCAGTGGTATGGTTTCTCTCCAGCATGAATTTTTGCATGACTTTTGAGATGAGAAGATTGGATAAACCGTTTTTTACATGTCTGGCATTGGTGTGGTTTTTCTCCAGTATGGATTCGAACATGATCTCGCAGCTGAGAAGATTTGTAACAACCATATTTACATATCTGACATTGGTATGACCTCTCTCCGGTATGGATTTTAACATGACTTTGTAGCGATGAAGATGTGGAAAAAAGTTTATTACAAAGAATACACAGAAATGGTTTCTCTTCAGAGTGGGTTTTTTCATGACTTTTCAGACCTGATATGTCTGTGAATGTTTTCTGACATACCAGGCAAAGGTATGGTTTCTCTCCAGAATGACTAATTCTTGCATGACGTTTGAGATTAGAAGAGTGGATAAAACGTTTTTGACATGTCTGGCATTGGTATTGTTTCTCTCCAGTATGTGTTCTCATGTGACTCTTTAGATTATATCCACTGTTAGTTTTATACTCACATAACTGGCAGTGGTATGGTTTCTCTCCAGTATGAATTTTTGCATGACTTTTGAGATGAGAAGATTGGATAAACCGTTTTTTACATGTCTGGCATTGGTGTGGTTTTTCTCCGGTATGGATTCGAACATGATCTCGCAGTTGAGAAGATTTGTCACAACCATATTTACATATCTGACATTGGTATGGTCTCTCTCTCAGTATGAGTTTTAACATGACTTTGTAGCTTTGAAGTTGTGGAAAACTTTTTATTACAAAGAATACACAGAAATGGTTTCTCTACAGAGTGGGTTTTTTCATGACCTCTCAGACCTGAAATCCTTGAGAATGTTTTCTGACATACCCGGCAAAGGTATGGCTTCTCTCCTGTATGTATTCTCATATGACGCTTTAGATGATCTTTATACTTAGTTTTAAGTTCACATAACTGGCACTTGTACGGTTCCACCCCGGAATGAGTTCTGGCATGACGTACTAGATTTGGCGACAGGGAAAAAAGCTTTTGACATACTTGGCCTTGGTAAGGCATCTCTCCAGTGTGGATTCTTGTATGGCATGTTAGACTGGAAATCCAAGAAAAGCGTTTTTTACATATTTGGCATTGGTACGGCCTGTCTCCAGTATGGATAACTGCATGACGTGTTAGACTGGAACACTGAGAAAACCGTTTTTGACATATCTGACATTGGTGAGGCCTCTCTCCAGTATGGGTTCTAATATGATTCTGTAGAAAGTAAGAACGAGAAAATATTTGTTTACATACTTCACACTGAAACGGTTTATTTCCAGTATGGGTTCTAGCCTGCATTTTCAGACTCGAAGAGTATGCGAATGTTTTCTCATAATACCAGGGAAAGGTGTGCTTTTTTCCCGAATAGGGGTTCTCATGTGCTTCTGTATGTTAGTGTTTTGCGTAAATATCTGTTTGCAAAACTCGCGTTCCTGTGTCTTTGCTTTGCAGTCGCTTTGGTTGTTCTCTTTTATAATAGTATGACTAACCAGCACGACTGATTTTTGACAAAGGCCTAGTTGGCGATTTTCTATATTCACTAAGCATTCAGTAGAAATCGCAAACAGCACTTTTACTTTTCTCTTGCATTTATTTATTCATGTTATTAACCTAAACAAACACCATTGATACTCGTAATATAAAAGACTTGTTATATGAGAGAATCAAATTACCCCAGGTTGGTACAATAAGAAACGATATCAATTTGCAAAGACAATAGCACTCTCTCAAATAGTCTTTGCACATTAACCTTTATTTGACCAACGTTCCATTTTTGGAACATAATTTGTAATGTTAAAAAAAATAATTCTGCCTTGGTAAATTTATTATAGTTGCACATCAAATGAAAGATCTAAGAATGGAGAATGTAAAACAGTGGTAATTTTCTGATTGCCTTTTTTATTTTTGTGCTACAGACGCGTAATTTTGACGAATTTTGTGATTTTTGAACAAAATCTTTTAGGAAGTTGAAATAAATATTTGTGTCATAATTTTACAGGTGAGACACGTTCTATTTTGTTGACTGGTATCTAAAGTCAGTGATAAAAATCAAAATTACTGAAAAAGAAGCAAAACTCTAGAAGAAAAACCCGAGTTTTGAAGCATGTTCCATTTTTGGAACGTTGGGTCACTCTCATTAGTATAATTCCAACAACAGGCGATTGTGTTCCTTTATCATAATTTGTCAGTATATACTGCTGGATTGTTGCATGTGTCATTAATTTGTTTTTAATATTATGTTTCATTTAATTTATTTTTAAACCAGGGCGTAGCCAGGAAAAAAATTCGGAGGGGGTAAGTTTTCGGGGGTTTCCATTGGAAATGGTCGAAAAAGTTCAGTTTTTTGTATTTCGCATATAATTGCATAGAAAAAATGTCGGCAATTTATTTACGGTGACCACACACCGTAAAACCCCTTATATATGCCCATGTTTTAACACTGATTTTGTAATAATTAGTACATATTTTAAATTGGAGTTTTAGAAAATAACGCAATAACTGCAACACAGTTGAGTACCTGATGCACTCTAATAGCAACTGCAATGTCTAAATCCATGATAGGAGGATGTACTGCCATGCATGCAGCTGACAAGAGATCTCTCTATAATGGCAGAGTGTGCAACATATGATCAGTAATACAAATCTTTGCAATTTTGAATCATTCATTTCAAACTTAGCATTTATGAGTCGGTGGGTGCCTAACTATGGACATCATGGGTTAGAGATGTTTATAAGAGGAAAGCCAATCAGATTTAGTTATAAGATCTGGATGTCTTATTCATGAATAGGATGTTCATCCATATCAAGCAACAATTTATTGTGGCAGGAGTAGGCGACCCACATAAACCCCTTTTTGTGAGTGCGTTTTCATGAATTTTGCCTAACTCATCACAGGAAACCATATCACATGCCATTATTTGCCAATCTTTTTACTAGTTACAGTCTTCTGTTTAAGCTGAGGTGTGGGGCAGCAGTCATTCAGAGGTGCTATTCCAGTTCGACCATTACGTCCGTGATGGTCGAACTAGAACAGAACCTCTGAATGACAAGAAAATGTTTGCAAAACAAGAAAGAATGCACATCTCATGCCAAAATTGTTGTTGTTAGGTAGTCAGATAACAATGTAGTAGCATGTTCCAGCAGTATCAATACTGTAAATCCTGTGAAAAGTGCTCAGGCACGTCAAAGGTTGCCATGACACATTGCGATGGGGTCGAGCAATACATTCCTCTCATTAGTCAGGCTCGTTGTTTTTTTCAATTTTTGAAGAAAAACACTACCAAAGAATGTGTCAGGTGCCTCAATAAACTTCAAGTGAACTGTTTTGAAAGTTTTCATACCTTTAAATAAACTGGTTTTCAATAAATTGTGCATAAGCCAATATTGTATCGTTTATTCACGTTGAACTGCCATTGTAAAAAAATGCTAGTGGGAATGACCCAACGTTCCATTTTTGGAACATCCCAAAAATGACCTTAAATGTGAAATATAACTAAAAGATTGTCATTTCTGTTTTAATACCATCAACATACAACGCATATATAAGGGCCATCTCAAAATTCCACCTAAAAGGCATAGTGGGTAAATAAAGGTTAAATGTTTGATTCGCTTGTATGCTACTTCCTGGTCTTTACTTTAATTAAAAGGCGTTGATTCAGTGCTGCCTCTTAAGTTTAAATCTCGTACTACAGGAACTGCTACACGGAATAGTAGAGGACAATTGCCGAGGATTAAACTAGAGTATGTATGAGTGTATGATCTGCTCTTGTCTCAATTTTTGACTTCGCCTATATTGATCTCGAGTCCGTAACTTACCGCTTTCAGATCCATTATCTCCAATTAAGTAAGTGAATAAGTTAGTGTTTTCTTTATTTAACCAGCTGTCATACATTACTCCTTCTAACAAACATGCATGCCTAGGTTAAGAAGGCAATCATATAAACAGTTACTGTAGGCCTATCTATGGCCATTTAGTTAGTATGAGTTGGCCTACAGCATTCTGACTATTATAAAGGTCTCCGCGTGCCATTGTCTGCATTCGGCAAAACCCGGTGATGAGAAGACCTCATCACCGGGTTTTGCCGAATGGAAGGCCGTAGGAAGCAATCCTTCGGCCTCAGGCAACCTGTGAAGGACATGACCCTGTTTTTCCTAGGTATGCCGAATCCATTACCAGGATTCAGATGATGTACATCGTATTGAATAAATCACGTATACAATGCATCTGGTAATCTGTCATTCGATTTAATCTGCCTTTATTCTACGTTTCAAGATTTTTTAATTGTGAGAAAATTTATATTTGTTTAGGGCATGTTACAAAGCGATGTGCCGTAAGTTTCTCGACTCCAATAGCCAAAACACGCAGATTAACCACATGTCTAATATGGCAATGATTGCCCATTTTTTTCAAGAGCAGACGTCAACAGTTTTGAAGTCTGTAGTCAAAGCAGGAACAATAAGCTTTGCGTCTGCGATAGAGAGCAAGTCGTAGAGTTTATTGCTTACGAATTCTGTTGTATGGAACTGAAGAGACACGGGAGAAACCATAATTCTCGGTAGAACGCCACACGAAATGAAAAATTACAAATATATTCGGTTTGGGTAAGGGTTAGGGTTATTGTCGTCGTCAGATAAAGAAACACGTACAATTTTATTCGGGTGAATTAACAGACAAGGTAGATAAATAAATATTATTGGGTGAATTAACTGACAAGTAGGCCTACCTACAATTTGTATTGTATTGTCGGCCTATTGTATAGGCCTAGTTGTGAGACTTTACACTGATATTTATTATAATGAAACAATGTTCTGAAACGGAAAAAGCAATTGAAAATTGTGAAAACTGATTGATATAATCGACGGTAATCATTAGGGCTAGATGAAAATCACGGTCAAAAAGTGAAAAAATACGGCGTACTTTAAAAAGTGTCAAATTCACAGTGAATTCACGGCGCCGATTCACACTCATTTTGTGTTAACAACACATCGCACTGACAAACACTTTTCACTACTTTTTGCGACGTTACGTCGGCGCAGACACTGTGTGACTTAGTAGCCTAAGTAAAAATTAACGATGGCTATCGTTAAGTTGGTTTCAAATTAATAAGGTTCGCTGCATGCCAATAATTCACGAGTGACTTTACTCCGACAATTATTATTGTTAATTAAAACATTGTACGGAATCTAAAAAGTGAAAATTGTGAAAACTGATTGATATAATCGACGGAAATCATGAATTAATTTTTAAACAGTAGATTTGGAACTTTACCCACTAGTAGTCTAGTCGCTGGCAATAGTGACGTTATCATTATTTGTGCTTATTGCATAAACAAGGAGTTTATATCGTATTGTAAGAGGCGAGAAATTATTTACTCTTGATGCAGTTTACAGATGGAAGTCAGAAATATTTGCGTTGCACTGAACTAGTGATTTTATTGCTGGTTAAGTTTTAGAGTATTTATCCCACAGCATGGCTTCGTAAGATTTTCATACATTTGATGTAGTTTTTTTAAATGTGGGATATTAAGACAAAAAGGCAGGAAGAGAACCAAGTAGGCCCATCGAACTTATTACACTAAAATATTCTAATGCTGATGTGTAGCTTTTTTGGTCAATATAGCCTACTCATATCTGCTCGTCTGTCTTTAACTATACCATACTGTGCACTTAGCATGTTAGCAGTACATTACCAGTCTTCATTTATTTAAATAATTTCATTATACTAAGTCATTGTTGCATGATATTGGTAGTATTTTGGTATTGTTATTATTATTGTTATTACTCTTACAATAATTATTTAGGGCCTAAGTCCTAATAAAGTATCAAATACACCCATGAATAATTAGGAAGAGAGATGGGTCAAACTTAGTAGAAGTCAAACACGTGTCTTGGCTACTGTTGCACTGTCCTTGTTGTTTCATGATTATAACCTAAAACCTGTTCTGTGCAATAAACAAATAAAAATGTGCTGCAGTCTTTTTTACAATACGGGGTATTTAGACGACAAGACAAAAAGAGAACCAAGAATCGAACTTATTACATTAGTCTTAATGTCGTCATAATTTTTTACGACAATGATATCTTGGAGATACACATTGGCAAGTTATCCGGTTGCATAAGAGGACGAGCTGTCAGTAGTGTTGTTTTCGTCAACGAAAACGAAAACGAAAATGGCAATTAACGAAAATTAAACGTTTTCGTTGACGAAAACTAAAACTAAAACTAAAATACGCAGACAACTAAAACTAAAACGAAATTTGTAGCAATAAAAACTAAAACGAAACGAAAATTGATCAAACGAAAACTAAAACTAGGCCTATATTTATCAAAAAATAATTTTTAAATTTTGTTCTTAACCTACTTAATTCACCATTTGTATTGTACTGCCTTGTGCATTATGTGCAAACGATATGCTCTGCTAACATCTGTTCATCTGATTTAAGACACGACAGGAAAACGAGAATGAGAACGAGATGTTGCTACTTCCAGTTTTTCTTAATTTACTTTCCGCTAAGAATTCGTCTATTTCGATTTTAACAAAAACTGTGGTACTTTACTGCTCACTTAATTAATGCAGTAATGTCGAAGGCCTCACTCGTATCTGACTTGTAGCGTGACGAGCATCAATGGTCGCCCAAAGGACAGCCCTGTTTTGGATTATTATTATTATAGTATTGAGCATGATGCGACAAAGTGCTGTGTTCAACTTTAGGTTGAACACAGCACTTCTAATTTCGCAGTTTAGGGCCGTCCATAAAGTACGTCACGCTCCAGGGGGTTTAAGAAAGTGTGACAGTTTATGACAGGGGAGGGGGGTCAGGCCATGTGTGACGTCACACATTTATTTTTTTTAAATTTTATTTATAATTTATTTTTTATTTTTTAGTAGAATTTCATAGCTTTAAAAATAATTTTCAAAAATTTTCTGAAACATTTTAATTAGTTTTATGTCAAAATAGCATGAAATGCATATCTCCTGAATGTGTTTTTCACGATTCCTCTCGCTAGGAGCGCTAGTAATAATGCTGTTGCGAAGCCTTGTTTATGTATTAGCCTTGCTTTCGGAAAGTGTGACGTACTTTAGGGGGTCCGAGTTTTGTGACAGTTTGTGACAGGGGGGAGGGGGTAAAATGGTCAAAAATAGCGTGACGTACTTTATGGACGGCCCCTTAGCAATCTTTATTATTCGTCCACTTTCATCAATCCAACTTCTCCCTTGGGCAAGAATTCTTTTAATCAATCCAGCTTCTATTTAAACAGCAATTATTTTTTATCAATCCAGCTTCTATTTAATTTTAAGCAAGAAGCTTTTCATCAATCCCACTTCTATTTAAGTAAAAATTATTTTCATCAATCCGACATCTATTTATCAAGAATTCTTTTCGTCAATCCAACTTGTATTCGACCAACGCTAAAACCCATACAATAATGGCTAATAATTAGGAACACTAATAATTATTATGAGAAATTACCAAACTTCAAGTGACTGGTGGTGCTCGGACAAACAAACCCTGAATATTTAGTTTTTTGTGTCTAAAATTTAAATGGAATTAAATAATTGGTAAAACTTAAACTGACATTAAATTATTACAACTAAAACTTAAACAAACTTACTAAAACTAAAACTAAAACTAAAACTAAAATTAGCTTACTAAAACTAAAACTAAAACGAAAATTGATCCATAAAAACTAAAACGAAAACTAAAACTAATATTGACACACAATAAAAACTAAAACTAAAACTAAAAATGAAGACTAACAATCATAACTAAAACTGAAACTAAAAATGAGACATTATTAAAACAACACTAGCTGTCAGAAGCCGCACCAAAATGAACTACAGAAGACGGAGCTTATAAAATTTTGAAAGATAGAAGAAGCAAACACGGAAACGTGTTCAAATTGTGCGTTTAGGTTTATGTTGAACTGAATAGCAAGTAGCGAATATATCGCTGACAGATTCGTCAAATACGAATAATGCGAGTTCATTCGAGTTAATGGCGAAGAACTTCATTAACAAGACGTGTCCCGGCGGCGGAGATCCGATCAAGTCCCTCTACCCGATGGTCAACGAGGACGACACCCCTCTGCCGAGACACTGGAATCCCAAGGATAGGTTCAGCTATCTCGGACTCGCCTCAAATAACCTCAGAGTTCTCTACAAAGGTTCGTTCAGCCTTCATTTGGATCGTTAGTACAGCTTGATTCGTCTTTAAAATACTACAGGCTGTTTCCAAAGTCGTTCTGACCGATGTAGCCTGGTTTAATTAAGAATTATTTTCTGTTGTAAAGTTTCTGGGTGGGTGGGTTGTTGGTCTAAACAATGACGTACACAGTAACTGCGCCAGTCTTTTGTTTTGTTGTTTTTCTTGGCTGTCATGATAAAACTGCTGACTAAACTGAAACAGTTCATCTAAACTGAAACAATGAAACCCTCAGACAAACCGATTTTGATCTAAATGTGTGTGTAATAAGCAATCACACGTAGTTTTTAACTGGGTTAAGTTTGTTGTTGTTTCAGTGTTAGAACTTTGATCTTGGGTACAGAACTTTCATACTGCGTTGACTCCCATTATGATAAGGGTCCTGTAATTTCAGAGAAGTTTAATTTGATGGTATAACACAGCAATATTGAAGTGATGGAAGGTCTTGTTAATTAAGACTCTTGTGAATAAGTGATTTAATGAATAATAATGGTCGTGGTTACATGTGATTTTTACACTTATTCCTTTATTTCATGGTGTAACTTGAAATTTTATGCACCCTCTCTTAATGACTTTGCCATGTTCTTTCAATCATAATTTAATTGTGCCTTAATACTATTTTTCAATGCAAATGAATATTTCTTAATAATATTTAGTAATTTTTATGTAGTTATGTTCTGATCTTCAAAGGTCCTCTTTGAGTACATTCCTGTAATAGTGCACTCCTTAGGTTAAAGATCGTGAAAAAGGTTTAAACTTTTAGCAAACTTACAGTATCAGGGGCTGAAGGCAGTATATTTTGGCATGTATATTTGGGCATGCTGCACGGACGCCGAACGGTACCAGGTTTTGTAATGATGACACTAACCCGAACCCTGACCGACACTCTGATGCCAGTAAACTTGCGCACTATATCCTTCAGCCTCCATTACTATAAGCTTGCCAAAATTTCTGCTGATGATTTAAGTACTTAACAGTTTTTAAGGGTTTGTCCTACATTTCATCACCACTTCAGACCCTGGAACTTTCTTCCAGTTTATGTTAATTCCAACCAGTGTGTTCACCTCTGGGTCAAAACTGATAACTATGGCATTTCCCCAGAAGAAGAATGTTTCACTGTTTGAATGTTCACCATTCTAGGTGTTCACTATTTCTAACTGCTTATCACTACAGATATCTGATCACTAACCCCCTTGGATGCAGCTGACTGGTCCTATGAAACAATTGACATCAAGTTCCAGATTCTTCCTGTTATTATTTCCTATCTGTGTTTACTTGTACCTGGTTGCGGATTGACAACTATCGATAATAAACAAATATACATATAGTTATATACCTGGTATAAATAGACTGACTTCTCAGATGTTGGCCAGACTTCTTGAGTAGATAATGATTTGTGACTATGGTTGCACTAGAACAGGGGTCTCCAAAGTACGGCCCGCGGGCCACATCCGGCCCGCTAAGGCCTTTAATCTGGCCCGCGGAACTCTCCTTGAAGAAACAAACTGAATTGGGAAAATTGAAAATTTTAACTCCGCTGTACTCTGACATGCTTATTGCCAAAATCCATGTCGCTGTTTGTAAGGCACTGTGCCTGATATGCAATGACACCATTTGCAGTGCTTAAAGAGTACAATATTCTGAGACATTATGAATCCAAGCATTCATCGCATTACTCACAATTCACTGGACAGCTGCGCACAGAGAAATTTTTTCTTCGGAGTTTTGGCCCGTGGAGCTTTAAAAAGTCAGCAATGTGGCCCACCGCTGGAAAACTTTGGAGACCCCTGCACTAGAAGCGACTATCAATTATTACCTTGCACATTTTGATAGCACTTAGCACTATTGAAGTAATTCGATTGATACATTTAGTTGTTCCCTAGGAACAGGAATGCTTATCGGTTTACCATTTAAATATTGCATTAATACAATACTGCAGTATTGCAATGGTGCATTATTACAATGGCCATTATAAATTACAATGGTGCATTATTACAATGGCCATTATTACAATGGTGCATTATTACAATGGCCATTATTACAATGGTGCATTATTACATTGGTACTAAAGATGTCTTTAAGATTAGATTAGTGTAACAGCAAATAAAAGATAAAGAAATGACGTAGGTGTAAAATTTCGTAGATTGAATTACTCCCATTGTTGTTATTAAAATTTTTAATGCATGGAAAGTCACACAAAAATGCAACTAACATTTGATATCCAGACATTTGGAAGCCAGTGTGATTTACATGTAATAAATTTTGGGGTTTTCTTGAAGGAAGAAAAATAGTTGAGCTTTGGGGAAACATTGTTAGTTGTTTCCATTTCTTGGGGCCAGCAACATGGTTATGTGTTGTGGTTCAGACCCATGGATGCCCGAGGATCTCAGGCTGAGGGTAAAGGTGTAAGGAGAGTTGGGGAATGGTAATGCTTATATAGGCCAGTCACACAGATGAGTTTAAATCTTATCCTGAATTATTCAACAGGTTGCCAATGGAGCTGACCAAGTAGGTTAACGGAGACTTAAATGAATTTGTGCAAGGAGATGCACAGAGCTCAATGCAGGCAAGGAATTTTTGGATTCGGATAAGCCTTTTGAGTTCAAGGTATGAGAGACGTGCAAAAACCGAGTTGACATAATGAAGAAAGGTGAGAGAAGATGAGGGCAGGCTGTCGTTTGTTATGTATCTTTGGTAACAGCTGACCCAAGGCTCAAAACTAGATGACAAGAAAGCTCTTTTTCTCCAATGAATATGGTGGTTTTGTCATGCTTTGTATGGGTGACATGTGCATGACTCTGTGAAGCCTTTTATAGGCTTAGTATTTAACAAAAAGTAATTGTAGCACCATTGCTCTGTCCTGCTATTGATATGTGAAAAATTGCAAGCTTTCATTGATCATATGGCTTACGGGTAAGCAGCTGCTTCTTTTATAAATTGGTTAATTGAGAAACAGGTGTTTATGGGTGAAACTTGGATGAACTTCTGCAGGTTCAATGGCTAGGTCTCTTTAATGAACCATTGCATATTACTATAAATTATAATCATAAATTTATATGGGAAGAGGAGCTTCTTCTAACCTGCAAGCATGAAACCACAATCAAATCTAATGGTGTTCAAGTGCTTACACAAGAGAGCGAAAGAGAAAGACGAAGGAATTCATGTCACTGTTTATTAGTCAATCCATTTGGACTTAAAATATTGGCAGTTTCCATTTGCATCCCATTAACTGGTCCATAAATTTCCATTAATAGAGTAGTTATTCCACCACCTTTTGGAATAACTCTTGAGCAAGCCTATTAATGGCAATCAAAAGATTACCATAGATCAACTTACTTGAGTAGCAAGCTTCTGTTTGCCTGACTATACAACTGCTTCATGGATGAAAATTGCCTAACGGTTGGAAGGCAATCTTATTGTGTTTAGAACTCTTCATCTTTAGATTTTTCATATAAATACTAGCCTGTGGTGTCATTTCTGTCTAAGTAGGGCTCTTGTTCACGGGCTGCTGGGTTTTCTTGTTTCGAACTCGATTGGCTCTGCGTCTAACCCTTTGCTAAAAATGCCTTGTACTGTAGCAAATGCCGCTACATCAGAATTTGTCAGATTAGACCAATTGTTGAGCTATTTCTTCATCGCAGAAGTTGAATCTCTTGTCATGTTATGGTTTTGAATCTGTCTATGCATTGAGGCCTTTTAAGAACCGCTTGGAGTCACTCCTCACTGACATAATCTGACTTGAAGGCTTCTGTGGATCCATTATTATAATTGAATTCACACTGAAGCCATAACCAACGCTGTTTCCATGTGCCGAGATGTATGTATGTATGCACGAGCACTTGTTATAGCGCCCCTACCAGATTGCCCATTCAGAGGCGCTCCCGACTACAGCGCGGACACTGCATCGGAGTTTCACGCCGAAGCGCATGACCAATTGTGAGTGAAGGACTTGCCCAGGGTCCCTACGCGGCGGCTTGAGGTGGATTCGAACGCGCAACCCTCCAGCTGCAAGGCACCGAACATACCCCTATACCACCGCGCCCCACAATGATGGGGAATTTCTGAAGGAAGAAGTTGAGAGCTGGAGAAGGTTCTTTGCAAAAGTCTTTCACTGACACACCAAATCCCATTCGTGGCTGACAAATATTCGGAGTGTGTACATGAACCAGGTCGTTGATGGTTTTGACTACGATATTCATAGAACATAGCCAGCTGTTTGCTGGAGGGGTGACTTTGATGATGGCCTGGTGCCCAGTTAACGGGGCTCTGACTGCTTTGAACTGTTTTCGTCGTTTTTTTTGAGTCCTTGTGTTGTTACTGCCCTAACTACGTCTGCCAGTGGGCCTGACACTGCCGAACTTGAACTTACTGCACCTGTCACTGCTGCACCTGTCGCCGTTTTACCTTGTCACCGCTGCACCTTGACTGCCCTTGGATGGTCTGTCTCCATTGCTGTGCTCACTTTCACTGAGACTGTCCTAGTTTGCCTACCATTGAAATGGCATACCGTGTCATCTGGTGCAACCTGCTGCTTGTCGTTGTTTTTTTTTATCTGTGCCTTTGAGAAATTCTTTAAAAATGCTGCTATATAAGTGAACAGATATACATCTTCATTAGCTCAATATTTGTGTATGCTGGTTGTGGAATGTAAACTGAGGAGACTTGTGAGTGTCTGACGACCAGATTATTCATTTGTGAATAAGATCCGATCTGTAGGAGCAGGGCCAGTTAAAGTGCCACACCAGCATCTAGGAAGTCCAGTCTTATATTTATGCCATTATATAGAAACTCAACACCAGTGGCAAACTTTTTTTAATTGCTTGGCTGCCTGTGTTGCGCAGCTGTGTTAATTCTGAGCCAAATTGTTGATCATGGCCCTTTGTCTGTGTACCGAACCAGTCAGTTCAAACCACAGTGTATTGTAGAAGGAGTTAATGTAATGCATCAAAGCATATATACAGCACCCTGTGGGGTTGCCCCGGAACTTGCCCTTGTTGGATCTGACCTATCCTTGACACTCTAATTCCATTTCTGCTGGCACAAGTGCTCTCTGAGAGTTTTTCCATCCTGATTCTTTCGACCGCAGACTTTTGGTTCTAGTTTACATAAGCATTTGGCTGCCATATGGGAAGCCTAACAACTTTTGACTTACAAGTCCTGGACGATGGAATCTGGTTTCTGATAGCAGAATCCAGGTTCCATCGTACAACCTCGGTGTAAAGCTCCCACGTCAGTTATCCTGTTATAACAGGGTTCTGTTTTAATTTGAGGTCATTCTAAGACTGAGCTAAATTTAGAATCCATGCCCATGAACATTCTTGATCTTTGAAATTGTAATTTGAATTGAATATTTATATAGTACCACTCAAGAGCTAAACAAATCTGAGACACTTTCTGTGCAATGGCTATAAACCGCTATATGATGTTAAATGTAAGTTAGAACTAGGATTATATCAGTTAGCAAAACAATGTGCAGTAAATTAGAATGGCGGGTTTGTGTTGCTGCTATTACAACAGCCATTGAAAGCCATTCTATTTGACCATCACTTTTCACAGTAGCACCTCTTAAACAGTGTTTCTTGTTTCTTATGGTGAGATTAACATGTAGATGTATGATTGTCATTGCAATGTCTTCAGTTGCAGATCATGGCAAACCAAAATTGCTTAAGAGACTAACCCAATATCTTCATAAACTGAACTTAATGTACAGAATTGTCTAAAAGCTCTAGATTATAATAGAATGTTTGATGAGGGAATGAAGTTGTGTTTTGGTCTGCAAATCATGCATAGATTCCAAATTTCAATTTCCTGCATAGCAAGTGTCGGCTTTCAAGGGTGGGTTAGGCTGTGACTGGTTTATAGTAACGAGGGTGTGTCCACCACAGATAAGTTCAGTCCAATTTGGAGCAGAGGGGTGGGATGGCAAAGGAGGTTCAGGTTCATCTCGGTTACACAAGGGACCTGTTACCGGATGTGCACAGTTACACTGGGCGTTTGTGTAGACAGAGCCACCTTTCACGTCGTTTACAGAAAAGTTTCCGTCTGGCTTCCTAATCGAATTTAATCTGATCTCCCTTTTGTTTGGTGCACTGTCCGTCGTCTGATCCAGGAATCCTTTATTCTTCTCCATTGTCTGCATTGTTCTTTTACTCCTCTTAGTCAGTCAACCCCTTTTTGTCCACCATCAGGTCTTGTAGTGCAGCATTCTTGGTCTTCTTGCAGTCCTTCTTTCTTCCTTTCTTTTCAGTGCTGATCTGAGGAGGGAGCCGCTACAAATTATGGGTCCAGTCTAATTCATTATTGTCTCCTTTGAGCTTTAGATACTAGTCGGATAATAACTGCTGGTACCAGCATCTAGTGTATGAGTCACCCAGTGACTAAAATCTTGCAGTCTGTGTCCACTCTTCACTCTGACCCTCCCCACTGATGGGTTGTTATTCAAAGGACAAATGCTTAACTGTAATTGTGGTGATGATGGCATTGAAATTGTTCAGGAAACAAGTTCATATAAGTCATGCCCGCATTTTCTTTAGCCTCATGTCACTGCCGTCTAGAGGTTTTAAAGTTATGCAACTTGAAATGAAGTTTTGTTTAAACAGGGAATTCCTCTTAAGACAGGCTGTTCTTAAGACTCGTAAACAATGCTCAGACTATTATCAGCAAACTGTACACACCACTTCTTGTCCAAACTGTGATTAATACATACGCTCGTATTGTTCGTAATCAACTATGTTCTTTGCAATAGTCTTTTTCTAGTGAAGTCCATACAGGAAAATGTTCTTTGATATTCCCTTCATGTATGAAACGTTTAATTTAATCAGGCATACTCTGTTAGAATGTTCTAGTCACTGTCCAAAATCCCTTGATGGTAACAGTGTACCTATAACTATATGCCCCTGCTTGCATACATACATGGTGCTGTGATGATATTGATGATGATGGTGATGTTGATGTTCTTGTAGGGTCAGGAAAGAATCACAAGGATGCGGCCAGCGTACGTGCCACCCATCCGATCCCTGGCGCTTGTGGTATCTACTACTTTGAAGTCAAAGTCATCAGCAAAGGAAGAGATGGGCAAGTTCCTATAACACTTTCTCATTTCATTTGCGTCGTCACATTTCTTCAAATCTCCCTCACTCAACTTTCTATCTTCTGTCAGTTTTCAAATGTCATTGAGGTCTAACACTTAAAACTTACTTTATACTTAGCTCCACCCCACCATAGCCTGACTTCTAGTTGCCAGTAATTCAACAGTGTTTGTCCATCAGGTTACTTACTATTTCTACTGCAGTTTTTCTTGAATGATCTTTGACTGATGCTTGTATGGTGCTATAGATATCATTGGATTAGATAAGAATAGATTGGCTTTGATACGACTGATGTTCCTAGTAAGTAAGTAAGTATATCCTTTATTGAAAAACCAACTGCTAACCGCATTTTGGTGTACAAAGATCATCAAATATAAAAAAAATTAAGTATAAAGCATAAAGTATAAAGGTTTTGACAGGTCCTAGCTACCTGGACATTCATGTTTCATGTGTGTAAAGAGTAGTATTGTTAATTTGTTACAGGAAGCCAGGCAGTACAGTTGAAATGCAATTGTGGTTTTGGGAATGATGAGGTCTTTGTATTTTCAAGCACATGTGCAATTAGTTTGGGGGAACCATTTATGGGCTAAATTTGCTGTGAACTTTAGTGGCCTTTGCTATTCAACTACCTGAAGTTTATTTTGATACACTCTTAGACATAATTTCTGCAAATCGAGAGCACATCTGAGGTGTTTCTGTTGGGATTAAGGTACGAGACTAGTTAGGTGTCTTAGCCACATTCACAGCACTGTCGAGAGGCACTTGAAGGGCAGTCTATTGTATGTTCAGTGCACAGATACAATCATTATAGGCGTGGATCTGGGCTGAAGGAGAGCGGTGTGTGTGTGTGTGTGTGTGTGTGTGTGTGTGTGTGTGTGTGTGTGTGTGTGTGTGTGTGTGTGTGTGTGTGTGTGTGTGTGTGTGTGTGTGTGTGTGTGTGTGTGTGTGTGTGTGTGTGTGTGTGTGTGTGTGTGTGTGTGTGTGTGTGTCTGTTTGAATGTATTTGTGTGGATGTTTTTGTTTATCTTTGTGGATGTGTATTTATATCTGAATGTTTGTGGATGCAGACCTGGATGCAGTTTCTTGTTTGTGTATGTGTGAATGTTTGTGTGTGTATGTGTGGAAGATTGCATGTCTATGTAGCTATTTGTGTGTATCTATATATAGATGGCTGTTTGTCTTTATAGGTGTCTGTATGGATGGTTGTATGTGTCATTGTGTCTCTGTGTGAGAGATTTGTGTGTCTCTGCGTATGTGTTTATGTGTGTGTATGCATGTTTGTGAGGATGTATGTGTGTGTGCTTGGATGTTTCTATGCTTCTGTATACATGTGTGTATCTTTGCACTTGTCCGTTGTTTACTGTTGGTTGTGTTTCGGATTCTACCACTAAACAGGATCTGTTGCCTTGACATTTTCCATAGCCCAATGTACAGTTCTCTGGAAATGGCTATTTCAGGCAAAGCGTCACCAGGTCTTAATGACTCATAGTGTAGCAACTGTGACACTGACATAAGCTTAACCACTTAAGACTGCTTTGTCACTTGTTGATATCGTTTGATTTTCAACTTCCGGTTACTGGTTGGGTGTGTGGCTATTTCTGGCAGTTGTGGTGGTGAAACTTTGCAGGTGGAATTCTGAATTTCACAAGATAAGGTTGGGCTGAACTGCCAGCAGAACATGACCCTTCCTTTGTGATTTTATTGTTCTAATATTTCTGAATTTCACATGCTGAAATTAACTACTGTTCTTCTTGAATTTCATTGTGGGAATTCTTAATGTCACTTGCTGAATTTATGCAAGCCCAAGAGCAGAAAGCTGAGCACTGTCCCTTTTGAATTTCACCTTTGGACTGCAGAATTTCATGCAGTTAGCCTGTTAAACTGGACAACCCTGTGAGCAAAATAATTCTGTTCCTTTTGGATTACCCAGTAATATCCTGCTTTAAATGGCAGTGCATACTGGATTTCCATAGTCAGTGGAAATATGACTCTTGTAACAAGTGTCCAGTACTGTACATTCTGTTACATGCTTGCGTTTGTGACTTCATAACTTTCTGTTACCATCATGGCTGTAGGAAATTATTTGGATGTGATTGCAACCTTAAACTCTTCATTCCGTTCTGATTGATCTGTGATTGAACATCTCTGTATGTTTGTGTGTGCCAAGTAATTATAAATTTATATAGCACCACTTTAAAGAAAACTGAGCTGTGCTTGTCTATAATATGATGTTAAATGTCAAATATGGCTAAAAACAGAAAATTCATCAGTAACAAGAAAACTGCTCAGAGAACTAGACGAGTGACCAGTGGCAGGCACATGCACACACACTCGCGTGTGGGTGTGTGTTTGTTTGTTTCTGATTGGATATTTATACAGCTCATGTGCTTGCTCTCATACGCATATAGATAGATGTACGCTTGAAGATGTTTAGAAAGCCTTTTGTACGGTCTCCCCCCATAACGTGCTATCAGGCCATGATGTCATGATGAGTCCTGTGTCACTTTGCCTGTATGCATGGATATCTTTGTTTCCATTTGGGCAGTTCCTTGGTAATATTCAAATATAACATTAAGCAAATATTACATGTATGCAACAGAGCAACAAACGTAGCAGATGACTGGAGTTTGCGTTCTTACTGTACTTGAAGTAGACCTCAGTCGTCTCAAGGAGAAGACAAATACTTCTGTAATAATGAAATGTTATTGGACAATATGATTGTGTAGTTATAATGAGAAATTTATAATTGGGCATTTATATAGCACCACTGCATGGAATATCCTCAGTGGTGTGCCAAGGGACGCTGCCGTATGTCACATGGTTTCGTTTTCAGACGCGACCATCAGTGTGCAATTATAATGAGGGTGCTATAGACATTAGGAGATCAGGTGTTTTGTGGCACTGCTCATTACATTGTAAAATGTAGAGGGGAAACATTCTTTTTTGTTCCACGAGTTAGGACCACTATGGCCCAAACTAGATCTTTTGCCACTATTGGGCCCTCCCTATGGAATGCCTTTCCCTCCTCTCTACGTGTTACCATTCTTTCTGGGTCTCTTCCTACAGCCTTCTCCCTCCTCTAAAGTCTAAACGTTCTTCTTCTCTTGGGGTTCTCGCACCGGGAGCGCTACTGAATGGCCACTGCTGTGAGTGGTGCTATGTAAATTAATAAATGCAATACAATTCCATGAGATGTTAATAGAAGTTTTCCTGTGGTTTTTGTAGATACATGGGAATCGGTCTGTCTGCGTTTTCGGTCAACTTGAACAGACTTCCAGGTACTAGTCAAGACTTTCTCTGAGAAGAATGTTCTGCATTTCTGGCTTGCAGCTTAATCTTAATGTAATATGGAATCTGTTCAGCACATCTTCACGAGATCGCCTGAGATGAGTTCCCAGCAGAGCCCCAGTTCAAATGATCAGTGAATACCCATATGCCATATCAGTTAATAATTCTCTCCTTTGATCTTTAGATACAAGTGGGATAATAACTGAGTCTAGTGTATGAGTCACCAAGTGACTAAAATCTTGCAGTCTGTGTCCACTCTTCACTTTGACACTTGCTTGGAGTGAATGTGTGACTGAATAAGAGAATAAATGTGTGAAGACTTCTATAGCACCATTATCAGGTGTTCTGTTGATGGTCATAACTAAGGTCACAATTAAGTCATTCCATTACCTTTTAGGTTGGGATAAGAATTCCTATGGTTACCATGGTGACGATGGGAATTCGTTTTGCTGTTCTGGCACTGGTCAACCGTACGGACCAACGTTTACGACAGGCGATATTATCGGTTGCTGTGTCAACCTCATTGACGGCTCCTGCTTCTACACAAAGAACGGAGTCAACCTCGGTAACAACTGGAACAACTTCTAACTTAAATTACTTCAAAGGAAATGTTCTGACTTATGCAGTCCTGACAAATTCTAGTGTAGGTCTCTTTGGTCATTATAACTGAAATCACTGTGGAGACAAGCTTTAATAAATCTGGAACACTTCTAGTTTAACAACTGAATTAGAGAGTGACACAGGGACAGAAT
Organism: Aporrectodea caliginosa; assembly: GCA_020284085.1. Taxonomy (NCBI): domain Eukaryota; kingdom Metazoa; phylum Annelida; class Clitellata; order Crassiclitellata; family Lumbricidae; genus Aporrectodea; species Aporrectodea caliginosa. The sequence continues at coordinate 1,236,392 of JACEVL010000225.1, read as the reverse complement.
GTCTCCATCCCCACTCCATTCCTCTGTGTACATCCCAACTTTATCCCAATCAGGTTTGTCCTCATCCCCAAGAGGTCTGTCCTCGCCCCCATAAGGTCTGTTCCATCCCCATAAGATGTGTTCCCATCCCCACCTCAATGAAGCAAAATGACAAGATAAAAATGCTCCTGCACATTTAACAGTTCTGCTAAAGCCTTAAGTTTTTAAATATCAGAATACTTCACTGATATTGAAAAGATGTCAAATATTAAAGGATTTCAATTATGTAGCTTGATGACTTAACATTGTGTGCAGACTTGGTTAGCTTAATGGATAGTTCACTACTACAGTGGATGAAGTTGTGACCATTACCTCGGTAAATACCGACTTGTATTTTCATCCCCACTTTAATAATGCAGGCTTTGCTACCATCCCCCATGGTACTACCACCTATTCTGACACCATTACAATAGTAACCGTTTGGTAGCTTGCACTGGTAGGCTCTGTGGGGCTAAGGAGTGTGAGCCCAGTTGCAAGTAAAAGACATGATTAAAACACTTGTGTGGGATTAAATGTGTCATTGGTTGTGTTGTGACTTTTGAAGATGGTGTTGTGAAAGATATTTATAGCAGTTTTGTTCATTCTGTTTTCAGGCATAGCTTTCCGAGATCTTCCAGTAAGTACATTTATTTCATTACAGTATAAATCTTGTCTCCGAAGTAGACCAATGTGCCACAACCAGACCAATTTGTGGCTTGTACTCGCTGGCTACGCCAGACCCAAGCGACCTCTAGTGGTGTCGTTCTTGCTGGTTACACCAGACTCGAGTGACCTCTAGCGGTGTCTGTTGCTGACCTGCTGCGCGGGACTCGAGCGTGCATGCGTGGTGCGTGACTCGAATGTTGAAAGACAGACATTTCTGTTATAGTATTAATCTTCAGTTGACAACATAAGCTTGTTTCTTCTTATGCTAACAGCATTTATATTTTATTAAGATTGTGCATATGTATGCATGCATGTGACTGGATATTTATGCAGTGCATTTATGGACTTGAGGGTTTTTGAGTGTGACTATTTGATAGATTTTACAAGATATTAATTATGTACATAATGTGAATTTTATGCTTTCCATCAGTTGTTTATGTTTTCTGTGGTAAGTTTCATCGAGCCTTTTCAGCCATCTATCTGGAATGGCTGGGGATGCTGTTTGCAAATAATACTAGTCCCTGAATTGCAGCAAGTTTGTTTGTTCAGATGGGAAAGAAAACCTGGAAATTTTGCAATGTCTGACCCCACGTCAAGGCCTTCCAATGCTGCCATTGCCTCTTCAATGATCTAAGAAAAATGATCACCTTCTCTACAACAGCTCGTCAATCAAGTGAACAAGCTTTAGGCAAAATTATTTGGTCGACTGTTGAGCCAGTGGTGCAACAGTGCAGTACAATGATCTGTCAGTAGCGCCCTTAGCCCGATATCTACTGATTGTGAGTGCTAGCCTCTGTTGAGTGGACTGAATAGTTCTGAACAAGTATGCACGGACACTTGTCACCCTTACGCCATGTTGTGGAATATGGTATGTGGGGAAGTAAATGGGATGCGATGCGCTGGCCTCGCATCCAGGAGCTTGGATTCATCATGCTGGAACAGGGTCTTACAGGGAACGATCTCCAGCCCTCTGTTCCACTCGATAGCATTACTTTACTTTACTAGACTGTTTAATCTGTGTTTTGTTGTGTTGTTGAAGCCCAATCTCTATCCAACCGTTGGCCTTCAGACTCCAGGAGAGATCATTGAAGCCAACTTCGGCCAGAGTCCGTTTGTCTTCAACATCAGCGACTACATCAAAGTAAGACAGCATCAACCAGTTGTTCTGCTGTAGAGTTAAAACATTAACATTAACCCTTTGAACCCTACACTCCCACACGTTTGTGTTCCCTGAGCTCCCAGCAGAATTTAGGGATTTTCAATGATTTTAGGGTTTACTGTTTCTCTCTGGTTATATATGAGATACAGACACGAGTTTATTTTACTAATCTGAAGTCAAAGAATCCATAAAAATTATGTTCAACATTCAACGATGTACAGTGACCTTGAAAATCTAGGTCACCTAAAGATCAAAGTTCACTATATTTTACAAATGGATTCATTTATGAAACAGATATGAAAATTTCCTTTTATTTTATCATGAATCATTTGGTTTTGCATCTTGTAATAAACTTATAAAGCAATTTATCTCCAATACTGTACTTTTGGGTGATAGTACATGAAGCAGTTGTCATCTCCAGAGCAAACACAAAGTAAAACTTTCCACTCTGAACACCACAAAACAGTGTTTCTTATATTCGGCAAATCTGTAATTCTTGTGTGTGGAGTCTGCCTTTTCTCATGCTTATGTGTCTCATAGCAAACAACACAGTTTATTGCTTCCTTCAACAATTGATATGACATGGAGCGTTTGATTGCTTCACCAGCTGCGATTCCTCAATATCGACACCTCGTCCTTGCGGTCCCTTTCTGCCAATGTAATGAACACCTTTTATTATGCCAAATAGGCAGAAACACCAACCAAAATACAGAAATGAGAGAGAGAATAATGTTAAAACATAAAGCATTAATTATGGTCCTAATAGCAGATCAGCCTAAAGTACACAAGTCATCAGACTACTGTATAAACTTACTATATAGACTAGCAATGGCTTCATGTTTATTCATGTAATTGCCAACTTGTTCATTGCAAAGATGTTCAATAAACATAAATTATGGAAAGTACTGAAACATTTGTTTTGTTGGTTATCTATGGGGAGTTGGGGACTGTCGAGATTTTGCAAAACATAGGCACTTGTAAGTGCACCAATGGAATCTGGCATTTTCTTTGAACCCACCTTTTCGTTTGGGTTGAAACTGTGTCCTGGTCAGAGAATGATGAAGAATCTGGTGACCATATTTATCACCTACGACATCTTGCACAGCTGTATGACGGCCAGAGTTTTTGGGTATATATGCCTCTTTTTGACGTGCTTCTTGTTGACGCAGAAGCTCCTGCAATGTTTTGTTCATCTTCACTGGAATCACTGCTCTCTGGGTCTTCAACGTTGTCTTTGCTTTCACTCTCTAAACCTGAAAAATTCTATATTTCATCATCTAAATCCTCCGAATCACTGCGAGCCATAAGTTCCAGAAGAACTTCAGCAACTGTTTTCCATTTCTTTTTGTCTACAGAGACTGCCGTCTTACCGGTTTTACATTTGTTGGCCATCATTGAAAATATGCACTTTTGTTGACACAGGTTTTCCTCCTTTTTCAGTGCTGCTTATCCTATACAGCTATTTATAGCTGTGGGGTGTATCGGTTGGCTTGCACGCCAATTCTTTATATTAAAAGTGGCTTTAGGGTTATATCATAATAACATCTGGACCGAAAAATCGGTCCTTCAATATATTTTTCTGTCTTTCAGGTTAAAAGGGTTAAAAGAGGTGCTCATACATCAGTCTGCTTTTCTATGGCTTTACCATCCAATATCTTGTCTAGAGGCCCAAAGTGTTCATGCTTTAAAAATTAATTAAAATTCTGTGTATTGACTAGCTGTAAGCATTCTTGTTGACAACTGACATTGCAAAGCTCCCAAAAAGGAAGTAGCTTACTACTTACCATGCTATGTAATTGCATGGGGGGTCCGGTGGCGCGTTGGATAACATCTGGCGAAGAGTGCGAGAGGTACCGAAGTTCGAGCCCCGTTGGGCGGATTTGCTTTGTAGGCTGCTATTAGCGCCGTTGTATTACAAGCTGTCTGTTCTGTTAGTAGTTAACTAGTTAAGATTGTTCAATTGCATAACATGTAAATGTACAGCGCAGTGCGTTTGTCAGGCGCTAAATTAAAGAAAAGATATTATTATTATATTATTATTATTTACATTTATAAGTATGTTTATATGGAGTCTGTTAAAGACATCTTGCGTAGCATCACTGTGCTGGCCAGTGTCATAATGGCAGTTTAATGAAGTGGTCATGAATTGACGATGCCTGCATAGAATGGGAGAGAGAGCACTTGCTTTATGTAGCGTTCTGTGTGTCTGCTGTTCTTAGGAGTGGGAGATGAAGACCAAACTGAAGATTGAAAACTTTCCAATTCCAAATGCCAAGGGAGAATGGCAGGTGGCATTGCAGAAGTAAGTTGTTGTCATCACTTCAAAGTTTTGAAAGTTTACAGTTGACATTGAAAGTTCACAGTTGAAGTGGAAAGGTAACAGTTCGAGTTGAAAGTACACAATTTGCACCAGAATTGTTATTCACGTGTTGCTATATTTTTCAAACTGTTTTGCATGTTGCTAAGAACAGTTAGAATTTCAGTATAAGACATGACCCAGTTTCTTCTTATGCTGACTCTAGTGTTGTAATTTTTTTTAAAGACTGTTGTTTTCAACGACTGTTGTTTTCAATAACTTGAATTTTGGAAGAGTGATGCCAGAAAAACGACCAGAAGTGTTGAATTGAAATTTAATTTGTTGGCAGAGAATTGACTAATTTTACACTCAGTTCAACTTAATGTACATCTCAGTTTAACTAAATATACACTCAGTTTAACTAAAATGTGCACTAAGTTGAACTAGATATACACTCAGTTTAACTAAAATGTGCACTAAGTTGAACTAGATATACACTCAGTTTAACTAAAATGTGCACTAAGTTGAACTAGATATACACTCAGTTGAACTAAATGTACTAAATATGCACTCAATTTACTGAATGTACACAGCTGAACTGAATGTGCACTGAATCTAACTAAATTCACACTCAGTTGAACTAAATGTAGGCTACTAAATATGCACTCAATTTACTGAATGTACACGGCTGAACTGAATGTGCACTGAATCTAACTTAATTCACACTCAGTTGAACTAAATATAGACTTGGTTTAGCTATTGCACACTCAGCTGAACTAAATATAAACTGAAATTAACTAAGTGCATGTCTGCTCAGTTGAACTAAGTATATACTCAATTTAACTAGATGTACACTGAGTCAAACTAAATATATACTCTGTTTAACTGCCAGTAAATGTACACTCATTTGAACTAAATGTACACTAAGTTAAACTAGATGTATACTCCGTTTTAATCCATGTCCTCTTCTGCAGGATAATCCTCTGCTTACTGAGGAGATAAAAAACAATCAGAAAAGAAGTTTGAGTTTTACCTGAGGTCATACGAGATTTGTTAAAAATCAGAAGAGCATAAAAATGCACCTTGCGTAGGTAGATGGTGAGCAACTGCTGACTATTTATAAGTGATAGTTGCTTATTATTTGGTGTTTTAGGATTGTAATAACATATCTGATCCACCACGGTTACTACGCAACGGCCAAAGCATTTGCCGACAGCACAAGACAACAGTTTGACGAAGACAAAACCTCCATTCAGAACAGGCAGAGTACGTGTTGAATGTGATTTCATTGTCTACTGAGTGCAGATAAGGCTCCAGTTTAAATCTTGTGGGCAAAAGTCGGGTAGTAGTTTAGTTGATTGGTGGAAAAAACTAATCTATAGCTTAAAAAGGAGATGATGTGAGATAATGGTATAGAATGATCTTTTACTCAATGTAATGACATTCAAGAGTTAGTTGGCCATGTTGAGCTTGTGAAAACTATTTCGCACAGCGCTGCATTTAGAAAGTTTAAAATAAACTGATGAGCTGTGTAATTATTGGAAATGCGGTTTTGATATCTGTTGTCCGTTGGTTTCTCCTTTCAGCAGTTGTTCCCTGTTAATTGGTCTACTTCTTTGATGTCAATCCACTTGATAACTATTCCTGTTTTTCGATGTGCCTGGCTGCAGTGTGATAACCAGACATTTGTCAGTAAATAAATATATATATATTATACATATTTCATTTATATTGAATGCTTATTAATAGTTTTCTTTGAATGACTGTAAAATCCAACTGTTTGGTTTCAATTAATGTCAAGAGACATGTATTCAGTGAATGCACGTCACTTTGTATTTATGTTTGCATATACATATATACAGACACTTATTTATCAGGTACTTCAACAGTTTTCCTCAGGGTCATGACTATGGAGTTGAAAGAATTTTCAGGCGCCATACAATCAGGACAATACAGTCATTGTACTTTAGTTTGAATCTCTGACAGAGGTACAAGGCAACACCTTAGCAAATTGCCACCCATGCACTGCAAAGCAACGATGAAGCAGAGCATTGATGTTACCTCATTGTTTAACGTTTCCTTTGTTTGTGTAGAGATCCAGAGACTGATTCTGTCCGGTCAGATTGGCGAGGCGATCCAGGCGACCGAACAGCTGTACCCAGGGCTACTGGAGCAGAACAGGAACCTTCTGTTCATGCTCAAATGCCGTCAGTTCATCGAAATGGTGAACGGAACGGACGTCTTAGACGCCTCAAAGTCGTCGTCGTCCTCTTCCCTATTTCACAGCAGTACGCACACGGCCGGCAGCGTTTCCACGAGCCCGGCTCCCATCGGCACGAGTCCTTGCGTCAGTCCCACACACTCCTTGTCGACACCTCTGCAAACGATGACAGGGTACCAGCATCACCAGCAGCCACAGCAGCTGGTGCATCAGGACACCAGCTCAAGTCATGTGATCTTACCGAAGAACAATAGTCACTCGCCGAACAGAATGACGGCCGCGGCGGACGGCATGCAGTCGTCGTCGTCTCTGTCCGACGAGACGATGATGAACTCGGCCAACCTTGCGATGAACGGCAGCAGCGGAAGCGGAGGAAGACTCGACCCTCGGATGACGACGACGTCGTCATCCGCAAGACAATCAAACGACTCGGATGACGAGATGGACGTAACGGAGATCGAAGAATCGTCTGTTATAAACGGCACTCTGAACGGGACTTATCTTAACGGGCAGAGTCATTTCGACACACGGGACCCACTGCCATCGGCAGACAACAGGGGTAACGGTCAGGCTGTGTGTCAGTGACGTTCGTTGTAATTCTCTTCTGATCGGCTTTATTGGAGAAAAAGAAGAGACTGTGTCTGCTAAAAAGGCAGAAGAAGTGTTTCAGAATAGGGCTTTCCCCTTGCGTTAAACCAGGGGTCTCCAAAGTACGGCCCGCGGGCCACATCTGGCCCGCTAAGACCATTAATCTGGCCCGCAGAACTCTCCTTGAAGAAACAGACTAAATTGGGAAAATTGAAAATTTTAACGCCGCTGTACTCTGACATGCATATTGCCAAAATCCATGTCGATGTTTGTAAGGCACTGTGCGTGATATGCAATGACACCATTGCAGTGCTTATTAAAGAGTACAATATTCTGAGACATTATGAATCCAAGCATTTATCTCATTACTCACAATTCACTGGACAGCTGCGCACTGAGACTTTTTTTCCGGAGTTTTGGCCCGTGGAGCTCTTTAGAAAGTCAGCAATGCGGCCCCCCCCGCTGGAAAACTTTGGAGACCCCTGCGTTAAACTGTCGGTTCTGGGCTAAGTGTCTTTTCCAATTGGTGGTCCTGCTTTCTGTAGTCTGTTAACAGTGCAGTAATAATAATGATCATAATAATAATAATAATATTTGTTTATTAATTCAAACTTCATTACGTAGGAAAAGTCATTGCTTCGGTCTACATTTCTTAGGGGCCTAAATGTTCAGTTTAGAAGTCCAGGTATGTTCCAGTGCCTTACACAATTCCAGGTCAGTAAGCAGAGATCCTATGGGGTGCGTTTGGAGGGAAGGTGCTCCATTCCCTTTCTTAGACCTTTGATGCTGGTTGTGGCTATGGACAAAGGCCCTGGATGCAGAGCCAGTGCATCCATCACGGGACTTACCATTTACTTCCTAGCTTTTATGGTTGCCAGATTCTGCATGGTGACAGAAATGTTTATGAACGCCTTGCACAAGGTTTTTACGTGGAGTCTGCTCTGCAGGCTCAAACCTGCAAGCATTTGATAGCACACTTCTGAATATATTATTATTTATTGTTGTTATATGAAGATGTATAAAGCGCAACTTAATGTAAATAAGAGCACGACAGATGCGCCATTAGCAGCTGGACTGAGTCAGATGATGTGAAAACTGTTACTGGTGCTACATGCCAAATTGGCTGCATGCAAATATAAATGTACAGCTATGTAGACATTCAACATGTTGTTGAAAAATATTCAACATGTTGTTGGAAAATATTCAACATGTTGTTGAAAAATGTTCATGAAGTTGTTGAATTGGTTGGTGGTACAGGAGGAGACATGATGGACCACAGGATATCGTCGTCGTCAGTGCGACCGATCTATGCAGAGACCCACGCAGCCATTGAACGCATCCTCCAGTTCGGCCGAGACCTCCATGCGATGGGTGAGCAGATGAAGAGGGAGTTCGGCGAAAACGAAGCCAACAACAAGGCACTCAAGGTTTGTGTGGTCAGAGAAGCCTTCTATACAATCATGCATGGATTTCTTTGTGGTTGAAGTAGAGGTTGGGGAAAAAGTGGATTGGTTAATTACTAGTTAAAGTCCTCTGTATTTTCCCTTATGGATTTCTGTTTTGTATAATTGAAAACTTGAGGGACCTACTACTATCGTAAACTTTCAGGGTATGACTGGTCTTCAGATCTTATGATGGTCGCCATAATTGTTAAACCATATCCCTGTACACAATTCTCTATAATTTATCAACACACCGCCTCTCAGGACTATTGTTGATGAGCGTCACCAATCTAACCATTTTGAAAAATTTGAAGCTACAAGATGGCAATGTCCCAATAGCCTTCCCACTGAATGTCTCTCAGAGTCAGTGTTAAGGTGCTCTGTACCGAGCAGCAGATATATTTCATGAAACCAAGATTACAACTGAGGTAAAGTATGGTAATTAGTTGCATGTCTATTTCTTACCTTTATCAACCTGGACCTGTAAGGTTGAGGCAAATCTCTGCGTGCTGAATTTGAGGTATATGCAGCCTTGAGGTAGCATATAGCACAAGACTGCCGATGATGATGATGATGATGATGCTCTATAGTCCTAAAAGGTGTGGTGCTTTCGATCCATGCAGTGCAATACTCTGCATGAGGCCTTTCACCTTTTGTTACGGTGACATTTAGTTAGAATTTTGTTGTAAACTTGCTACTTATTGTTTTATATAATGAGAAATTAAAAGTTACAGACTGTGTGTCCTATTTTGAGTTGTGCTATGCTACTTGTCGCGCTAGTCGACAGCGCGAGTGACTGATCATTCCAGAAGTTTGAAGTCTTCTGGCCTTTTGAATGCAGCTTCTCGTGTCTTTCTTTCTTCAGGATGCTTTCAGTTTGCTGGCCTACTCCGATCCGTGGAACAGCCCAGTGGGACACCAACTGAATCCAATCCAAAGGGAACCAGTCTGCACAGCACTTAACAGTGCAATCTTAGGTATTTGAAAACCTTATTTCTTTGGGTCAGAACAGCTAGTCTCATTGAAATCATGATGGTACATGGTTGATGGGGTGGGGTGTCTGAAGTTCATCTACATATTGTATGTATGTATGTATGTGTATACATGCATGTATGGATGTGATGTGTGTAAGCATGCATATTTGTATGCATCTAGAAACTTAATGCATGCTTCTTTCAGCACCAGTCCTCACAGACGTAGCATGTGTTGCTGGTTATGTGCAAACTGGAACACAGCTATGTATGTGTGTAGATGCTTAAATTTTACATAATGTTTTTAACGATAAATCCAATCTAATTTCATTTAATCTACTCTAATCTGATTTCATTTTGTGGCCTTCTGTAGTGCTGTGCTGTTATAAGAATGTGCAGGGCTGCATATTTAGATGCACTATACATACATATGCTATACATACACTGCATGGATATATACTTACATACATGCATAGTTGCATGCACTATATATAAACTATGTACATGTACATGCTTAAATATGTACATAGTTATGTCTAATGAATGAGTGACAAACCTGCGTTGCATTTCACTGATACACTTCTTGGGTGATGATGTACTTAATAACTGAGTTGAGGATTTGAGTTGATTGTGTGTGTGCTGTTGTAGTGTATTTGTTTGTTTTCTTTTTCAGACCTGCAAGGATTCCCGAAACAGCCACCGCTTGAGGTCGCGATAACACACGCCACCCAGTGTTTAAAACTTATGTCTAAGGCCGGCATCGGTTCGTGTGCCTTTGCCAGCATTTCGGACACCCTACGCTAGGAGAGCGCGTGCGTCGATAGTCATCTGTTGTCTGATTAATAATTTGGACTGGAGAATTACTCTTGAGAAACTCCGTGTGCCTCATAGATGATTAAAAACTGGGCTCTGATGTAAATGTCGCTGGTGGTGTGAATGCGGATCTCTGCACGTCTCCTCTCTCTCTCTCGTCCAGTCGATATCGAAGCGTGGGGATTTGAAAAGCGGAAATTTCTCTTTGGTAGTTTTACTGTCTTTGGGCAGGTGCTGCTCGTAACCCGGGCGAGCGGTCTGCCCAGGGCAGATTTGTTATTTTTCTTCATAAGTGATGACTGCAATGTTTCACGCGTTTGTTTTTAAAATAGCACTTTTTGGCATTGGTAGTTCACATGGTAGTGGATGTAGGCAGGTGGAAGACTTCTTGGTGCTTCCATCTGAAAAATGCAAGTGCATGTTTGTTGGGAATGAAAATATTAATGTAAAATTATGTATAAGTATTAAGGTATAATTGGTGTAGCTTTGGTGGAGTTTATTGTGGCCACATTTGCTTCCAATCTGTCATAAATGTGCTGTAGCCTCCAATTTGTCAGGGATCGGGGTCTGGGATGGGGTCTGGGATACATGCTGTCGAGTGTTTTCGTAAACTGGTGAAGTCGTACAATTGTTCTTTTTGAGCGGAAAGTCGTGTTTGTCTTCAGTTCTCTGAGTTGGGCAGGTTCTTACGTGCAGTGGCACCGCCAGAATCATCAGTTCTGCTGAAGTGTCTGATTTGTCAGGGCTGGGTTTGGGATCTGCACTGTTTAGCTGGCAAATTCATGCAACTGTATCTTTCGAGTCTTTCTTCAGTTCTATGGCCTGGGCAGATCCTTATTTGGAATGGGAACACAAGAATTGCCAGGTTTTTCAAGTCTTTGGCTTTGTGAGTTCTGGGATATGGGATCCACTGATTTGTCACTGTAAACTGGCAAATTTATAGAACACTTTAACGACTTGCTGCATTGTTTTCCCAGTCTCGCTTTTAGTACACACTCGTCGTTAAAGCGTTAAAGGAGGAAGAGGAGGCCAAACAAGATGCATCTTTAAGGTCACAATTAGCAGAGGCCAAAGAGGCTGATTGGTAATGCATCGTGTCAATCACAACCTTCTATAAAGTCATGCTAACTGACAGTCAAACTATGCAACAGCAAAGGAAAGCTTGTCATGTTCTTGGATTACTGATGTTGTTTTGGTGCTTCAGCCGACTGAGCCTTGAGCCAAAAGGGACTGCAAATTGAAGGTCGACTGCTATGAATAGAGGCTCATTATAAATTACCAAACTTTACAGGACAGTTGCTTTTGCGAGTTTTGCTAGCTCATGAAAGTATCAACAACTCTTGAAATTGACCAGACTCCATCCCATACTCGTGTAATTTTAGTGCTTGCACTCCTTTTCATGCGTTCTGCTATCTGCATCTTTGTTATTCATTCATCTGATGTACGATACATGGATTTGTGGATCTGCATTGCTCATAATTTGTTCGGTTTGCTGCATTTGTGAGGCACACATTCGGTCGGCAGCACTTTTATTTTCCATGCGATGACTGGCATGATTCAATCCCTTAGGTAATAGTAACACGTGGGACGCTGTTCTCATGTGGTCGAGAGTAATCGTATTCAGTGCAGTGATTCGGGTTTTTGTTATTTTTAAGCGTTTAGTTGGTGATGATAAAAGTTGGTGTTTCATAATCTTGACAGGTGATGATGAGAGTCGGATTTATACAAGGAGCATGTGTGTGCCGTTGTTTTTCTGTGAAATGACATGGCTTCAGTTGAGGGAAAGCTGTTAATTCCAGGCTTTGCTGGATGCCATTTCTGGGATTGCTTTAAAGATTCTTAGATCGTTTGGCTGTTTGAGGGTCAGTTAAATGAAAGACTTTTGAGTTGCAGAATGTTTCTATATGTTCCAAGGGGTTGGCCTGAGGATCTTGGATCTTTTGAGCTTTCCACCTTGTATGAATCTGGCTGCATCCTGCATTCCGATGTCTTTGTAAACCCCTGGACAGTGTATGGCAATCCCTCTACAGTTAGTGTCCCAACTGTTGACTTAATTTTTCGTTCTTTTAACTATTTATTTGAACCTTGTGTTTGAAATAAGATCCAAATCTCTCTTGCAGAACTCTGCTGAAACGTGGGATGAAGGCAAGAACGACATCAACACTAAAGTTGCTTCTGCCCAATGCCATAGGATGATATTAGATTTTACCTTATCTTCTGGAGCAGCACTTCCTGGCCTATTAAACATTACACAGATTTTTTACAACATTAATGGATTTTAATAACTTGCAGAGATGGGTCTGAAATGCTGACTGGAAATTCTTGGGTGTTTTAAGTGTTCCCAGATATTGCACTGGATTGAATTTCTCATGTGAGGCTTAGAAATTGTTGGAGATTTTGTAGTTGGATAGTAAGTTACTGTGATGTTGGTGAACTGCTCTAATTTCAGCAGAGTTTGAAAATAGTCAGGAAGGTGTGTTTGGCACCTGTTGCTGGGCAGTGTAGTGAAAAGTTAAATGTTTATGGCAACTGCCCCTTCTTACATCCCTCGAACATCTGAGTTTTGTTATAACAGAATACACATACTGATGCTTTATCATCTTCATATGTAGTACACTGTTCATCAATAATTATGCAATTGGTGAAAAGCTGAGGAGCTCGAGTCAACGTGTTTGGTCTGGTAAAACTGGTTCAGCTTCATGTTGCTTTGTATATCCCAAAACCGAGCTTTTGGGTTTTTCGTTAACTTTTTGAGGACAAGGTAGCCAATTAAATGGTTTGGCATTTGCCTTGAAAGGTGCAGAACATGGACTGAGGCTTAACCAACCTGTGCAGTGACCCCGAGCAAGTCCTGCATGATGCACAGTGTCTTGGCATCATCTGTTTATGCTTCATCATTAGATGGTGATGCTATGTAAATGCTGAAATAACTATAACGGCCAGCGAATGGATTGTGGTCATTGTTTGATCTCTTCATACACGTCTTTATGTTGCTGAACAAAAGATGCTGGAAACGAAAAAGAAATTAATTACTCAGTAATATTTGGCATGTTGTCAATTGTCTGCGTTTTCAGAACAGCAGCTAGTACTTGAAGAAATCCTTCACTTGTTGAGACTGAAAGTCTAGTACCGGTACAGTGTCTGTTTGACAGACTGGAAATGAGTCTTGTGGGGCGCCCTTGAGTGGCACTATTTAAATGCTCTGTCACGATTTGTTGAATCTGGAATGAAATGCTTAAACATACATGTAGTGTAGATTTGTGTAAGAAATGTGGTTTTAAAATGTTAGAGCAAGCACTTTTCGGATTGACCAGTTTGCACAGATGACATACTCCCAAGACGACATCTTGGTTTTAATTTGACTGCTTATTTGGTTGCACAGCGCGCCCGGCGTTGGTTTGCTGCGTCCTCTTGTTATGTTTTTCAGCCATTTGTGTTATAGTTAAGCTACACTCGGTTTCAATGTTTGTCCTGAATGCAATAAAATCATTTATCCTTAGGGTGGGCAAAAGTTCAGGCGCCATGAAATTCGTTAAGATTTGATATACATGTGCTGGACGAAATGCTTGTATTTAATAATAATAATAATAATAATTAATAATAATAATAATAAATACGTTTGTAGTTATTTGTGAACTTTTTTCGATAATTTTTTAAAATATCCATTTGGCAAAAATTAGCTTTCTTCACGTCAAACAGTCCTTACTGGCAAGCACTGAGACAGTCACAGTTATAATAACAGTGTGCAGCGAGAAACTCCTTGTCCAAGATTGCATCCCACTTAGTAGATTTCTGCACTTCAGCCTAAGGACCTGCTGCCCAGTTTAGCTGATCAGTATATCAAAACAGCACATCAGCTATACTGGCAAGGCAGCTGGAGCCAGAGTCGAGTTCAATCCAAAGTCGAAATACTCTGCTCTCAAACAGTTCTTGTAGATGTCTTTGAGAGGCTAGTTTCAAGGTTATTAGTAACTTCTACATTGCTGGTGTCCAACATACATGTACATTGTACAAGGCATCGACCAATGATGCACCAACAGGCGCGTAGCGAGACTTGAATTCAAGAGGAGGCAACTTCACAGACCATTGACAAAATCCTGGCAATCGGGTCATTATAGTCAATGGAAGTTCCAGTATATGAAAAAGCAAGAGGAGGCAACTGCCTCCTCTTGCCTCAATGTAGCTACGCCTATGTGCACCAAACCCAAGCCGTAACTTAAGTTCGTCTCACCTTTACTCTGGACAACACGTTCTAATAATAAATAACATTTCAAAGCAACATACGCAATGTTATTACAATTCAGTATGAACGGATGATCACAAGTTATTACACTAGTCGAATTTAACTGTAGTCTATACAGCAGCCATACAAGGCACGTCCTACTCATTTTACCAATGCCTTCTAGCAATAGAGTGAGTGGACCCATTGGGAGGGTAACAGGATTGATTCCTCAGCAATGATAACGTTAATTAGGAATTGCTGCCTCTCAACAGATCGTCTGCATGGAAGCATGACCTTTAATAATAACGAATTCTGACCATAACACTAAGCAGTGCTTTTTTCTAGAGAAAAAGGTTCCGGAACTCAACATAATATTCAGAACAGTTATGGTGGCATATTTTATGGTAATATTTCTATTTAATATAATATCAATATCAATAAACACTGAAAACACTTAGATTAAATAAAGATATCTAAATAATTTACTAAAATTTTAATGAAAATTTAAATTAGCTACATTATTTTTTAATAGCTGAATAAAATACAGCCCGTAAAAACAAAGTTTTTTACTATATCCATCTAGTATCCTATAATGCGTCTTATGAAGCAGTTACCTCTACAAATATATAGTCCGCGTTCATTTTACAACATAGCGTCCGTTTAATGATGCAGCGCGCCCGTTTCTGTTGCGGCCAATGGCAACGCTGGCCAATGGCAACGCTGCATATCGGAAAAGGGGATTCCCCGATTCGAAAAGTTGAGTCCCCGATTCTATAAGCTAGCCTTTTTTGGGGGAGCTGAAATTTTGATAGAATGAAGTGTCTGCGAGGGCGAGTCTATCTGCCAAGTTTCATGACGATTGAATGATTGTAAGTGATCGAATTAGTCGTCGCAAGATTTGACTTTTTAGCCTGTGGCTCAAGCAAGCAAGCAATCAAGCAAGCAATCAAGCAAGCAAGATTCCCGCAAGTTAAACTAGATGGATAAATAAAATACAGCCCGTAAAAACAAAGTTTTTTACTATATCCATCTAGTATCCTATAATGCGTCTTATGAAGCAGTTACCTCTACAAATATATAGTCCGCGTTCATTTTACAACATAGCGTCCGTTTAATGAGGCAGCGCACCCGTATCTGTTGCGGCCAATGGCAACGCTGGCCAATCACAACGCTCCGTATCGGAAAAGGGGATTCCCCGATTCGAAAAGTTTAGTCCCCGATTCTATAAGCTAGCCTCTTTTGGGGGAGCTGAAATTTTGATAGAATGAAGTGTGTGCGAGGGCGAGTCTATCTGCCAAGTTTCACGACGATTGAATGATTGTAAATGATCGAACTAGTCGTCGCAAGATTTGACTTTTTAGCCTGTGGCTCAATCAATCAATCAATCAAGCAAGCAAGCAAGCAAGCAAGCAAGATTCCCGCAAGTTAAACTAGATGGATAAAAAGATCCCGGAACGGCGTTCCGGCTGAAAAAAGCACTGACACTAAGTCTTGTCAGCCGCTTGTAGCTACAGTTACCTGTTGAATTTATATACGGTAATGCTTCATTAAAATGGTATTTTGACGTATAGTCCTATCGGGGTCAGCCCGAATCCCCGAAACCCGAATCCCCGAAAACGCTGAAAACAGACAAAAGCCCGATTCCCCGAAAACAGTTTTCTAGAAAGCGGCCGAGCTATTCAGAGTTAAAATATTGTAAACATGACATAGACTTAGCGTGGCCTTGATGTATATCGATATACTGCCTATTCAAATGTTAATTTTTTTTTATTATATTCATTCGGGTCGGACTTAGAAAATTAATTTCGGGGATCCGGCAGAATTTACGCCGAAATGCCTTTCGGGGATTCGGGTTTCGGGGATTCGGCCCGCACCCGTCCTATCCAGCACCCTTTAAAAGAACGTCTAATAAAAAAGTTCTGCAATCAAGTTCCGTATCTGGCTCTAGAATGTACTTGAACAGTCTAGCCTGTTTAAGTTGCGTCTGTGACAGCTTAATATGTACAAATAACCCAATTTTGATTGATTGATTGATGGTTGACGACAAACATTATAAGTGTGGAATCGTGCGCTAAATGAACGCGATGAATATACGGTCACGGTGCGCCATTCTCGGGACTAAGTTCGACCATGGCTTCCAATGTTGTCATTCACGACGAGTTTTGATCTCTAGGTAAAACTGAGGGAGGGATCGCCTGAGATACGATCAGGGAATTGTGTTGTTATGTGGTAATAATTTAAAAATACAACTTCAACCAATTTTCAGAAGTAGAAGTCGTCACAGGTTTCGTGTTGGGATGTTGCAGCAAGAACGCGCAACGGTTGCCAGTCTACCGCCGATCGATGGGTCAGTTGGTTGTGACTTTATTACTGATGTTGTGTAACTTATAAGTTTTAGTTACGTTAGGGAGATTTTTAAAGAGATGGATAGAAAGTCGTCATCGTCTTTTTAAAATTTTATCACGAGCTCTCTGTCGGTGGTTCTGGACACGACGAAAAACTTATAATATACTTTAATTCGGTCAAGGCAGATAACAAAAAGAAATACAAACAAGTTTAAAAGTAAAAATTTCAGTTATGTCTCCACTGGAGATGAAAGTTCTATTATATGGATTCTAATGTTATGCATTGTAAGCGAAATCAATACTGTTGATGTAATATTTCTCAGAAACTTCTAGTAATTAACTTCTGAATCCGTCAGAAACTTAATTAATTTGCGTTGCACAGGCCAACTACTCTCCGAATTTGATTGGCTTACAGTTGTTCAGTTGGGGTGACTTGGTTGTTGGTTAGACTGAATAGTATGCACACAGTTGAGGCAAAATGCTGATGTAATTTTATTATTCACTAGAAATGGTTAAAAACCCCTGCCATAGACCTCAGAATATGAGCATATTACTCCAATATTGTGTTTAAATGAGGAAAGAATCAAGATTAAAATTAGGATCTGCCTTACAGTCCACAAAGTGCAACATTTAAGTCAGCCAGGCTATTGCTGTTCCATCTTCACATTTCATACAAACAAATACAGCAGTCGATCAGCGTAAATTGTGAATCTTCTTGTGTCTTGGAATTTAATGCCAAGATCTGTTTGTTCTGTCCTTTGTTTTTTTGTCATTCATCTCTAAACTTAAGACTACTCATCTATTTCAAAATGCTCATGACCCACTGTCGCCAAACTTTGCATTTCTCTGACCTATTGGAATTCGATCTGGGTTCTCCAGTCAATTAATTTTGATTTCCAGTTTAACTTGAAGTAGGGTTGCCACCCGTCCCGACTTTGTCGGGACAGTCCCGATTTCGAGGGAAATGTCCCGTGTCCCGACTTGACCTAGTCGGGACAGCGAAATGTCCCGACTTTCAGATGTGTGACCAAACTAAAAAAATGTTTGTGACCAGGGCTTTTTTAGCGTGCAGTTCTACACAAAATGTGCAGTCGGAAATCAATTTGTGCAATTGCAAAAGCAATTTTGTGCGGTGAAAAATTGAGGAAAAGTGTCGTTACTACCCCCCCGGTCGTCGTCAACTTTTTCCGTCACTACCCCCCCCCCCGGTCGTCAACTTTTTTTTGTTATGCAGTTCTAAAAATTCCTTAAAAAAAGCCCTGTTCGTGAGCATCGACGTCGATGATTACGAGAAAGTTAAAGTTGCGTCCCGACTTCCTAGTTCGAAAAGGTGGCAACCCTAACTTGAAGCGACCATTGACTGTTGCCTTGGGCATTATGATAATGGGTATAGATGGAAGTCATTAGATTGGATTAGGTTCTTTGTGAAGCCTTATAACGGACAAACTCTACTGGAATAGCATACGTTTACCAGTAATTAATATCCTTGTTGTGTTGACTTGTTGCTGGAAAGTCTGGAATGGGCTCCTCCATACCTCCGACGTGTATTATTGCAATCTTAAAACTATCCTCTTTAGCTGAGGTTTGGTCTGGAGCACTCCTGAGTAGTGACCTTGAAGTGGTGCTATATAAATCCTCGTAATAAATGAATGTATAAGAACTTGTAACATTTGTAGCGTGTATGAATCGAATGTGCCAAAAAGACAGGAAAAGATGTTTGGCACAAGTTACACCTTGAGTGGAAATCCCAACAAGTACTGTCTACCACTGCCATCTACTCTTAAGGTTTGTCAGTTTGTTTAGGATTTATAGGGAACATATTTATGCATCCTCATGGATATTATTGCAATTCATGTTTAGCAGTTGATAAAAACTTTTTCAAGAAAGTTATTTATTTTTTAAAAGTGAGCATATTGCAGTTTTATTTTAAATACTTTTCTAGAATGTTTAATTTTTACATTCTAAATTATTCTTTAGACTGTGTTTTAAAAATCTTAGTATTCTTTTATGTAGATTTTGTTTTGAAAATTCCACATAGACATTTTAGAGAATTTCCTTTAAGATTAGAAGAGCAGTCCTTTAACACTTTAACCGCTGAACATAGTATCTAAATGTATGAAATAAGGGACATGTTAACACGTCCCTAGTGGCCAACATGTTAAGCTAAACCTGACAGGCAGCTGTATGTATGGAACATTAGTGACTTCACCTTCTTGGCCTTGGTATATGAGGGTAAGAGGTCAGCCATCTCCATTGGTGCCCTTTCTGCCCTCCAAAGTGTGTGTAATTCTGTAGCTGAGTTCACTTGGATTGGTACTTGAAGAGAAATCTAATGATATCTTACTCTCTTGGTGGGGATTTGTACCCTCAACCTCAGGTTTTACAGTCCAGCAGTCTAACCACTAGACTGTGTCTGTTTGGGTGTACCATAAAAAGTGTACATGTGGATGCTTACTATAGCTCCTTTAATTACCTCACAGAGTCCCTACCTGTAAGTAAGTAAGTAAGTAAGAATATCCTTTAATAAACCAATTGCTAACCACATTTTGGTGTACACACATCATAGCACTCACAATAGTCTAAAGTAGCCAGTTTATCTTATTGAAGCCTAAATGATGCTGAAGTCATTAAAAGAACAAAATATTAATCAACAATGAATGCTCAGTTAACTAGAAGATTATTATTATTTCTTGAAGGGGCGCTATATAAATTCTCATAATGAATGAATGAATGAATTATTATTATTAATTGGTAAAGTTCTTCTATTGTGCACAAGGCAGCAACTGTTGGTGTTCCAGAACCAAGCTGTATTAAAGCTAGTCAACAACCAGAAGATCAGTCCACTAAGATAGAAAGGCCGCCTATAGTGAATAAGCAGTTTGGAAACGGAAGTCTTGAGCTGGGAACAAAGTTATATTCATAGCAACTGAGCAGAATAAACAGACACAGGGAGAGAGTCCTGACAAATCCAACAGATGGATTCCCATCCAGAGCTAAGAGTAGACACCATGTCCAGCATTCTTGGAATGCACAGCTCTAGATGAAAAAGAGGAGAGAACAGGTGACAAAGAACAACACCAAGTGCAGTCCTTCACAAAGTTCACAGACAGTAGTCTACGTCCGGGCATACCCATGCCACCGGGTCTGTGGAGAACTATTATTCATCCCAGAGGGATCCTTTCTGCCGTGAGTTAAAAAATTATGATGTTGTGGTTGTTTGTTGTGAACTCTAGCCATATCAAGACTCGAAATCTGGTGTCATCGACACGTGGCCTGCACACGCTTCCTCTCATCAGGGATCGACCGGAGCGTCCTTACAGCTGACCAAGGACAAACAGCTCATCTTGGTCGACAAGGCCACAGGAGGAAGGTCGCAGATTGTGCCAAAACCGAAGTTTCTAGATCAGTTGGAGCGATTTCTTGAGAAGGAACTGAGATGCCTTGGTGCCACTGAAGTGAGGCCGAGTGAACTCAGGCTCCAGGTATTCATAGTTCATACATGGCAATAAGGTCAGGTTAGGTCAGGCCAGGTCAGGTCAGGTCAGATGATGTTTAATTTGCAATGTGTCTTAACTTAATAAAACAAATAGTCCAGGTCAGGTCAATTTGGGTCAGGGCAGGTTGCATTTGCTATAGATCGTAATAAAACATAGTCCAGATATTCTTACAATGTAACAAGGTGAGGGAAGGTGTCATCATTTCATGTCATGTAATACTGCATTTGATATTGATTTCAATAAACTCAATAAAAGTAGCACAGGTATTGATACACCTTAGGAAACTTGGCTATAGAATAATTACATTGATTGGACACTGTGAGTGAGAAGATCAGAGAGGACTAGCCACTCATACTCATAATGAGGCCAAGTTAACTGAAGCCATTAACTCTTGGGGAGAGGGTATAGGGTAATGGTAACACTGTGGCACGAAGAGCAGAAGATCAGCATAGACGCAGTATTGCTTCCCACTACCCTCCCAAAGTTTGACTCAGCTTTCATTCGCCAGATGGCGAGAATGAGCAATAGGACATGATGGGCACCTTGCATGGCTGCCAAACAGTTAAATTCGACTCCTCTAATAATTTGTGATTATCCATTCATACTATGAATAGCAATCAGACTGCAGTGTGTCAGTTTGAAATAATAAAATTGAAGATTATTATCATTATTATTATTCATACCCACGGCTTCAGGGTAAAGCTCATTTTAAAAGCCGGCTATTGAGGGGTCCTTTAATGCACTTGACAAAGATGCATAGTTCCAGCTTCTTCTTCTTCTTGTGCCCTTAAGTGTTTCTGTGTCTGCTGATGACTGTAGGCATACAGAGAAGTGTTTGAGTATCTGATTGAAGACTTCAGAACCTACAAACCGCTGCTCTCTGCCATCAAGAATGAATACGAGATGATGTTGGCTCATCAGAGAGACGAAATACGACATCTGCAACCACTCCAGGTTTAGTCCAATGAGATGACTCTTTCTCTTCTTGTGTATGTATGTGTGTGTGTGTGTTTTTGTCTTTCTGTGTATTTATGTTTGTCTTGGCTTTCAAATGTTACATCGATAAAACAAATAGAAAGTAAAAGGTCATGAAAAGTCATGGAATTTTGTTTTAGCAGCTCTGCACTATGCTCTGTTGCCTGTAGAGATTCCTCACTTTGATATGCAATCTGCTTTGGCTTTCTAATGCATTGGACCTTCCATTCTTACACTTATGCGCGACTCTCTGCTCGGGGTAGCTCCTTCATACCTTCAGGCCTTATGCACATCAGTTTCTACACTCCCTGGTCGCTGTGCTCGGCCACCAGAGGCCTCCTGGTTGTCCCTCGCATGCGTGGTGCAACTGCTCAATCCAGAAGCTTTGCCTATGTCGGCCCCTCTACTTGGAACCATCTTCTGCATGAATTGCGTCTTGAGCTCCTCAGCCTTTCTCTTCCTCTGTTTCGTAAACGCCTGAAGACTATCTTATTTGTTAGAGCCCTGGGTCGGGAGCGCCTCTTAATCTCTGAGTGGCGCTATACAAATGTTCAATTACAATTACATTCTGTTTAAATATTATGTACTCTTTCGGTTGAGTCAGCTCAACACATATTTTCTGGTGACATAAAGTTGTGATTACTTAGATCAATTAAATAGCCATGTCATCATGCTTCTGGGAGACACTTAAAAGGTGCTATATAAGTACTTTGTTACATTAAGTTACATTACGTGTATGTATGTATAATGTGTATGTGTGTGTCTTTGAATGTTTGTATGTTTGTATATATCGTGTATGTATAGACAGATTGTCAGTCATCATCATCATCATCATCATCATCATCAATATAATAGTTACCATGATTAGGATATCCAAGTTTTTGTTTGTTACCTATCCTGTAGTTAATTTGCAAGTCTAGCTTTTGTTTTAAGTATTTGTAAGAAACACTTCTAAAAGGGCATGGCTGCTGTTGGTTGTGTTTAGCAAATGTTGGTCACCGTTGCGGAACAGTCAGATCAGAAACTGATGGCAATTCGACAGCAGGAGAAACAAGGTACGAACAATTTGTCTTTTACACAGTAGCGGCGCCAGGATTTCAGGTTTGCGGGGGGCTAAAACCCCAATTCCTTCCCTTTCTCCCCTCCTCTCTGGCATTGGCAGTGATTTTCCACTTTTGTTTGGGGGCTAAGCTGCTGATTCATTCATTCATTCATTCAAAAATTTATATAGCGCCCCTTCAAGGTAACTACTCAGAAGCGCTGATAGGGGGGCTTCAGCCCACCCTAGCCCCATGCTGGCGCCGCCACTGCTTTTACAGTTTAATTGTCTTCTTAAACATCTTCCATCCTTATTGTTTACTTACATTAGTGCTCAAGACATAACATTAAATCAGCCTACCTCTTGTTCACCTGTCATACCGGCAAATATTTGTACTCGATCAAGACATCTAGTGTTAATTCATATTTAAAGTATTTTCCATATAAATTTGAGATTTTAATAGTTGTAGCATTGAGAACAACGTTCATAATAAGTAAATGAAACAATTTTATGTTCATTTTGTTGCAGAAGTAAAAGATTTGAAATTGGAGAACCAGAAACTGTATGAGCATATCGATGAGATGAAGAATGACCAGAGGGCGCTAGAGGAACAGGTGACAATAATAATCCTACAGCTTACATTGCACCACTAAAATAATACTTAAGCATATAGTACAACTTGAAAAGGTCACTGTCACTCCTGATCCAGACCAGTGTCATCACTGACAAAACAGGAAAGTTTTCAGGCACTTGCGGAACTGAGGGGCGAGAGACTAAGAAGTTTCATAGAAGTCATTAATAAAATAATAATAATGATGACAATTTATATGGCGCCGTAAAACAGCCATACCATTACAAGGGCGCCTAGTCATCACATTAGTTTAGTCCTTCACTCGCAATTGCTCAGAGCTGTTGACTGATGCTTGGTCATTTGATATTGGCACTATATAAAATGCATAATGATAATAATAATAATGAAACTGCCTTCCAGGGAACCATGTCGAGGCTGCCCAGAGCAGTTGAGCTGCAAACCTAGTAGCCTCAGAACAGACCAAAGAATAATGACAGTGACTAAACAATAATAGTGATGATGATGATGATGATGATGATGATGATATTGATAATAATAATAATAATTAATGATAATGATATTGTTAATAATAATAATAATACTAACGATAACAATAATAATAACAAGTTTTAGGAGTCAGTTTTGAGTGAAGATAGTGAGTTTGGCTGAAACATGGAGCCAGTCTTGAAACTTGTTTGTGTTTCTGTGGTCAGCCAATACGATGGTTTAAAGATTGTGAATTTCTGTTCCTACAGGTGACGAAACTATCGGAGGAACTGCAGTCAACGTATCTGCTCTTCCGTGACGAATGCGACGCACGAAAACTTCTCATCTCTGACATCAACGAGTTGAGATACCAACAGGAGGAAGCGGTGATGTTGAAACAGGTGCAGGGAACAACAGATGCAGCCAAGGATGACCCTGTTATGCTGCGAATTGCGCTCAAGTGAGGAGACGCAGTTACATGCTGTGCAGTCATCATGGATACCATTAGATACCAATATCGTCATCATTGTCACCATGAGTTGTCATCATTATCAGTTATTTTCATCATCAATTATTATAATCAGAGTCATCAATTATATCATCATCAGCATCATCATCAGGGTCAGTCATCGTACGTCAAGTATCATCATCAAGATCATCTTCATGACAGTGGGAAGGTAGCCGAGTGGTGGGTGTGTTAGCTGAGCAAGTGGGGCGTGGTAGCCGATTGTTTATAATGATCGGTTTGTAATGCAGAGAATATGGGTGAAGCCTCTTTTGAGATTGTTTCTTTGTAGAGACATTGAACACTTTACTCACAATTGCTTTGCACCTCAGATTCAGATTTACTGAACCTGCCTCCATAATAGGTGCTATGTGATAATAACATTGCATGTAATAGCAACAATAATATTAATTATAGTCATCGTCATTGTCATGATTTTGTTACCAGCTTCATGTCAGTCATCATCATTGGGCCATCACCTATACAATCATTATCATCATGTAGTGGGAATTATCATTGTGACCTACATAAGGATCATCTTTGACCATCTTCACGTGACTTAGAAAAGACCGACTATAAATTAGCTGTATAAATGGCTAAAATAATCTTCACAGTTATCAGCCTCATCCATCACCTTGGTTATTTTCTGATGATGTACAATTAACAATTTCTTTCTATTATATTCGCTCTGTTCCATCTCTTGATGTCATTTTATTCTCAGCTCAAGACTTACCTTTTACAGCTGGATTATTTACCACAGGCTGTCTCTTTTCTCTAATATTAACTCGGTTACAGCTTGGTTTGCTCCATCAGTTGATGCCTTAAGCATTATCTACCGGCACTATAGAAGTTGCTGATTATTAGTGATTATAATTAATCGGCTTATATCCATTTGCATTTTGAAACTTTCATTTTTGGTCTGTAGCAGTTAAGGTTGATGGGAGACTTATCCAGTTAGGAAACAGTTCTTGACCACTTGAACTCATCATTTGTTTTATTATTTTCATCAATATTTTTTATTTTAAAACTGTTTAAATATGGAATATTATGGTTTGTTTGTGATGTAGAAAGATCCGAGAGGATGAGGCAGAGGCCACAAGGCGCCTGATGGAAATGCAGGCCAACTATGGTGATGTAATTCCACGCAGGGATTTCGAACAGCTCCAGCAACGATACCTGGTACTGCTAGTTTTATTACTTGAAATGAGGCAATGATCCAGAATTTAAAAAAATTAATCTGGGAGCATAGTATTACTGCTGTTATTGAGGGAGATATTCTCCAGAGAATAAAAATGCACTGGACCGGATAGAACTCCTTAAGGTCCAGTAGAGAACAGAAGAACAAGAGCCATGGAAGGCTTATACGTTGGATTGTAATGGCTTGTTACTCTTTTTGTAAACCTGGGTCTCTGATATCTGCTTCTTCCATTTATTATTATTTTTATTTCCCCTTGGGGACTTACATATTAATTAATTAATTAATTTCGGGGCTGGCTAAACCTGGTTAAGTTCCACCAGGTAAAAAGTGCTATGAAAGTATGGCTTTATGTAGGTATGTATGTTTATTTATAAACATATATCCATAAAACCCATACATGCATACAGACACACACATATAAATGCAAACATGAATGCCTACATACAAATATGCACCATGTATGCAAGCGAGCATTGCATGTAATTATGAGTGTTTACGTGCCACATCATTTATAAAGTAGATTTTAAGATTCAGATTCATGTCAAGATCCGTTCCTGTCTGGAAGTTAGATAATGCTGTGATAATGGTTGTATAGAAGTCTTCAGATGAGATGTGATTAGATTTAATAGTGTAGCTAAGTAAGTCTATAACAAATAAATAATGAAGTAGTAACTAGGTGAGTAAATAGATATTTAGTCCAAAGCTTTAGTATCGGTTTAAACAATAAGAAGTTTTCAGTTAATTGTGCTATTATATGGTAAATGTTTGGTTGTACCTTTAAAAGCATTGAGCTCTTACTGTACATTATGTCTTCTGTTTGTTAGACTCTAGAGGAGAAACTGGAGACTCTCAAGTCCGATTACATGAAACTGAAGAATGAACACGAGTTAGTAGATGCTTACTTCCATTCATCACTCACAGATGGTAGCAGTCCCTATTCTCATAACTTCTCATAACTCTCTCTGGCAACCAGACTCGGATCTCCACTGGATACCTCTGGACAACCCCTCTGACTTGACGCAGCGCTTGTGAATAAGCTGGTGCCCTGTGCTTAGCTTTAGAGTAGTGCTTTAGAAATTTGGAGTTTATGGTTATAATTTCAAACTGCATCAGTGCTGCAACTATTAACTCAAGTACCACTTAGGGCATTTCATGAGGTGAACATGCTCAACAGTGACTGCAAATGCGGTTGGCCAACACAAGTGGAAATCTCGTCTTTGAATATCCAATATACAAGCCAATCCGAAAACTGGATTAATAGAGGAGTCAATATGCAGAGTCTATTGAGGATGCTTGAACCGTCAACTGTCGGATCACAGACCCCGTGTGCTACCGAGTAGATCACCATGCTGCAATTAATTCACACTGTTAACCTTATCTCATTTAATTTGGTTGCTGGTTATGATGTTGTAATTGCTGGACGATTAAACCGATTCTTCTGATGTTTCAGCACCCTTCTGGACGTGCATAAACAAGTCGTACAACAGAGGGATGACTACTACATCGAGACAGAAACACTGAAACGAACTGGAACACCAAGGTATATAGTACTGCATATTCATGTTTCAATTCCTATTGATTTTACAAATGCATTGCAACAAACTGGAACGCAAAGGTATACACTGCTTATTCATGCTTGACTTCCTTGCTTATTTTACCATTGTGTAGTTTTATTTCACCTCCGTTTAATTTTACCTGACATGAAGAGTGAAATGCTGAATGAAATTGACACACCATGCTCTTGTTTCACTGTTTCTCGTTTCACTGTCTTTTCTTGCAAGTTTTTTTATTTATTTTTTTATTTTTTTATTATTATAATCCACCAATTACATGCATAATTTTGTTAAATCTTTACATTACTTTTCATGACTCTGCACTGGGAGACTTGTTTGTGCAAAAACACTTGTTGAGAGTTTTTACAGAGTCTGCTCAACAGACTCAAAATCACAATCGTTGGATCAAGCATGCCACCGAATAGACTTCTCTGTCGAACTTCAATGACTTTATTGCTGACTTTGTTAGGGATACCTGAGATTTATGTTTACATTTACTTTTAACATTTACATTTACTTTTTATGTTTACATTTACTTTGTATATATACATTTACTATTTACATTTACTATTTACATTTACTTTTTATGTTTACATTTACTTTGTATATATACATTTACTATTTACATTTACTATTTACATTTACTTTTATGTTTACATTTACTATTTTATTTGTATTTACTTTTTACATTTACGTTTACATGTACATTTACTTTTTTACATTTACTGTTTTACATTTATTTTTTACATATACATTTGCATTTTGCAATTTACATTTATTTTTTACATTTATTTTTCATGCCCATAGCTGCTTCTTGGAGTTAACGTAAGACACTGTTGTACTTTTCCATTTTACCATACATAATTCCTGTGTGACGCTGTTTACAAACTAATGATGGTAATCTGTGTCCAAATGATTTCTTGCCATTCAGACCGAACTGGATCCGATGTGCGGAGTTTGTTGTTGGTGGAGATGAGCGTTGGAAGACACTGTCTGATGGTAAAACCAGTGATCAGATGGTTGATGTCCTTCTGGGTGAAATCCAGGGAAAGACGGTCACCGTCGATGACAAATACTTTGAAGGCCTGGTACGTTCACGGATGGATAGCCTTATTTAACAATGGCATAAACACTTATTAAACAGTCTTTACTATACTGGGATAACATTTGAGAAGTTCTTGGAGATTCTTCATGGTTTGTGGCCTCATGTCATAAGTTGTTGTTGTTGTTTGTTGTCATCGTCGTTGTTGTTGTTATACATGTAATCTCTCAGGCTTTAAAAAATTAGGGATAGCATTTTTCTGGGATGGCCATTATATTATCATTACGTTATTACTGTTGTTGTTGTTGTTATTATTTGTCTTATTATTGTTTTTATTATTACTTATTTATTAAACACCAGTATCTAGTGGCCAAGCATAAATCGATGGTGCTGAGCAATATGAGTGAAGGACTTGTTCAATGTCCTACGAAGTAACCATCTGAGCTCGAACCCATGCTCTCTACATTACAAGGAAAGCACTCCAACCAATTGGCTACCATGTCACACAAGTTGAAAGAATCCAGGCATCTTCACTATGTTGAGTGATATGACTTTTGTAAGAATCTAAAAAAGACCAGGATGCTTTGAAATGTTTAAAAATGCTTGATAAATCAAATTATTCCTGCTTTGAAAGTCTGGTTACTCCATGGATTGAGGGAATTTATCAATTATCATCCCTCTGTTGCACAACCCCCCCCCCCCCACGAGGGGTTGTCCAGAGATACAGAGGAAGAGGGAGGAGCTGCTTTTATTTAAGATGAGAGAGATTGGAAGACGGAGAAGTAGGCAGATGGATTGATGTTGGTGTGTGTGTTATTCGTTGTGACAGGGTCTTGGTGCTGAAGTTCCGAAGTATCTGCAGTACGAAGGAAAGATTAAGAATCGAAGACTACACAAGCGAGACTGCACGCTTCTCATTCACGACATCTGGCAGGAGAAACAACTTCACGACGAACAGGTTCATGCATCTTTCTCTTCTTTTAAATTAATGTACACAATACAGTATGACTGTAATTTGATAATGCCCTCCTTACAAACTTCAAAAGTGCAAGTTGTTTGCACACATTCTATCACCAAGCAGTTGGACATGGTGCTGACTTAAGCCAAAGAGTAAATGTGTCTTTGGGATCCATCCATTGCTTGCTCAAGGGCCCAAGAAGAGGAAATCAATGCCTCCTAAGCACTCCTCTAGGGACACAGGATGTAGCTGTATGCCGCGATAAATCTGAAAACGCAACATCAGTATTCGTATGCTTTAACCAGCATTCCACCGTTTCTAATGGGCAAAACCTTCTGATTGATGTTAGAAAGATCCTCTGAAGATTGAAGATATCCTTCTCATTCTGAAATGCTAGGGGGGGGGTCCATAGTGTAGTGGTAACATCAGTGGTGTGAAGAGCAGTAGGTAGCGGGATCGCTTCCCGAACCCTCCCAAGGGTCCACTCAGCGTATCATTCGCGAGATGGCGCGTTCGTAAAAATGAGATGTTGGACGTGATGGGCGCCTTGCATGGCTGCCGTATACAGTTAAATTCGACTCCTGTAGTAACGTGTGATCATCCGTTCATACAATTTGTAATCATCCTGCATTGTGTCAGTTTGAAATTAAACGAAGATTATTATTAATAAAGTGAACTGATGATTGTAACTTATGAATCTTACTTTAACTTGACACAGAATCTGTATGCAGGATGCCGGCTGATTCAACATAAATTAATATGTTGATGTTTTATGTCGTTTGACTTGCATCTGTCGTTGTGTTTAGAGAGCAGAGGGTGGTCGTGAGGTGATGGCAGACTTTGTCCACTCCTATCTGGAGCACAGATTCAGTCTACCGAAGATGGTTGCTGAATGGGCGTACAACGTGAGAGACACCTGTTCCAAGTATGCCGCATCTGACGACAACATCGGTCTCTTCTGGGCTGTTCTCAACGGACAGGCAAGTCACCTTCCTCTCCCTGTCTGAAAGTACGGTAATCACCTCTGGATGAAACTCAACTGGTTCGGTTCTGTGTGTGTGTCTGCAATGACTGTGTGTGCTGGTGTGGGCATGTGTGTGTGTGTATCCGTGTGTGTGTGTATCCGTGTGTGTGCGCTTGTGTTCATGTATGTGTGAGTGTGCGTGTGTCGGTGGGCTATTAGTAGTGACTTTCCTAGATACTCAAACATCAGCTACTTACAAATGAAATTGTCATGCTTTTTGAACTCAAGCGTTGTGTACTTTTGATAGGAATGCCTTCGAGTGGTTCACAGAAGGCCTTATAGATGTATTCAGCTAAATACATTCCTAAAGTGATACTTGCAAACATACTTGGCCACTGTCCAAACATACCTGGCTACTGTCAGCAACCTTTTGAAGTTGTCAGTCTTTGAACCATAGACTCACCCTATTTGTAGCATAGTGTTAGATTGAGAAAGGTGTATGTCTCTAACTATTGTTTACAGTTAAATCAACTTTTCAGTGGCAACGGTGCTTCAGTTGTTGACATAAGTTTTCTGCACGCACAAATCTATGAACAACATTTTGTAAATCTGACTCTCAGCTGAGTACAAGACACACTTTTGCTACAAGATCTTTTGCACTCTCCCTAACAGTGCATTTCTGACCTGTTTTTATAAGCTTTCCACCCACTCAGCTGACAAGTACTGTACAGACATACCTATGAGTTACTGCCAAAGTCTGCCAATGCATACAAATACCCGCCAATCAGAAGCATATGTTTTAAAATGTCTTTGTGCTAGATTCAGTGCTGTCCTCAGCTTGGGTCATTGCCAGCCAATCACAAACTCAAGTCAACAGCCAAATGACTTGACTTTGCATCACTAAAAATGTCCAATACATGTGTTCATAATTATAAAAGCTGCTTTGCTCAGGAGCAGAAAACTTATGTTCACACCTACTTACCTGCCTACCTCCTTATGTACCTACATACAAACCTACTTAATATAATTACATTCAAACACCTGTACATGCATATATACATGTTTTTATGTGCTGACATACATAAATACATAATTTTTTGTATTATAATTATGTATTTATGGTATGTATGAAGATGCTTTAGAGTACTCCTCAAAACAGCGTCTGCATATCTGTTGACAGGGAGATGAGCAGCTGTATTACAACCAGATGGCAACCGTTGCACGGCTGCTCGACAACCTCATCAAGATGGACCATGCAAGAGGCGACTCCGGAACTCTGAGTCGAGAGGACTTTGGTGCCCTCCTCGCCGATTTCTTTGGATCTAAGGATGCGGAATCCATCTCGATGCTCGTTAAGGCTGCAGAGACAGAGTTAAAGATCGATGAAGGGACGGCCATCAACTACAAGAGTCTCATTGCACAGGTGCCTGCTGGGCGTTACTTTCACAGGTTCACAATTGAAACAACGACCTTGATCACAAAAGACCAACTCTCTACCATCATTTCAATCATTGGTCAAACTCGCTTGTTTACTCTGGCCTTTTCACAACTCCATCTTTTCCCCCTAGTGAAAAGGGGAATCCAGGCCCCAGACTTGGATTTACTGACCTTGCGCACATAATAAGTACTGTAAATAAATAAATATAAATAAATGTCAATTGGTGCTTGGGCATTAGATACTGGCGCTTAAATAAATGTGTATTAATATCTCTACCTGGAACCGAACCTGATGTTACCTGCCTATTGATTTTATTTTGACTGAGCGCCGGTGAATAAACTGATTCCCAAGACTTGGCATTTCTTTGGATGTTGAGGAAATCTTGAAATTACGATAATGAAATGTGAATGAAATGTGAATATCTTGTGATGAATGTAGGATGATGACGGTCATTGTGGACCATTCCTTGAAGAACTTCAAAAGCAAACAACCCTGGAACGCCTCCGGTACATCAGCGACATTGAAGCCGGGCTGAACAAAGATGAACCGTAAGATCATCACTAATTTCACTAAGTTTAAACGACTCCTCATTTAAATCGGTGCAAATTTTAACAATGGCTTGGTTGGTAATCTTTTTTATCTCAGGATCTAGTTTTGGAATCCAAGTTTCTCAAAAGAAATGAACACATTTGTTTTAGCCACTAACAACCTATCCAACCAGCTGGGCATCATGTGCCTTATTGGATCAACTGCAGCAGTTCGAATCATGCTTTGACTGATGTCTACAGGGACAGTCGGCGGAACGTAACATGTGGTTATAATTGGAAAGACGTTAGATAGTGATCGTGTGAGTAAGTGAGCAAGAGAGTGTGTGAATGAGTTAGTGAGAGTGAGTTATAGTGAGTGAAAGTGTGAGTGAATGAGGGAGTGAGCATCTGAGTGTGTTTGTGACAGAGACACACAGACAGACACAGGCACACAGATTTAGTGTGAGAGAGAGATAGAGAGAACAACAAGGAGACGGAGAGAGATATGGTTAGAGAGTGATAAAGACGAACGGAGAGAGAGACAAAAAGAGAGAAAGCACAGACAGAAAGGAAAAAGGGCAGGAGTAAATGTTTCTTTGGGATCCATCCATTGCTTGCTCAAGGGCCCAAGAGCAGGAAATGAGTGCCTCCCAAGCATTCCACTAGGGACACAGGATGTAGATAAAGACAGAGACAGAGTCAGACATAAGGGGCACATATTGACAGAGGCAAAGTGTGAAGTCACCTGGTTGACTAAGGAGGGAAGGAGACAAGCATATAATATTCTGGCTGTAATCTAGAGAAGTGTGCTTCTCTCCTGTCATTTCCAAATGCGTTCTGGTTGTTGTAGGGTGGTGATCGTGGAGGAGCTGAGACAGGCACTCTTTGCAACTGATCCGGAAAAGGATTCCGGACACTTGGACGCCATCCTTCGATGGGCGTTTGGCATCAGCGACAGTGAGACACTGGACAGCGCATTCACGATGCCACTCGATGCAGTTCTCGCTCGGCTTCAGTTCGGCAACATCCGAAGAACGGGAAAGAAGCCATAGACTATGACAGCAACTTAAGCGCTTGACTGCTCTAACTTAGACTATTCTTTAGAAAGATGATTACTGAGAACAAAAGAAGGAGGATAATGAAACTTTATTGTATATAAGGCAATCTTAATGGACTGATCTTCTAAATATTGACCTGATTATACGGTTTGGTTTTGCTGGACGCTTGGTTGATGTTGTGCATTATGCACCGATGCAACAATAGTTACTAGTTACAATTACACACGACTACAGTTTGGTTTTGGTGTGCACTAGACACAGACGCAGTAAAAGTTACTAACTGCAATTACAATGATAGATATAGGCTACTATTTTGATGGATATATTATACGTTCCAGTTGGGGAATGTGACAACTATTTAAGAACAGATGCAATCAAGTCAATATTTCCATGTCCACAAGCCATTATTTAATCAAGTTAACGTCAAATGAATAGGTTCAGTTTCTTAAAGAAATAACAGCATTCAT
Source organism: Aporrectodea caliginosa (assembly GCA_020284085.1). NCBI lineage: Eukaryota > Metazoa > Annelida > Clitellata > Crassiclitellata > Lumbricidae > Aporrectodea > Aporrectodea caliginosa. The sequence goes on along the minus strand of JACEVL010000225.1, from coordinate 1,203,373 downwards.
CTGGAAGTTGTTATGACGGAAATTACTATGAACATACCAAACAAGGTTAACGCTACTCTAATGGGTTTGGGTACATGAAATGTCAATGTACAGAATTTAAATATCAAACTACATGAATTGGTTGAGTAAACAAATTCTAAATTAGGCTTATTCAACGACCGTACATAATTATAAAGCTTCTACAACAGAAAGCTACAAAAAAGTACCAGATAAAGTTCATAGTTTTCGTTCCAGCGCTATAAATTACAGATGTTCTGTAAAGCGCAAAAGCGTTAAGACAGTGCCCCTGAAACTAGCAGTATTAATTCCTATCAGTGTATTTATGCCACTGATTAAGTGAAGTTAATCAAATTTGGGCATAGCCTATTTGCAGGAATGGTCAACACTTCTCCCTGTCTACCTCGTCGTCTCAACACCAAATACCAAACACCATCGACCTTAGCCGCCTGCATGCTTGTCTGCCTGCCTGACTCTGGATTTTGACCCCCGCCTATGGATTTTTTTTGATTGAGCGCCTGTCAATATGCTGGTTCCTGCGACTTCGCTTTTGTGGGCGCTGTAGAAGTTTGAGTTTACGATTCCGATTACTACTACTACTACTACTACTACTACTACTACTACTACTACTACTACTACTACTACTACTACTACTACTACTACTACTACTACTACTACTACTACTACTACTACTACTACTACTACTACTACTACTACTACTACTACTACTACTACTACTACTACTACTACTACTACTACTTTACTACTACTACTACTACTACTACTACTACTACTACTACTACTACTACTACTACTACTACTACTACTACTACTACTACTCAGTGGCGGAATGGCGTTGTTCCGAGAGATGAGGTATTCCGATCGAAGTCCATTCATATTTTGATTTCCTAAACCCCCCCTTCATCTTCAAACTACCAGAAAAAACTAATGAGAAAGTTCAATCTAAATATGCAAGCTAAAGTTCAGTACGGTAGTATCTTTAATAAAGTTTAGAACTGTCTTTTAAAGTGTTCTCTTATTCCTCGTCGTCACAGCGGACGAAGAATCGAAAAGCAACGGCTTAACCGACGAAGCCCCGTACGATTCAGCGCGTAGACGACGTCCATGGCAGTGACGGTCTTAGCGTGCTTCGTGTAGGCGACGGCGTCGCGGATGACGTTCTCCAAGAAGACATTCAGAACTCCGCGGGTTTCTTCGTAGATGAGACCGGAAATACCCTTTACGCCTTCACGACCTGCCAGGCGTCGAGGGTCGGGCTTCGTGATGCCGTAGATGTTGTCGCGCTGTCGAGATGAGGTATTCCGATCGAAGTTCGACCATCCAGATCGTCGTTTTTATCCATATTTTGATTTCCTGAAACCCCCTTCAACTTCAAATTGCCATAAGAAACTAATGAAAAAGTTCAATCCACATATGCAATCTCATGTTCAGGACTGTCTTTGCTAAAGTTCAATCCCATCTTTTAAAGTGTTCTCGTATAAAGGTACTACAAACTAGAAGAATATGAATATACATACCTCGATGGCATCTTCTCTATACTTCTTGACTGAGACGGTGGCGAATAGACGACGTTCATGGCGTTGCCAAGTAGCTCTTCGAATAAACGCTTATCTGATCTGATGATGATGATGGCCGTAACCGTCCTCCGAGCCCCGTGTTGGTGACGGCGTAGAGGATGACGTTCTCCAAGAAGACTTCCAGCGCGACGCAGGTCTTGTCGTAGATGTGACCGGAAATACGCTTTACATCTTCACGATCTGTCAGTCGACGAGAGGCGGGATTCGTGATGCCCTGGATGTTGTCGCGCAGTGCCTTCCGGTGGCGTTTGGCGCCTCCCTTGTCCAGTTGTTTGCCTCCTTTTCTGGGCCAAACAGGTTTCTTACGGATTTCATCCAGCGACGGAATGGGGTTGTTCCGAGAGATGAGGTATTCCGATCGAAGTCCATTCATATTTTGATTTCCTGAAACCCCCGCTTCATCTTCAAACTACCAGAAAAAACTAATGAGAAAGTTCAATCTAAATATGCAAGCTAAAGTTCAGTACGGTAGTGTCTTTAATAAAGTTTAGAACTGTCTTTTAAAGTGTTCTCTTATTCCTCGTCGTCACAGCGGACGAAGAATCGAAAAGCAACGGCTTAACCGACGAAGCCCCGTACGATTCAGCGCGTAGACGACGTCCATGGCAGTGACGGTCTTAGCGTGCTCCGTGTAGGCGACGGCGTCGCGGATGACGTTCGCCAAGAAGACATTCAGAACTCCGCGGGTTTCTTCGTAGATGAGACCGGAAATACCCTTTACGCCTTCACGACCTGCCAGGCGTCGAGGGTCGGGCTTCGTGATGCCGTAGATGTTGTCGCGCTGTCGAGATGAGGTATTCCGATCGAAGTTCGACCATCCAGATCGTCGTTTTTATCCATATTTTGATTTCCTGAAACCCCCTTCAACTTCAAATTGCCACAAGAAACTAATGAAAAAGTTCAATCCACATATGCAATCTCATGTTCATGTTCAGGACTGTCTTTGCTAAAGTTCAATCCCATCTTTTAAAGTGTTCTCGTATAAAGGTACTACAAAATAGAAGAATATGAATATACATACCTCGATGGCATCTTCTCTATACTTCTTGACTGAGACGGTGGCGCATAGACGACGTTCATGGCGTTGCCAAGTAGCTCTTCGAATAAACGCATATCTGATCTGATGATGATGATGGCCGTAACCGTCCTCCGAGCTCCGTGTTGGTGACGGCGTAGAGGATGACGTTCTCCAAGAAGACTTCCAGCGCGACGCAGGTCTTGTCGTAGATGTGACCGGAAATACGCTTTACATCTTCACGATCTGTCAGTCGACGAGAGGCGGGATTCGTGATGCCCTGGATGTTGTCGCGCAGTGCCTTCCGGTGGCGTTTGGCGCCTCCCTTGTCCAGTTGTTTGCCTCCTTTTCTGGGCCAAACAGGTTTCTTACGGATTTCATCCAGCGACGGAATGGCGTTGTTCCGAGAGATGAGGTATTCCGATCGAAGTCCATTCATATTTTGATTTCCTAAACCCCCCCTTCATCTTCAAACTACCAGAAGAAACTAATGAGAAAGTTCAATCTAAATATGCAAGCTAAAGTTCAGTAGTGTCTTTAATTAAGTTTAGAACTGTCTTTTAAAGTGTTCTCTTATTCCTCGTCGTCACAGCGGACGAAGAATCGAAAAGCAACGGCTTAACCGACGAAGCCCCGTACGATTCAGCGCGTAGACGACGTCCATGGCAGTGACGGTCTTAGCGTGCTCCGTGTAGGCGACGGCGTCGCGGATGACGTTCTCCAAGAAGACATTCAGAACTCCGCGGGTTTCTTCGTAGATGAGACCGGAAATACCCTTTACGCCTTCACGACCTGCCAGGCGTCGAGGGTCGGGCTTCGTGATGCCGTAGATGTTGTCGCGCTGTCGAGATGAGGTATTCCGATCGAAGTTCGACCATCCAGATCGTCCTTTTTATCCATATTTTGATTTCCTGAAACCCCCTTCAACTTCAAATTGCCATAAGAAACTAATGAAAAAGTTCAATCCACATATGCAATCTCATGTTCAGGACTGTCTTTGCTAATGTACTATACTATCTTTAAAAGTGTTCTCGTATAAAGGTACTACAAACTAGAAGAATATGAATATACATACCTCGATGGCATCTTCTCTATACTTCTTGACTGAGACGGTGGCGCATAGACGACGTTCATGGCGTTGCCAAGTAGCTCTTCGAATAAACGCATATCTGATCTGATGATGATGATGGCCGTAACCGTCCTCCGAGCTCCGTGTTGGTGACGGCGTAGAGGATGACGTTCTCCAAGAAGACTTCCAGCGCGACGCAGGTCTTGTCGTAGATGTGACCGGAAATACGCTTTACATCTTCACGATCTGTCAGTCGACGAGAGGCGGGATTCGTGATGCCCTGGATGTTGTCGCGCAGTGCCTTCCGGTGGCGTTTGGCGCCTCCCTTGTCCAGTTGTTTGCCTCCTTTTCTGGGCCAAACAGGTTTCTTACGGATTTCATCCAGCGACGGAATGGGGTTGTTCCGAGAGATGAGGTATTCCGATCGAAGTCCATTCATATTTTGATTTCCTGAAACCCCCGCTTCAACTTCAAACTACCAGAAGAAACTAATGAGAAAGTTCAATCTAAATATGCAAGCTAAAGTTCAGTAGTGTCTTTAATTAAGTTTAGAACTGTCTTTTAAAGTGTTCTCTTATTCCTCGTCGTCACAGCGGACGAAGAATCGAAAAGCAACGGCTTAACCGACGAAGCCCCGTACGATTCAGCGCGTAGACGACGTCCATGGCAGTGACGGTCTTAGCGTGCTCCGTGTAGGCGACGGCGTCGCGGATGACGTTCTCCAAGAAGACATTCAGAACTCCGCGGGTTTCTTCGTAGATGAGACCGGAAATACCCTTTACGCCTTCACGACCTGCCAGGCGTCGAGGGTCGGGCTTCGTGATGCCGTAGATGTTGTCGCGCTGTCGAGATGAGGTATTCCGATCGAAGTTCGACCATCCAGATCGTCGTTTTTATCCATATTTTGATTTCCTGAAACCCCCTTCAACTTCAAATTGCCATAAGAAACTAATGAAAAAGTTCAATCCACATATGCAATCTGATGTTCAGGACTGTCTTTGCTAAAGTTCGATCCCATCTTTTAAAGTGTTCTCGTATAAAGGTACTACAAAATAGAAGAATATGAATATACATACCTCGATGGCATCTTCTCTATACTTCTTGACTGAGACGGTGGCGCATAGACGACGTTCATGGCGTTGCCAAGTAGCTCTTCGAATAAACGCATATCTGATCTGATGATGATGATGGCCGTAACCGTCCTCCGAGCTCCGTGTTGGTGACGGCGTAGAGGATGACGTTCTCCAAGAAGACTTCCAGCGCGACGCAGGTCTTGTCGTAGATGTGACCGGAAATACGCTTTACATCTTCACGATCTGTCAGTCGACGAGAGGCGGGATTCGTGATGCCCTGGATGTTGTCGCGCAGTGCCTTCCGGTGGCGTTTGGCGCCTCCCTTGTCCAGTTGTTTGCCTCCTTTTCTGGGCCAAACAGGTTTCTTACGGATTTCATCCAGCGACGGAATGGGGTTGTTCCGAGAGATGAGGTATTCCGATCGAAGTCCATTCATATTTTGATTTCCTGAAACCCCCGCTTCAACTTCAAACTACCAGAAGAAACTAATGAGAAAGTTCAATCTAAATATGCAAGCTAAAGTTCAGTAGTGTCTTTAATTAAGTTTAGAACTGTCTTTTAAAGTGTTCTCTTATTCCTCGTCGTCACAGCGGACGAAGAATCGAAAAGCAACGGCTTAACCGACGAAGCCCCGTACGATTCAGCGCGTAGACGACGTCCATGGCAGTGACGGTCTTAGCGTGCTCCGTGTAGGCGACGGCGTCGCGGATGACGTTCTCCAAGAAGACATGCAGAACTCCGCGGGTTTCTTCGTAGATGAGACCGGAAATACCCTTTACGCCTTCACGACCTGCCAGGCGTCGAGGGTCGGGCTTCGTGATGCCGTAGATGTTGTCGCGCTGTCGAGATGAGGTATTCCGATCGAAGTTCGACCATCCAGATCGTCGTTTTTATCCATATTTTGATTTCCTGAAACCCCCTTCAACTTCAAATTGCCACAAGAAACTAATGAAAAAGTTCAATCCACATAATATGCAATCTGATGTTCAGGACTGTCTTTGCTAAAGTTCGATCCCATCTTTTAAAGTGTTCTCGTATAAAGGTACTACAAAATAGAAGAATATGAATATACATACCTCGATGGCATCTTCTCTATACTTCTTGACTGAGACGGTGGCGCATAGACGACGTTCATGGCGTTGCCAAGTAGCTCTTCGAATAAACGCATATCTGATCTGATGATGATGATGGCCGTAACCGTCCTCCGAGCTCCGTGTTGGTGACGGCGTAGAGGATGACGTTCTCCAAGAAGACTTCCAGCGCGACGCAGGTCTTGTCGTAGATGTGACCGGAAATACGCTTTACATCTTCACGATCTGTCAGTCGACGAGAGGCGGGATTCGTGATGCCCTGGATGTTGTCGCGCAGTGCCTTCCGGTGGCGTTTGGCGCCTCCCTTGTCCAGTTGTTTGCCTCCTTTTCTGGGCCAAACAGGTTTCTTACGGATTTCATCCAGCGACGGAATGGGGTTGTTCCGAGAGATGAGGTATTCCGATCGAAGTCCATTCATATTTTGATTTCCTGAAACCCCCGCTTCAACTTCAAACTACCAGAAGAAACTAATGAGAAAGTTCAATCTAAATATGCAAGCTAAAGTTCAGTAGTGTCTTTAATTAAGTTTAGAACTGTCTTTTAAAGTGTTCTCTTATTCCTCGTCGTCACAGCGGACGAAGAATCGAAAAGCAACGGCTTAACCGACGAAGCCCCGTACGATTCAGCGCGTAGACGACGTCCATGGCAGTGACGGTCTTAGCGTGCTCCGTGTAGGCGACGGCGTCGCGGATGACGTTCTCCAAGAAGACATGCAGAACTCCGCGGGTTTCTTCGTAGATGAGACCGGAAATACCCTTTACGCCTTCACGACCTGCCAGGCGTCGAGGGTCGGGCTTCGTGATGCCGTAGATGTTGTCGCGCTGTCGAGATGAGGTATTCCGATCGAAGTTCGACCATCCAGATCGTCCTTTTTATCCATATTTTGATTTCCTGAAACCCCCTTCAACTTCAAATTGCCACAAGAAACTAATGAAAAAGTTCAATCCACATAATGCAATCTGATGTTCAGGACTGTCTTTGCTAATGTACTATACTATCTTTAAAAGTGTTCTCGTATAAAGGTACTACAAAATAGAAGAATATGAATATACATACCTCGATGGCATCTTCTCTATACTTCTTGACTGAGACGGTGGCGCATAGACGACGTTCATGGCGTTGCCAAGTAGCTCTTCGAATAAACGCATATCTGATCTGATGATGATGATGGCCGTAACCGTCCTCCGAGCTCCGTGTTGGTGACGGCGTAGAGGATGACGTTCTCCAAGAAGACTTCCAGCACGACGCGGGTCTCGTCGTAGATGTGACCGGAAATACGCTTAAGGCCTTCAGGATCTGTCAGGCGACGAGTGGCGGGATTCGTGATGCCATGGATGTTGTCGCGCAGTGCCTTCCAGTGGCGTTGAGCGCCTCCCTTGCCCAGTTGTTTGCCTCCTTTTCTGGGCCAAACAGGTTTCTTACGGATTTCATCCAGCGACGGAATGGCGTTGTTCCGAGAGATGAGGTATTCCGATCGAAGTCCATTCATATTTTGATTTCCTGAAACCCCCGCTTCAACTTCAAACTACCAGAAGAAACTAATGAGAAAGTTCAATCTAAATATGCAAGCTAAAGTTCAGTAGTGTCTTTAATAAAGTTTAGAACTGTCTTTTAAAGTGTTCTCTTATTCCTCGTCGTCACAGCGGACGAAGAATCGAAAAGCAACGGCTTAACCGACGAAGCCCCGTACGATTCAGCGCGTAGACGACGTCCATGGCAGTGACGGTCTTAGCGTGCTCCGTGTAGGCGACGGCGTCGCGGATGACGTTCTCCAAGAAGACATTCAGAACTCCGCGGGTTTCTTCGTAGATGAGACCGGAAATACCCTTTACGCCTTCACGACCTGCCAGGCGTCGAGGGTCGGGCTTCGTGATGCCGTAGATGTTGTCGCGCTGTCGAGATGAGGTATTCCGATCGAAGTTCGACCATCCAGATCGTCCTTTTTATCCATATTTTGATTTCCTGAAACCCCCTTCAACTTCAAATTGCCACAAGAAACTAATGAAAAAGTTCAATCCACATATGCAATCTGATGTTCAGGACTGTCTTTGCTAAAGTTCTATACTATCTTTAAAAGTGTTCTCGTATAAAGGTACTACAAAATAGAAGAATATGAATATACATACCTCGATGGCATCTTCTCTATACTTCTTGACTGAGACGGTGGCGCATAGACGACGTTCATGGCGTTGCCAAGTAGCTCTTCGAATAAACGCATATCTGATCTGATGATGATGATGGCCGTAACCGTCCTCCGAGCTCCGTGTTGGTGACGGCGTAGAGGATGACGTTCTCCAAGAAGACTTCCAGCGCGACGCAGGTCTTGTCGTAGATGTGACCGGAAATACGCTTTACATCTTCACGATCTGTCAGTCGACGAGAGGCGGGATTCGTGATGCCCTGGATGTTGTCGCGCAGTGCCTTCCGGTGGCGTTTGGCGCCTCCCTTGTCCAGTTGTTTGCCTCCTTTTCTGGGCCAAACAGGTTTCTTACGGATTTCATCCAGCGACGGAATGGCGTTGTTCCGAGAGATGAGGTATTCCGATCGAAGTCCATTCATATTTTGATTTCCTGAAACCCCCCCTTCATCTTCAAACTACCAGAAGAAACTAATGAGAAAGTTCAATCTAAATATGCAAGCTAAAGTTCAGTAGTGTCTTTAATTAAGTTTAGAACTGTCTTTTAAAGTGTTCTCTTATTCCTCGTCGTCACAGCGGACGAAGAATCGAAAAGCAACGGCTTAACCGACGAAGCCCCGAACGATTCAGCGCGTAGATGACGTCCATGGCAGTGACGGTCTTAGCGTGCTCCGTGTAGGCGACGGCGTCGCGGATGACGTTCTCCAAGAAGACATTCAGAACTCCGCGGGTTTCTTCGTAGATGAGACCGGAAATACCCTTTACGCCTTCACGACCTGCCAGGCGTCGAGGGTCGGGCTTCGTGATGCCGTAGATGTTGTCGCGCTGTCGAGATGAGGTATTCCGATCGAAGTTCGACCATCCAGATCGTCCTTTTTATCCATATTTTGATTTCCTGAAACCCCCTTCAACTTCAAATTGCCACAAGAAACTAATGAAAAAGTTCAATCCACATATTGCAATCTCATGTTCAGGACTGTCTTTGCTAATGTACTATACTATCTTTAAAAGTGTTCTCGTATAAAGGTACTACAAAATAGAAGAATATGAATATACATACCTCGATGGCATCTTCTCTATACTTCTTGACTGAGACGGTGGCGCATAGACGACGTTCATGGCGTTGCCAAGTAGCTCTTCGAATAAACGCATATCTGATCTGATGATGATGATGGCCGTAACCGTCCTCCGAGCTCCGTGTTGGTGACGGCGTAGAGGATGACGTTCTCCAAGAAGACTTCCAGCGCGACGCAGGTCTTGTCGTAGATGTGACCGGAAATACGCTTTACATCTTCACGATCTGTCAGTCGACGAGAGGCGGGATTCGTGATGCCCTGGATGTTGTCGCGCAGTGCCTTCCGGTGGCGTTTGGCGCCTCCCTTGTCCAGTTGTTTGCCTCCTTTTCTGGGCCAAACAGGTTTCTTACGGATTTCATCCAGCGACGGAATGGGGTTGTTCCGAGAGATGAGGTATTCCGATCGAAGTCCATTCATATTTTGATTTCCTAAACCCCCCCTTCATCTTCAAACTACCAGAAGAAACTAATGAGAAAGTTCAATCTAAATATGCAAGCTAAAGTTCAGTAGTGTCTTTAATTAAGTTTAGAACTGTCTTTTAAAGTGTTCTCTTATTCCTCGTCGTCACAGCGGACGAAGAATCGAAAAGCAACGGCTTAACCGACGAAGCCCCGAACGATTCAGCGCGTAGACGACGTCCATGGCAGTGACGGTCTTAGCGTGCTCCGTGTAGGCGACGGCGTCGCGGATGACGTTCTCCAAGAAGACATTCAGAACTCCGCGGGTTTCTTCGTAGATGAGACCGGAAATACCCTTTACGCCTTCACGACCTGCCAGGCGTCGAGGGTCGGGCTTCGTGATGCCGTAGATGTTGTCGCGCTGTCGAGATGAGGTATTCCGATCGAAGTTCGACCATCCAGATCGTCCTTTTTATCCATATTTTGATTTCCTGAAACCCCCTTCAACTTCAAATTGCCATAAGAAACTAATGAAAAAGTTCAATCCACATATGCAATCTCATGTTCAGGACTGTCTTTGCTAATGTACTATACTATCTTTAAAAGTGTTCTCGTATAAAGGTACTACAAACTAGAAGAATATGAATATACATACCTCGATGGCATCTTCTCTATACTTCTTGACTGAGACGGTGGCGCATAGACGACGTTCATGGCGTTGCCAAGTAGCTCTTCGAATAAACGCATATCTGATCTGATGATGATGATGGCCGTAACCGTCCTCCGAGCTCCGTGTTGGTGACGGCGTAGAGGATGACGTTCTCCAAGAAGACTTCCAGCGCGACGCGGGTCTTGTCGTAGATGTGACCGGAAATACGCTTTACATCTTTCACGATCTGTCAGGCGACGAGAGGCGGGATTCGTGATGCCCTGGATGTTGTCGCGCAGTGCCTTCCGGTGGCGTTTGGCGCCTCCCTTGTCCAGTTGTTTGCCTCCTTTTCTGGGCCAAACAGGTTTCTTACGGATTTCATCCAGCGACGGAATGGCGTTGTTCCGAGAGATGAGGTATTCCGATCGAAGTCCATTCATATTTTGATTTCCTAAACCCCCCCTTCATCTTCAAACTACCAGAAGAAACTAATGAGAAAGTTCAATCTAAATATGCAAGCTAAAGTTCAGTAGTGTCTTTAATTAAGTTTAGAACTGTCTTTTAAAGTGTTCTCTTATTCCTCGTCGTCACAGCGGACGAAGAATCGAAAAGCAACGGCTTAACCGACGAAGCCCCGAACGATTCAGCGCGTAGACGACGTCCATGGCAGTGACGGTCTTAGCGTGCTCCGTGTAGGCGACGGCGTCGCGGATGACGTTCGCCAAGAAGACATTCAGAACTCCGCGGGTTTCTTCGTAGATGAGACCGGAAATACCCTTTACGCCTTCACGACCTGCCAGGCGTCGAGGGTCGGGCTTCGTGATGCCGTAGATGTTGTCGCGCTGTCGAGATGAGGTATTCCGATCGAAGTTCGACCATCCAGATCGTCCTTTTTATCCATATTTTGATTTCCTGAAACCCCCATCTTCAACTTCAAATTGCCACAAGAAACTAATGAAAAAGTTCAATCCACATATGCAATCTCATGTTCAGGACTGTCTTTGCTAATGTACTATACTATCTTTAAAAGTGTTCTCGTATAAAGGTACTACAAAATAGAAGAATATGAATATACATACCTCGATGGCATCTTCTCTATACTTCTTGACTGAGACGGTGGCGCATAGACGACGTTCATGGCGTTGCCAAGTAGCTCTTCGAATAAACGCATATCTGATCTGATGATGATGATGGCCGTAACCGTCCTCCGAGCTCCGTGTTGGTGACGGCGTAGAGGATGACGTTCTCCAAGAAGACTTCCAGCACGACGCGGGTCTCGTCGTAGATGTGACCGGAAATACGCTTAAGGCCTTCAGGATCTGTCAGGCGACGAGTGGCGGGATTCGTGATGCCATGGATGTTGTCGCGCAGTGCCTTCCAGTGGCGTTGAGCGCCTCCCTTGCCCAGTTGTTTGCCTCCTTTTCTGGGCCAAACAGGTTTCTTACGGATTTCATCCAGCGACGGAATGGGGTTGTTCCGAGAGATGAGGTATTCCGATCGAAGTCCATTCATATTTTGATTTCCTGAAACCCCCGCTTCATCTTCAAACTACCAGAAGAAACTAATGAGAAAGTTCAATCTAAATATGCAAGCTAAAGTTCAGTAGTGTCTTTAATTAAGTTTAGAACTGTCTTTTAAAGTGTTCTCTTATTCCTCGTCGTCACAGCGGACGAAGAATCGAAAAGCAACGGCTTAACCGACGAAGCCCCGTACGATTCAGCGCGTAGACGACGTCCATGGCAGTGACGGTCTTAGCGTGCTCCGTGTAGGCGACGGCGTCGCGGATGACGTTCTCCAAGAAGACATGCAGAACTCCGCGGGTTTCTTCGTAGATGAGACCGGAAATACCCTTTACGCCTTCACGACCTGCCAGGCGTCGAGGGTCGGGCTTCGTGATGCCGTAGATGTTGTCGCGCTGTCGAGATGAGGTATTCCGATCGAAGTTCGACCATCCAGATCGTCCTTTTTATCCATATTTTGATTTCCTGAAACCCCCTTCAACTTCAAATTGCCATAAGAAACTAATGAAAAAGTTCAATCCACATATGCAATCTGATGTTCAGGACTGTCTTTGCTAATGTACTATACTATCTTTAAAAGTGTTCTCGTATAAAGGTACTACAAAATAGAAGAATATGAATATACATACCTCGATGGCATCTTCTCTATACTTCTTGACTGAGACGGTGGCGCATAGACGACGTTCATGGCGTTGCCAAGTAGCTCTTCGAATAAACGCATATCTGATCTGATGATGATGATGGCCGTAACCGTCCTCCGAGCTCCGTGTTGGTGACGGCGTAGAGGATGACGTTCTCCAAGAAGACTTCCAGCGCGACGCAGGTCTTGTCGTAGATGTGACCGGAAATACGCTTTACATCTTCACGATCTGTCAGTCGACGAGAGGCGGGATTCGTGATGCCATGGATGTTGTCGCGCAGTGCCTTCCGGTGGCGTTTGGCGCCTCCCTTGTCCAGTTGTTTGCCTCCTTTTCTGGGCCAAACAGGTTTCTTACGGATTTCATCCAGCGACGGAATGGGGTTGTTCCGAGAGATGAGGTATTCCGATCGAAGTCCATTCATATTTTGATTTCCTGAAACCCCCCCTTCATCTTCAAACTACCAGAAGAAACTAATGAGAAAGTTCAATCTAAATATGCAAGCTAAAGTTCAGTAGTGTCTTTAATTAAGTTTAGAACTGTCTTTTAAAGTGTTCTCTTATTCCTCGTCGTCACAGCGGACGAAGAATCGAAAAGCAACGGCTTAACCGACGAAGCCCCGAACGATTCAGCGCGTAGACGACGTCCATGGCAGTGACGGTCTTAGCGTGCTCCGTGTAGGCGACGGCGTCGCGGATGACGTTCTCCAAGAAGACATTCAGAACTCCGCGGGTTTCTTCGTAGATGAGACCGGAAATACCCTTTACGCCTTCACGACCTGCCAGGCGTCGAGGGTCGGGCTTCGTGATGCCGTAGATGTTGTCGCGCTGTCGAGATGAGGTATTCCGATCGAAGTTCGACCATCCAGATCGTCCTTTTTATCCATATTTTGATTTCCTGAAACCCCCTTCAACTTCAAATTGCCACAAGAAACTAATGAAAAAGTTCAATCCACATATGCAATCTCATGTTCAGGACTGTCTTTGCTAAAGTTCGATCCCATCTTTTAAAGTGTTCTCGTATAAAGGTACTACAAAATAGAAGAATATGAATATACATACCTCGATGGCATCTTCTCTATACTTCTTGACTGAGACGGTGGCGCATAGACGACGTTCATGGCGTTGCCAAGTAGCTCTTCGAATAAACGCATATCTGAATTGATGATGATGATGGCCGTAACCGTCCTCCGAGCTCCGTGTTGGTGACGGCGTAGAGGATGACGTTCTCCAAGAAGACTTCCAGCGCGACGCAGGTCTTGTCGTAGATGTGACCGGAAATACGCTTTACATCTTCACGATCAGGCTGAGGCGGGATTCGTGATGCCCTGGATGTTGGCGCGCAGTGCCTTCCGGTGACGTTTGGCGCCTCCCTTGTCCAGTTGTTTGCCTCCTTTTCTGGGCCAAACAGGTTTCTTACGGATTTCATCCAGCGACGGAATGGCGTTGTTCCGAGAGATGAGGTATTCCGATCGAGTCCCAACGACCACTGGTCAATCCAAACTCAATCCCACTACATCAATCGACTACATCACAACTGTCCCAACGACCACTGGTACAACTCAATCGACTACATCTTTCACAACTGTCCCAACGACCACTGGTACAACTCAATCGACTACATCTTTCACAACTGTCCCAACGACCACTGGTACAACTCAATCCACAACATCAGCCACAACTGTCCCAACGACCACTGGTCAATCAACTCAATCGACTACATCAATCCACAACATCAGCCACAACTGTCCCAACGACCACTGGTACAACTCAATCGACTACATCTTTCACAACTGTCCCAACGACCACTGGTACAACTCAATCCACAACATCAGCCACAACTGTCCCAACGACCACTGGTACAACTCAATCGACTACATCTTTCACAACTGTCCCAACGACCACTGGTACAACTCAATCCACAACATCAGCCACAACTGTCCCAACGACCACTGGTACAACTCAATCGACTACATCTTTCACAACTGTCCCAACGACCACTGGTACCACAACTCAATCCACAACATCAGCCACAACTGTCCCAACGACCACTGGTACAACTCAATCCACAACATCAGCCACAACTGTCCCAACGACCACTGGTACAACTCAATCCCAACGACTACATCACAACTGTCCCAACGACCACTGGTACAACTCAATCCACAACATCAGCCACAACTGTCCCAACGACCACTGGTACAACTCAATCCACAACATCCACTGGTACAACTCAATCCACAACATCACAACTGTCCCAACGACCACTGGTACAACTCAATCGACTACATCTTTCACAACTGTCCCAACGACCACTGGTACAACTCAATCGACTACATCTTTCACAACTGTCCCAACGACCACTGGTACAACTCAATCCACAACATCAGCCACAACTGTCCCAACGACCACTGGTACAACTCAATCTCAATCCACTGGTACTCAATCCACATCAGCCACAACTGTCCCAACGACCACAACTGTCCCAACGACCACTGGTACAACTCAATCGACTACATCTTTCACAACTGTCCCAACGACCACTGGTACAACTCAATCCACAACATCATCCACAACTGTCCCAACGACCACTGGTACAACTCAATCGACTACATCTTTCACAACTGTCCCAACGACCACTGGTACAACTCAATCCACAACATCAGCCACAACTGTCCCAACGACCACTGGTACAACTCAATCGACTACATCTTTCACAACTGTCCCAACGACCACTGGTACAACTCAATCCACAACATCAGCCACAACTGTCCCAACGACCACTGGTACAACTCAATCGACTACATCTTTCACAACTGTCCCAACGACCACTGGTACAACTCAATCCACAACATCAGCCACAACTGTCCCAACGACCACTGGTACAACTCAATCGACTACATCTTTCACAACTGTCCCAACGACCACTGGTACAACTCAATCGACTACATCTTTCACAACTGTCCCAACGACCACTGGTACAACTCAATCCACAACATCAGCCACTGGTACACAACTGTCCCAACGACCACTGGTACAACTCAATCGACAACATCTTTCACAACTGTCCCAACGACCACTGGTACAACTCAATCGACTACATCTTTCACAACTGTCCCAACGACCACTGGTACAACTCAATCGACTACATCAGCCACAACTGTCCCAACGACCACTGGTACAACTCAATCCACAACATCAGCCACAACTGTCCCAACGACCACTGGTACAACTCAATCGACTACATCTTTCACAACTGTCCCAACGACCACTGGTACAACTCAATCCACAACATCAGCCACAACTGTCCCAACGACCACTGGTACAACTCAATCGACTACATCTTTCACAACTGTCCCAACGACCACTGGTACAACTCAATCCACAACATCTTGTCACAACTGTCCCAATCGACCATCTGGTCCCAACGACCACTGGTACAACTCAATCCACAACATCAGCCACAACTGTCCCAACGACCACTGGTACAACTCAATCGACTACATCACTTCACAACTGTCCCAACGACCACTGGTACAACTCAATCCACAACATCAGCCACAACTGTCCCAACGACCACTGGTACAACTCAATCCACTAACATCAGCCACAACTGTCCCAACGACCACTGGTACAACTCAATCCACTACATCTTTCACAACTGTCCCAACGACCACTGGTACAACTCAATCCACAACATCAGCCACAACTGTCCCAACGACCACTGGACCACAACTCAATCCACAACATCAGCCACAACTGTCCCAACGACCACTGGTACAACTCAATCCACAACATCAGCCACAACTGTCCCAACGACCACTGGTACAACTCAATCGACTACATCTTTCACAACTGTCCCAACGACCACTGGTACAACTCAATCCACAACATCAGCCACAACTGTCCCAACGACCACTGGTACAACTCAATCGACTACATCAGCCACAACTGTCCCAACGACCACTGGTACAACTCAATCGACTACATCTTTCACAACTGTCCCAACGACCACTGGTACAACTCAATCCACAACATCAGCCACAACTGTCCCAACGACCACTGGTACAACTCAATCGACTACATCTTTCACAACTGTCCCAACGACCACTGGTACAACTCAATCCACAACATCAGCCACAACTGTCCCAACGACCACTGGTACAACTCAATCGACTACATCAGCCACAACTGTCCCAACGACCACTGGTACAACTCAATCCACAACATCCCAACGACCACTGCAACTCACACAACTGTCCCAACGACCACTGGTACAACTCAATCGACTACATCTTTCACAACTCCCAACGACCACAACTGTCATCCAACGACCACTGGTACAACTCAATCGACTACATCTTTCACAACTGTCCCAACGACCACTGGTACAACTCAATCCACAACATCAGCCACAACTGTCCCAACGACCACTGGTACAACTCAATCCACAACATCAGCCACAACTGTCCCAACGACCACTGGTACAACTCAATCGACTACATCTTTCACAACTGTCCCAACGACCACTGGTACAACTCAATCCACAACATCAGCCACAACTGTCCCAACGACCACTGGTACAACTCAATCGACTACATCTTTCACAACTGTCCCAACGACCACTGGTACAACTCAATCCACAACATCAGCCACAACTGTCCCAACGACCACTGGTACAACTCAATCGACTACATCTTTCACAACTGTCCCAACGACCACTGGTACAACTCAATCCACAACATCAGCCACAACTGTCCCAACGACCACTGGTACAACTCAATCGACTACATCTTTCACAACTGTCCCAACGACCACTGGTACAACTCAATCCACAACATCAGCCACAACTGTCCCAACGACCACTGGTACAACTCAATCGACTACATCTTTCACAACTGTCCCAACGACCACTGGTACAACTCAATCCACAACATCAGCCACAACTGTCCCAACGACCACTGGTACAACTCAATCGACTACATCTTCACAACTGTCCCAACGACCACTGGTACAACTCAATCCACAACATCAGCCACAACTGTCCCAACGACCACTGGTACAACTCAATCCACAACATCAGCCACAACTGTCCCAACGACCACTGGTACAACTCAATCCACAACATCAGCCACAACTGTCCCAACGACCACTGGTACAACTCAATCGACTACTTTCACAACTGTCCCAACGACCACTGGTACAACTCAATCCACATCTTTCACAACTGTCCCAACGACCACTGGTACAACTCAATCCACAACATCAGCCACAACTGTCCCAACGACCACTGGTACAACTCAATCCACAACATCAGCCACAACTGTCCCAACGACCACTGGTACAACTCAATCGACTACATCTTTCACAACTGTCCCAACGACCACTGGTACAACTCAATCAACTCATCAGCCACAACTCCCAACGACCACTGGTACATCAATCGACACAACTGTCCCAACGACCACTGGTACAACTCAATCCACAACATCTTTCACAACTGTCCCAACGACCACTGGTACAACTCAATCCACAACATCATCACAACTGTCCCAACGACCACTGGTACAACTCAATCGACTACATCTTTCACAACTGTCCCAACGACCACTGGTACAACTCAATCCACAACATCAGCCACAACTGTCCCAACCAACGACCAATCTGGTACAACTCAATCGACTACATCTTCCACAACTGTCCCAACGACCACTGGTACAACTCAATCCACAACATCAGCCACAACTGTCCCAACGACCACTGGTACAACTCAATCGACTACATCTTTCACAACTGTCCCAACGACCACTGGTACAACTCAATCGACTACATCTTTCACAACTGTCCCAACGACCACTGGTACAACTCAATCGACTACATCTTTCACAACTGTCCCAACGACCACTGGTACAACTCAATCCACAACATCAGCCACAACTGTCCCAACGACCACTGGTACAACTCAATCGACTACATCTTTCACAACTGTCCCAACGACCACTGGTACAACTCAATCCACAACATCAGCCACAACTGTCCCAACGACCACTGGAACAACTCAATCGACTACATCTTTCACAACTGTCCCAACGACCACTGGTACAACTCAATCGACTACATCTTTCACAACTGTCCCAACGACCACTGGAACAACTCAATCCACAACATCAGCCACAACTGTCCCAACGACCACTGGTACAACTCAATCGACTACATCTTTCACAACTGTCCCAACGACCACTGTAACAACTCAATCGACTACATCGTTCACAACTGTCCCAACGACCACTGGTACAACTCAATCCACAACATCAGCCACAACTGTCCCAACGACCACTGGTACAACTCAATCGCCCACATCTTTCACGACTGTCCCGACCACTACTGGTACAACTCAATCGACTACATCTTTCACAACTGTCCCAACGACCACTGGTACAACTCAATCGACTACATCTTTCACAACTGTCCCAACGACCACTGGTACAACTCAATCCACAACATCAGCCACAACTGTCCCAACGACCACTGGAACAACTCAATCGACTACATCTTTCACAACTGTCCCAACGACCACTGGTACAACTCAATCGACTACATCTTTCACAACTGTCCCAACGACCACTGGTACAACTCAATCGACTACATCGTTCACAACTGTCCCAACGACCACTGGTACAACTCAATCCACAACATCAGCCACAACTGTCCCAACGACCACTGGTACAACTCAATCCACAACATCAGCCACAACTGTCCCAACGACCACTGGTACAAGTCAATCCACAACATCAGCCACAACAGTTCCAGAGACTTCCGCAACAACTCAATCGACTACATCGTTCGCAAGTGTTCCAACGATCACTGGTAAGACACATACAAGATCACCTACATGTTTTGGTTAGAGTTTTTATGTTATTTACTATATTTTAATTTTTAAATGAGTGTTTCTGTTTTATCAGTTTATTTGTATCAGTTGTTTTTCTGTAGTTTTATGCGATTCCATTAGATTTTCATTTTAATGAAGGAATATTAATAGGCGTCGAGGAGGAATGATTTTCGCATTAATAAGCTTAGCGCTAAACAAGTGTGAACTTTTGATATAGCACTCAGGTGTTTTTAATAAGCATAATTCGCGTCTGGTTTGGTTTAAAAAATTGTCTGCCTAAACATGGAAGTTTGGCTCAAAACGGCGCACCTGAATTTCGTGCAGTTTATATCCCAGCGCCAATATATTAAAATCCTCAGTGTCAGTAGACCTACTATACAGGCACTGCTTGCAAACAACCGGCATTAATTATATTTTAACACA
Organism: Aporrectodea caliginosa; assembly: GCA_020284085.1. NCBI lineage: Eukaryota > Metazoa > Annelida > Clitellata > Crassiclitellata > Lumbricidae > Aporrectodea > Aporrectodea caliginosa. Next base: position 1,183,801 of record JACEVL010000225.1, on the reverse strand, counting down.
AAAGCTGACATTTTTAAACATTATTTGATAACTGAAAGAGATGGGCCTATATCGGTTTTAGTATTTAGACTGTACTCGATAAATGTGAAGAATGGATGAGGAACCGCTTGAATTTAAAAGTGATAAATAACTAATAATATTTCACTCCTATTTGTATGTCAAACTGGACAAATACAGGATGGCCTATTATAGGTCACCCTGTATGTGTCCAGTTTGACATACATATACGAATTTAACATCACTCTTTAACACTTGTCTCGCCTTCCATTTTATCCCTACGCTTTTTGGATAGATCGAGGAATGAAATTGCCTCAAGCTACCGAATCCCGGTTTTCACTTTTTTGTTCAAGCCTTCATGGTAAAAATTCTGTGACAACAAATGTATGAGTTTTAATCCAGTCCCTTATCCTTTAGTTTCTGTGATGATCCGATTGTCGGTTCAACGGTAACTTACTGCGTCGCGTAAAATTTTAAACGAATACCACCGAACTGTTGAATAAGGTTCAAAAATGGTAGTCCCTTAAGCTAGCCATGGAGCAGCCATGGGTATGGTGTGTTAGCGACTTCAACTTTCTTAGCTTCGGCGTATAAGTGCCGCGGACAGTCTTAGACAGCGTGCGGTCAGTATACCGGTGTACCATTATACCTGAGTTGGCAAATGGGCAGAAATATCGATAAAATAATATATGCCCTGGCGGGGATTTGAACCTCGGACTTCTCGGTCGGTATTCCATCAGGCCACTTATAAGACTATCGTGTACCTCTATTGGAAAAGGTGAAGTTCCGTATATTATAGGCCCTATGCGATGTGATGTAAATTTTACAAGTGTTGAAGATACGTGTTTTACGCAATACGTTGTAGCAAATGAAAATTGAGAATAGGAAGCATATACAAAATGTTTACCATGATCAAAGTAGAAGCTATCGCCTAGTTACGTATTCTCAATCACGGTAGCGGTTCAACTAAAATGAATTTGAATAACATTAATCACTTATCTTTTAATTTCAGCCGGTAGTAACGAGTCAACAACTGAGTTTCCAACAATATCCATGACAGCAATAACGTCAACATCGGAGAAAAGTGGTAAGCTTGTTTTAACTACGTCTAGCCGAGAGCCGATTTAGCGAAAGTTTAATGTAAAACACGTCTATGTCTTCATTTTGATATTCAGTTCGCCGTATAAGCGAGAGTCAGATAAGCTGAGTCAGCTTCTTCTCCCCATTGAATCGTTTACTACACAGGGTCAATGATGAACAATTCTGAGACTGTATAACTGACTACGTACTTTGATCATCCATACTGTTCGATTGTTTAACTGTTCGATTCTGAATAAAGTACCAAAAAAAGTAATGAAAATAAAGAGGGTAAATCTCAATAATGTATATTTTAACACTAACGCGTCACTTTTATATTGCATGAAAAAATCAATTATTCTTATGCACACATTCAAGGCTGGCTTCAAAACTAAAATTCTTTCTAAGTGCAGAAACATTACGAGTAAACACATTATACTTTGTGCATAATGTTCTGTTCACGGTTCTCCGTGTGTTTCAGACAAAATTCAGCAAATAATCCGTAACACGGTGATCATTTCAAACTTATTCACATGTAACAGGGCTGACTAGTTATTCAATGCACCGAAAGAACGACAAACTAAGCTCTAACAAAACAGCATCAAAACCAAATTCCGACTAATTTCGTCCAAAAACTTTTAACCTGCATAATCATCGACTGTTAGTATAAAAAAAAGTACCTCATAAGTCAATAACGATATAATTATTGTTTTAGGCTCTAAAACGACGAAGGATTCAAATCAAGTCGCTGGAACAGAGCAATCAACAGGACTTCAACCAACAACGACAGAAAGCCTCACCCCGACCAACACAACAGACACAATAACACCATCAACAACCACTGGCACAACTCAATCCACAACATCTTACACAACTCAGCCAACGACCACTGGCACTACTCAGTCCACTACATCTCACACTACTCAGCCAACGACCACTGGCACTACTCAGTCCACAACATCTCACACTACTCAGCCAACGACCACTGGCACTACTCAGTCCACAACATCTTACACTACTCAGCCAACGACCACTGGCACTACTCAGTCCACAACATCTCACACTACTCAGCCAACGACCACTGGCACTACTCAGTCCACAACATCTCACACTACTCAGCCAACGACCACTGGCACAACTCAATCCACAACATCTTACACTACTCAGCCAACGACCACTGGCACTACTCAGTCCACAACATCTCACACTACTCAGCCAACAACCACTGGCACAACTCAATCCACAACATCTTACACTACTCAGCCAACGACCACTGGCACTACTCAGTCCACAACATCTCACACTACTCAGCCAACAACCACTGGCACAACTCAATCCACAACATCTTACACTACTCAGCCAACGACCACTGGCACTACTCAGTCCACGACATCTCACACTACTCAGCCAACGACCACTGGCACTACTCAGTCCACAACATCTCACACTACTCAGCCAACAACCACTGGCACAACTCAATCCACAACATCTTACACTACTCAGCCAACGACCACTGGCACTACTCAGTCCACAACATCTCACACTACTCAGCCAACAACCACTGGCACAACTCAATCCACAACATCTTACACTACTCAGCCAACGACCACTGGCACTACTCAGTCCACGACATCTCACACTACTCAGCCAACGACCACTGGCACTACTCAGTCCACAACATCTCACACTACTCAGCCAACAACCACTGGCACAACTCAATCCACAACATCTTACACTACTCAGCCAACGACCACTGGCACTACTCAGTCCACAACATCTCACACTACTCAGCCAACAACCACTGGCACAACTCAATCCACAACATCTTACACTACTCAGCCAACGACCACTGGCACTACTCAGTCCACAACATCTTACACTACTCAGCCAACAACCACTGGCACTACTCAGTCCACAACATCTTACACTACTCAGCCAACGACCACTGACACTACTCAATCCACAACATCTCAAACTACTCAGCCAACGACCACTGGCACTACTCAGTCCACAACATCTTACACTACTCAGCCAACGACCACTGGCACAACTCAGTCCACAACATCTCACACTACTCAGCCAACGACCACTGGCACAACTCAGTCCACAACATCTCACACTACTCAGCCAACGACCACTGGCACAACTCAGTCCACAACATCTCACACTACTCAGCCAACGACCACTGGCACTACTCAGTCCACAACATCTCACACTACTCAGCCAACGACCACTGGCACAACTCAGTCCACAACATCTCACACTACTCAGCCAACGACCACTGGGACAACTCAGTCCACAACATCTCACACTACTCAGCCAACGACCACTGGCACAACTCAGTCCACAACATCTTACACTACTCAGCCAACGACCACTGGCACTACTCAGTCCACAACATCTTACACTACTCAGCCAACGACCACTGGCACTACTCAGTCCACAACATCTTACACTACTCAGCCAACGACCACTGGGACAACTCAGTCCACAACATCTCACACTACTCAGCCAACGACCACTGGCACAACTCAGTCCACAACATCTCACACTACTCAGCCAACGACCACTGGCACAACTCAGTCCACAACATCTCACACTACTCAGCCAACGACCACTGGCACTACTCAGTCCACAACATCTCAAACTACTCAGCCAACGACCACTGGCACTACTCAGTCCACAACATCTCACACTACTCAGCCAACGACCACTGGCACAACTCAGTCCACAACATCTTACACTACTCAGCCAACGACCACTGGAACAACTCAGTCCACAACATCTTACACTACTCAGCCAACGACCACTGGCACAACTCAGTCGACAACATCTCAAACTACTCAGCCAACGACCACTGGCACTACTCAGTCCACAACATCTCACACTACTCAGCCAACGACCACTGGCACAACTCAGTCCACAACATCTTACACTACTCAGCCAACGACCACTGGCACAACTCAGTCCACAACATCTTACACTACTCAGCCAACGACCACTGGCACAACTCAGTCCACAACATCTTACACTACTCAGCCAACGACCACTGGCACAACTCAGTCCACAACATCTTACACTACTCAGCCAACGACCACTGGAACCACTCAGTCCACAACATCTCCAACTACTCAGCCAACGACCACTGGAACAACTCAGTCCACAACATCTTACACTACTCAGCCAACGACCACTGACACTACTCAATCCACAACATCTCAAACTACTCAGCCAACGACCACTGGCACTACTCAGTCCACAACATCTTACACTACTCAGCCAACGACCACTGGCACTACTCAGTCCACAACATCTCACACTACTCAGCCAACGACCACTGGCACTACTCAGTCCACAACATCTCACACTACTCAGCCAACGACCACTGGCACAACTCAGTCCACAACATCTTACACTACTCAGCCAACAACCACTGGCACTACTCAGTCCAGAACATCTCAAACTACTCAGCCAACGACCACTGGCACTACTCAGTCCACAACATCTTACACTACTCAGCCAACGACCACTGGCACAACTCAGTCCACAACATCTCACACTACTCAGCCAACGACCACTGGCACAACTCAGTCCACAACATCTTACACTACTCAGCCAACGACCACTGGCACAACTCAGTCCACAACATCTTACACTACTCAGCCGACGACCACTGGCACTACTCAGTCCACAACATCTTACACTACTCAGCCAACGACCACTGGGACCACTCAGTCCACAACATCTTACACTACTCAGCCAACGACCACTGGCACTACTCAGTCGACAACATCTCAAACTACTCAGCCAACGACCACTGGCACTACTCAGTCCACAACATCTCACACTACTCAGCCAACGACCACTGGCACTACTCAGTCCACAACATCTTACACTACTCAGCCAACGACCACTGGCTCAACTCAGTCCACAACATCTTACACTACTCAGCCAACGACCACTGGCACAACTCAGTCCACAACATCTTACACTACTCAGCCAACGACCACTGGCACAACTCAGTCCACAACATCTTACACTACTCAGCCAACGACCACTGGCACAACTCAGTCCACAACATCTCACACTACTCAGCCAACGACCACTGGCACTACTCAGTCCACAACATCTCACACTACTCAGCCAACGACCACTGGCACTACTCAGTCCACAACATCTCTAACTACTCAGCCGACGACCACTGGCACAACTCAGTCCACAACATCTCACACTACTCAGCCAACGACCACTGGCACAACTCAGTCCACAACATCTTACACTACTCAGCCAACGACCACTGGGACCACTCAGTCCACAACATCTTACACTACTCAGCCAACGACCACTGGCACTACTCAGTCGACAACATCTCAAACTACTCAGCCAACGACCACTGGCACTACTCAGTCCACAACATCTCACACTACTCAGCCAACGACCACTGGCACAACTCAGTCCACAACATCTTACACTACTCAGCCAACGACCACTGGCACAACTCAGTCCACAACACCTCACACTACTCAGCCAACGACCACTGGCACTACTCAGTCCACAACATCTTACACTACTCAGCCAACGACCACTGGCACAACTCAGTCCACAACATCTTACACTACTCAGCCAACGACCACTGGCACAACTCAGTCCACGACATCTCACACTACTCAGCCAACGACCACTGGCACAACTCAATCCACAACATCTCAAACTACTCAGCCGACGACCACTGGCACTACTCTGTCCACAACATCTCACACTACTCAGCCAACGACCACTGGCACAACTCAGTCCACAACATCTTACACTACTCAGCCAACGACCACTGGAACCACTCAGTCCACAACATCTCACACTACTGAGCCAACGACCACTGGCTCTACTCAGTCAACGACATCTTACACTACTCAGCCAACGACCACTGGCACTACTCAGTCAACGACATCTTACACTACTCAGCCAACGACCACTGGCACTATTCAGTCGACAACATCTTATTCAACTCAGAGAAGTACAACTGGAAGTGAACGTTCTGCAGCATCGGAAGAGACTGTACGCACGTCATCGGAGTCATGGAGCAGTGGTAAGTCAGAATTTCCATTTCTTCGCCTAGCCTGCTATTGTGGTATAGGAGCAGAATTAAATGTTTTTTAACTCACTCTCACATGTTGTTTTACTGTAACTGTGTCGGCTAATGGTTCAGATGGTGACAGGTCGATAGTCCGAAGGTCCGATAGTCCGAAGGTTTGATAGTCCGAAGTTGGATTGATGAAAAGAATTCTTGCTTAAATAGAAAGAAGTTGGATTTATGAAAAAATTCTTGCTAAAATAATGATTGGATTGATGAAAATAACTGTTGCTAAAATTGAACTTGGATGGATGAAAATAATCCTTGCTTAAATAGAAGTTCGAACGATGATAACATGTTATAGTGTACAAGTAGAGGTTGGATTGGTAAAACTATTTTTGTAGTATAAGTGAAAGCTGGATTGATGAAAAACTCAGTGTAAGTAGAAGTTGGATTGATGACAAAATTATAATGTAACTAAATGCTCAAACTATTTGCTAAAGTGGGTGAATAATTTAGAGAACCGTTATGTCGGATTAATGTCGGAGTGTAGAACCCTCGGTATATCGAACCTTCTGACTATCGACACGGAACCGTCAGATTTATTTAATATAGACTCAAATGAGTCTGGGCTTTATCGATCTAGTTTCATATAATTCTGTCAAGTTTGTTTTATGCATTGAATTACTCATCTCAAAAGATGTGATGGTAGATGGCTGTTTCTTTTAAGTGAAATCTTAATTACGGCTTATGCTTGATTCTGCAATTTGTCGCTTTCATGCGACTTAAGCTGCAAAGGAAGCCATAAATACCTTACCTGCGTATGCTGTAGAGAAATTACAACTGAAGCAACAGGTCAAACGTACTTGCAACCTGCTTGTAGAATTGGATTCAGTTGTGCTTCTATCCCACTATGGTAACAAGACACACAAATTCATGCATACGTTGACAATGTCCGTTATATGCATGTGATAAGCAAGTTTGACTGGCATGGTACTTATGCGATGCTATTCAAAGAGAACCTGTGCTTGCTGATGTAGTAGCACGAATTTGACTATATATTTGTAGCGTCAACAGGTAGTCTCGAATCAACCACAACTGGATCAGCGATGTCCACGACATCACTACTTACGAAAACTGCAACCAGCGGTAAGTCCATGTTCAGTTTGCAATATTTAGACTCTATTTTGCATCTACAAATTCTCAAGCTGTGCTGAAACTGTGAAATGTTTATCACCCAGCATTTTTTTTATGTAGCTAGCCATTACAAAATCTGCCCTCTACTTCACAGAGTACTGCATTTTGACCAGCCGTCCTATCTATGCTTCATGCTCTCATCTTTCGATTGATATTATTGCACCCCTAATTGTTGTTCACAGTGAGAGGCGCTTTATAAATCTATAAATACAATACAATACAATATAAGACAACACCATCTGCATTCTGCAATCACCTAACTAATTATGACTGGTAAAACTCCGCCTCTAACATCTACTTCCACCCAACAGACAAAAAGTGGTACAGCTCAGTCCACAGCATAATTGCCATCCTAACTACCACTGGTGTGATTCAATCTACAACGTTCCATACAATTACTAGTGGTAGGACTCAGTCAAGTGTATCACGAACAACACCATCCAAAACATCATACTCCATTCATCCAACAACCTCGGACACAGCTCAATCCACGACACCGTACACCACTCAGCTTATGTGCACTCCCACACACTCAGATTACGTCCACGCCCACAACTGAATCGACTACATTTGATGCTCAGTCGATGATCATTCGCACCACTCAGCCCATACCTTCTCCTACTGCACAGTCAACTATCACCAGTGAATCCACTTCGATCACAACTAGCACAACTGCATTAACAACATCTAACACTACCCAGTCGATGACCACCAAAACAACCCATCTTCAATACCTTACTCTACGCAGCCGACACCGCTCGCACTGAACAAACCACATCCATCGCTAAACAGCCAGCGACCACCGGCTCAGCCGAATCTACAGCTTCAGCCATTACTCGATCAACGTTCACTGTCACAACTCAATCCATTTCTTACATTTCTCAAATGCCAATCACTGGCATCATTCAATCCACAACATCTTACACAACCCAGCTGTTAGTTACTCAACTGGCCACCAATTGTACAACTCCATCAACAATACCTGGAACTTCACAAACATCCACTAGCAGTACAACTGAATCAACGACAGCTGGAACTAGCAGCTGGAACAACTCAATCAACAACAACCGGAACAATCCAACCAACTACTTCTTGTACAACCCTTTCAACAAAGTCTGGAATGAAAAATCAACCCTGACGGGTGTAACACAATCAACTAGGCTACATCTGCCTCTACTCATACAACTACAACTGCTACAGCTGAATCACTAGCATCTGAAACTGTACTATCACCCACCATTGGTAGCACTCGCTCAACAACTTTACGAGCTAACCAACCGTCAACAAGTGTCTCAGCACAGTCTTTAACATCTGGAACCTCTGAACTAGCTACTACTGGTACAACGCTTACAAGAACATCTGGAGCTACACAGTGGTACAGCTCAGTCCACAGCATAATTGCCATCCTAACTACCACTGGTATGATTCAATCTACAACAACTGCAACGTTCTATACAATTACTAGTGGTAGGACTCAGTCAAGTGTATCACCAACAACACCTTCCAAAACATCATACTCTATTCATCCAACAACCTCGGAAACAGCTCAATCCACGACACCGTTCACCACTGAGCTTACGTGCACTCCCACAACTGAATCGACTACAGTTGATGCTCATTCGCACCACTTGTGGGGCTTGGTGGTGTAGGGGTATGTTCGGTGCCTTGCAGCCCGAGAGTTGCGGGTTCGAATCCACCTCAGCCGTCGCGTAGGGACCCTGGGCAAGTCCTTCACTTGCCATTGCTCATGCGCTTCGGCGTGAAACTCCGATTCAGTGTCTGCGCTGTAGTCGGGCGCGCCTCTGAGTAGAAATCTTGAAGGGGCGCTATAACAAGTGCACATACATACATACATACATACTCAGCCCATACCTTCTCCTACTACACAGTCAACTATCACCAGTGAATCCACGTCGATCACAACCAGCACAACTGCATCCACAACATCTAACACTACCCAGTCGACGACCACCGCAACCACTCATCCTCAATTCCTTACTCTACGCAGCCGACACCGCTCGCACTGCACAAACCACATCCATCGCTGACAGCCAGCGACCACTGGCTCAGCTGAATCTACAGCTTCAGCCATTACTCGATCAACGATCACTGACACAACTCAATCCATTTCTTACATTTCTCAATTGCCAATCAATGGCATCATTCAATCCACAACATCTTACACAACCCAGCTGTTAGTTACTCAACTAGCCACCAATTGTACAACTCCATCAACAATACCTGGAACTTCCCAAACATCCACTAGCAGTACAACTGAATCAACGACAGCTGGAACTAGCAGCTGGAACAACTCAATCAACAACAACCGGAACAATCCAACCAACTACTACTTGTACAACCCTTTCAACAAAGTCCGGAATGCAAAATCAACCTTGACGGGTGTAACACAATCAACTACGCATACAACTACAACTGCTACAGCTGAATCACTAGCATCTGAAACTGCACTATCACCCACCATTGGTACCACTCGCTCAACAACTTTACGAGCTAACCAACCGTCAACAAGTGTCTCAGCACAGTCTTTAACATCTGGAACCTCTGAACTAGCTACTACTGGTACAACGCTTACAAGAACATCTGGAGCTACACAGTTTACTACTTCTGGTTTAACACTATCAACATCAACTGAATCTGTGCATCCTGGTATCGATCCGGCAGCTGAAACTTCCAAATCAAGTGGCTCTCAGAGCCTGGCACCCTCGAATGGTAAGTTATACTGTTAGTATTATTGCCTCCATTATTTATATACACAGGAATAAAGCAGCCGTTCTTGCAGGCGTATCCGAATTGACTATAGCTGAAGCTGCCAAGACCGTTACTACATATGAAATTACATCTTCCAAAGAATAGCAAAAGAGGAGATAGCATTTTAATGACATTTGAAGCAGAGCAATCAAAATAATTGGTTCACCAGGATCAGCGACGTCTATAAACGAGTAGCCTCTGTGAATTGATTCAAAAGGATATACAACAGCAGGTAAGAAGCAGAACAGAGCAGTCCCTTAAGCAGTAGTCTCTCTCACCATCCGATCTTCCCACTGACAGTGCAGTCAGTATTGAAGTTATAGCTTAGTTGGCTAGGGGTCGTAGCTGGAGCAGAAATCTTTAAACAAATTTCTGTCCTGACGCATATTTGAACCACCGACCTCTCGGTTGACAGTAAATATGCTAACCATAAGACCATCATGCACCCTCCACAGCAAATAATTCTACCATTAATTCCATTATAGTCATCATGCTCTATAATAATTATATGATGGACAGTGCTCATCATTACCCTTGCAGCTTCACTTTCGGCAAACCAGCAAACACATTCCATGTATAAATCTGTCAGTGATTTCTTCCATAACTACTCGTCTTTGAACTCTTAGACATCCTATGCCTCTGCTCCATCCAATTGCACTCAAGTCTTGTCCGAGTCACTAGTCGCATGAAATTCTCTAACTGATCTACATTACAAACTGCATCCTAGCTCTAGAATCCTGGCTCTAGAAAGATCTATGCCCGATATCGATCACACAGCATCAATGATACTCAGGGTCTCTCTAGAACTGCACAAGGTTCAACAGTATCTGACCTTTGTGAACAAAATCAATAAATTCTTCAACTGGCCAGCAACAGAGCTCTCCAACATCATGACCAATACAATATTAAACCAGGCAGCCAAAGACAGCAACTGTATCGGAAGCAGTATCATCATCTAAGTAGCCAAAGAAAGAGAACAAGTACGTCAGGAACAACAGCATCTGGAACCAATCAGAGGAACAACAGCATCTGGAACCAGTCAGGAACAACAGCATCTGGAACCAGTCAAGAACAACAGCATCTGGAGCCAGTCAGGAAAAGCAGCATCTGGAACCAGTCAGGAACAACAGCATCTGGAACCAAGCAACCTACATCTATCCATTCATCAGGTTCTACAAAATGACCAACCTTGTCACATTCAATTTTCCAATTCCTTCACTGCACTACAACGCTTAGTAATACTTCAAGCTCCTCATTTTAGAGAACAACCTCTCTGCTCCATAAATCCTCCCTCTTGTCCTGTCCAAATCTGTTTAATTTAAATATCATCAGTCTGGTACGATCCACAACATCAGTTACTTCCCAAGTTACTTACATCTGCTCACTCCCTTTTCAACCACTATTGATGCAACACAATCCAATCTGAAACCATATCACACACTGCAACCTTCAAACATCTGGAACAGGGGACCTGCGAATCACAGTTTCAGTCGAATCGAACATCGAATCGGGAGTAATAATAGTTCTAAATTCGAATCGAATCGGCAGATACCAGTTTGATATTCATGTAGCGTGTACTTGATAGCACAGGCGTACCACAGTAACAGTGACACAATTGTCAATATAATTATCAATGTAGGCCTAATAAATTTTCTACAGTTTAAGATAAGTTAAGAAAAAAATTAATTTAATTAAAATAACACAAATAATTTTTGAACATTATTATTATTAAGACTAACACAAATAATTTTTCAAAATTAAGACGTAATATATTACTGTTCTGTCCTAGGCTAGCCTAGTTCATGAAATTTAGTCACGCACTTTAACGCCTAAGTCACACGTTTACTAATTCAAGAAGGAAACTTTTGACCTACCAAAAGTATGAGAGAATCACGCAATAAACGGGTTCAGAAAAGCAAGTTTAGAAGAATACATAAATTTTATCTGTCGATCATAATTTAATAATTATTAGAAATTTTACAGCAAAATCTTGCAGAATGCAGACGGCCAAAATGGAGGATGTCACTGGATGTGTCACACGACGAAATGTTATTCAATTGTATTTCTAACCAGCGCCCGCTCGCTGGCCATTTGGATAGCTGTCGCAGCCGCTTATCATTATTCAGTTAAATGTCGTTGCGTCCCAAGTCCCAATCCACGCGCAGTAAACAATTAAAACAATTAACTTACAACAGCGTGCGTCAAAGAATAATTATTTTTCGTATTATGACGTCATTTTCAAATCGAATCGAATACTGCCGTCCGATATGTTATGGAATCGAAAATTAAGCTTCGCAGGTCCCTAATCTTGAACTACCCAGTCAACTACTTATCACTCCAGAGTAAGAGTTAACAACACCTTGAACCTCACAGCCAACGATCTGTGCTACATCAGGATCTAGTGCTCAGTTAATTAAAGAACACTTCATGCATCGTGATCAACACCATCTTCAACGACAGCATTTAGCCTACAGCAGTAGCAGCAACATCTCCAACCACAAGGTAAGCATTTTGTTTTTTTAGTGGCTAGACCCATAGGATCAAGAGCATCGACGACCATGTGGAGTATCTGCTTCTATTCCAACCACGATTAGTACAACGTAATCCACAACAGCCGAAAGCACACCACAAACCACACTGTGAAATACACTACACAATGAACAGCATCTTGAACAATTCTACTTACAGTCACTACATCGTAGTGAACAACCTCTGCTACTTTACAACCAACAACAGCTAAGAACCTCTGCTACTTCATAACCAGCAACAGCTAAGAACCTCTGCTACTTCATGACCAACAACAGCCAACAACCTCTGCTACTTCACAACCAACAACAGCTAACAACCTCTGCTACTTCATAACCAGCAACAGCTAACAACCTCTGCTACTTCATAACCAGCAACAGCTAACAACCTCTGCTACTTCATGACCAACAACAGCTAACAACCTCTGCTACTTCACAACCAACAACAGCTAACAACCTCTGCTACTTCATAACCAGCAACAGCTAACAACCTCTGCTACTTCATAACCAGCAACAGCTAACAACCTCTGCTACTTCATGACCAACAACAGCTAACAACCTCTGCTACTTCATGACCAACAACAGCCAACAACCTCTGCTACTTCATGACCAACAACAGCTAACAAACTCTGCTACTTCACGACCAACAACTGCTGGTGTCCAAGAGCAACGATAAGCGAGTATTACCAGGAAGAGCATATTTGCGCAGACAGTCGACATCGTAAAGCATCCTACAATTAGCTTGCCACTGACGGCGCTATATAAATTGTTACGATTACAATTACTAACAGCTGGAACCAAGCAATATTCGTCCATGGATTCACGAGGAACCACAATATCAGGTAAGTCGTGTAAATTGCATTGATCGAACAGGGTCCACAGCATCAACAACAGCAAGACATAATATTTAAATACCATTTAAATTACCATTAATACAGCACAGTCCACAATACCTGAAGGTGTGAAACTCACTTCCGTCACTTCCACGATTTCTGAAACCTTTCAAGCAAATTCCACCACGCCAGCGTCCAGAGTAATCGGGAACACCTTTTGTGGACGACGCTGCTGCTACATCACGAATAAATTCACCTGGAAACAAACAGACGAAGAAAAACAATACATTAGCTCCAACAATATCTAGAAGGAATCCGCGCAGAGTAACGATAAACCTAAACAATGCCTGGAACAAATTGGCCTACGGTACAACAGAGCTCAACCCTTCAGGTAAGTTCTTTTAAATGGCATTGCTTTAACAGTATCGAGATATCGGAAACAAGACGGTATCCTACAATGCATCATGCACCTTGATCAATATTTTCAGGTATAACTTTCACATAGACCACTGGCCGACACTCAGTATCAACAGACTTGCTCAATTCCTCCCACAGAAATCCCTTATAGGCCGGAATGCAAGGTCGAAGGATCGTGGTATCCGACCCCACAAAATTCGGGCTTAGATATATTGGCTGGTAGACTGTCCACTTCAATTAAATTTACACTGTTCTGCGTTTTGAATATTTCTTCTTACTTTTTCAAACGAGATGAAAATCAACTTTTATCTTCAACACTTCAATTCAATGTAGATCGTCAACATAAATCAACTATATTTCTTAACATTTCACTCTCAATATGCAGCTCTATCTACTGTATTAAAACAACTGCATTATTCAAATCGACTGTAATCAACAATTTCTAATCTTTCCCGCGCTATTAGCATGTGCGCCGTACAAGCTATATTCAGTCAATGTTTACATAAGACAAGCGGCGCTGACCGCCCGCTCAACTAGATCATGTTTATACATATATACAGGTGTATTGTCTTGACACAACCGTAAGACATTATATATTTAAAGGCTATCTCTCCTAGAAACACTTGTTCACACTAAAGCCCCATTAAACTGGGGTCGACTCCCAGGTCCATGTTCAACGTTTTAAAACCATACTCCTGGAACAGTCCACCATTACACCTACGAACTATTTCGTCATAGACAGCTCAAGAACATTTTCGATTTGATTCATGAAAGGCGTTTTACAAATAACCAGCTGTATATAGGCATAAATACAGTTCAGATAGAGTCCTATATATATATATATATGCATTATTTTGTAGCTACTTGATCATTTATAAAGCATTTCTTTATATATATATATATATATATATATATATATGCCGTGTATTTAAGGACGTGTCATGACATTTGTCTATTGGCCTAGTGTTATGATCAATTACACCTTGGTACTAATTGTACTCTCCCCGTCTACGTAAAATGTTCTGAACTTCTGATGACCTTGTTTGTCTGTTTCTCTTCTTGTGCACGCCTTCGGTCTGTCTGCCTGTAGGCTACATAGAATAACAAGGGTTTCAAGTCAGCAGACGTCTTAAAATCACTGAAAATTAACATGGAACGCCTAATAGGCTAATAGCCCAATTTACGTATAGCTTCCTCTTTACAAAACTGTGATAGTGTCTACTGAGGCAGTTCTGTCTTCCAAACCACTCCTCAAGTCTACAACTCTTGCACTGAGGAATTTCTGTTTCTGCCCTCAAGTTCCTTTCGGTCGCTTGACTAACTTATACCTTTGACCCAGAGTTGTCTTGTTTGGTGCTAATTCAAAGAACCTCTCACACTGTAGGGCTTCCTTTCCAGTGATAATCTCATACGCTTCCTCTGCTCCAACGTTGTTAGTCAACACATTTTCAACTTTTTTCGTAGCTCAAAGCCTTTTGGGCCCAAATAATTTTTGCAGCTCTTCTTTGTACTTTCTCTAATTTTCTATGTCCTGTTTCAGGTATGGATGCAGTATTCTAACTGTGGCCTAATCATCTGTGAATGTCAGCTGGCAAAACCTAATAATTATCACTAGGCCATTTATTAGATTTGTAATCTTAGCTTCTAATAGAAAGGAACCGATAAAATCTGGAGATTAAATTCCTATGAATGCTTCTTAACGAACCTATAAACAAGCTATCGGGACGCGGTGGTGTAGAGGTATGTTCGGTGCCTTGCAGCCGGAGGGTTGCGGGTTCGAATCCACCTAAGCCGCCGCGTAGAGACCCTGGGCAAGTCCTTCACTCGCAATTGCTCACGCGCTTCGGCGTGAAACTCCGATTCAGTGTTCGAGCTGTAATCGGGAGTGCCTCTGAGTTGAAATCTTGAAGGGGCGCTATAACAAGTACTCATAGGCTACATACATACATACATACATACATACATACATACATACATACACATATGTATATATATATACACTGATCTATAGTCATCTGGTCCAGTAAAGTCTAGTCTATACTAATTCAATTATAGTCAATTCATCTAGTCTAATTGTAGTCAATTTGGTCTAGTCC
Source organism: Aporrectodea caliginosa (assembly GCA_020284085.1). Classification (NCBI taxonomy): domain Eukaryota; kingdom Metazoa; phylum Annelida; class Clitellata; order Crassiclitellata; family Lumbricidae; genus Aporrectodea; species Aporrectodea caliginosa. Next base: position 1,167,822 of record JACEVL010000225.1, on the reverse strand, counting down.
AGGTTCTGTTGGTCTAATCAAACCATCTCGTTCATCGTTTTACATTTACACCTACATTTCTGTCTACCAACTTGGCACTGGATTGTCAAAGCGGTATCTCAAAGTGTCCCCGCTTTCACCGTATTTTGATCATTAACGATATCACGCACTTTTGGTCACCTCAGGTAACTGTAAAATAATTGAAGTGTACAGGTTCTTCTACAGCGACCGTATGATCCATCGATCCTGCTCGTTTCTCATGAACTTATCTGGTCAGTCAGATCCTTCAACTGACCAGCGTCGTAGAACCGACTCGAGATGCTGAGTCATTCCTTGTCTGTATCGATGGCGCTGGAGAAACGATGGATCGTCGACATTCTCGAGCTGTTTGTAAGAATGTGATTATAACATCTGATATTCTGTTTGTAGCATCCTCTGGTAGCAGCGTGTCGGCATCAGCTGGACCAGCAACCGCGTCGTCCACCACCGGAACAACCGCATCAACGACAAGTGGTACGATTATAACTTTGTACTGTGACGGTGGTGTCCGGTCATCACCACTTTCAAAAGTCGTGGTATCCGGTCATCACCACCTTCAAAGTGGTGGTGTCCTGTCACCACCACTTTCAAAAGTGGTGGTGTCCTGTCACCACCACTTTCAAAACTGGTGGTGTCCGGTAACCACCACTTTCAAAAGTGGTGGTGTCCGGTAACCACCACTTTCAAAAGTGGTGGTGTCCGGTCATCACCACTTTTGAAAGTGGTGGTGACAGTCACCGCCACTTTTCGGCCCTATGTTGCAATTATTTGCAACATGAAGCTATACTTCGAGCAGCGACAAGTGCCAACGTCAATTGTTGCTGCTTAAAGTAGCTTCATGTCTGATATTAACTTTAGATTGGCTGACAAAGCATGCTAGATTCGTAAACATGAGAATTGGAGGGAAGGGGAAGAGGAAAGCGAAGGGAATTGGTCACCACTTTGTTGGGGAGGGGGAGGTTACGACCTTCGGTACGATATAATATCAGCTTAAAGCTTGGGTTAATTAGCAAGTGCATGCTAGATAAAATCAATCACCGTCAACGGTAGAATTACTACGGAAACAAATTTGGTCATAATCCTGGAACGGCACATTACTGAGGGAGGAAAACGTAAAAATTAAAATAAAGCTTAATTTATAATATAAGAGCTAATTTAAAAGTAGGGCCTACGAGAAAGACAACGATAAGCAAATAAATAAAAAATTATATAAACCATGAACTTCAACTTCGGAACATAAATGGAAAAACTGACGAACTACTCATGGGAAGCACAGCAATCCACTTTAACAGGAACCACAAGAGAAGTAATTGCAGGCACAACAACTGGAACTGACTCGACAGAAAACACAGCATTCAATGGACAAGGCAGGTTGCACCGGACCAAGAAAAAGGGTTGGGCGACAACCAACATGGAACTACTCAGGTACAACGACACCTCAGGAACCACACAGCCCACAACAACTGGAACTACTCAGCCAACCACCACAGGCACAACACAGCCCACAACAACTGGAACTACTCAACCAACCACCACAGGCACAACTCAATCAACAACAACTGGAACTACTCAGCCAACCACCACAGGCACCACAGGCAATCAACAACAACTGGAACTACTCAACCAACCACCACAGGCACAACTCACAACAACAACTGGAACTACTCAGCCAACCACCACAGGCACAACAAACAACAACTGGAACTACTCAGCCAACCACCACAGGCACAACTCAATCAACAACAACTGGAACTACTCAGCCAACCACCACAGGCACAACTCAATCAACAACAACTGGAACTACTCAGCCAACCACCACAGGCACACTCAATCAACAACAACTGGAACTACTCAGCCAACCACCACAGGCACAACTCAATCAACAACAACTGGAACTACTCAGCCAACCACCACAGGCACAACTCAATCAACAACAACTGGAACTACTCAACCAACCACCACAGGCACAACTCAATCAACAACAACTGGAACTACTCAGCCAACCACCACAGGCACAACTCAATCAACAACAACTGGAACTACTCAACCAACCACCACAGGCACAACTCAATCAACAACAACTGGAACTACTCAACCAACCACCACAGGCACAACTCAATCAACAACAACTGGAACTACTCAACCAACCACCACAGGCACAACTCAATCAACAACAACTGGAACTACTCAACCAACCACCACAGGCACAACTCAATCAACAACAACTGGAACTACTCAACCAACCACCACAGGCACAACTCAATCAACAACAACTGGAACTACTCAGCCAACCACCACAGGCACAACTCAATCAACACAACAACTGGAACTACTCAACCAACCACCACAGGCACAACTCAATCAACAACAACTGGAACTACTCAGCCAACCACCACAGGCACAACTCAATCAACAACAACTGGAACTACTCAACCAACCACCACAGGCACAACTCAATCAACAACAACTGGAACTACTCAGCCAACCACCACAGGCACAACTCAATCAACAACAACTGGAACTACTCAACCAACCACCACAGGCACAACTCAATCAACAACAACTGGAACTACTCAGCCAACCACCACAGGCACAACTCAATCAACAACAACTGGAACTACTCAACCAACCACCACAGGCACAACTCAATCAACAACAACTGGAACTACTCAGCCAACCACCAACAGGCACAACTCAATCAACAACAACTGGAACTACTCAGCCAACCACCACAGGCACAACTCAATCAACAACAACTGGAACTACTCAGCCAACCACCACAGGCACAACTCAATCAACAACAACTGGAACTACTCAGCCAACCACCACAGGCACAACTCAATCAACAACAACTGGAACTACTCAGCCAACCACCACAGGCACAACTCAATCAACAACAACTGGAACTACTCAGCCAACCACCACAGGCACAACTCAATCAACAACAACTGGAACTACTCAGCCAACCACCACAGGCACAACTCAATCAACAACAACTGGAACTACTCAGCCAACCACCACAGGCACAACTCAATCAACAACAACTGGAACTACTCAGCCAACCACCACAGGCACAACTCAATCAACAACAACTGGAACTACTCAGCCAACCACCACAGGCACAACTCAATCAACAACAACTGGAACTACTCAGCCAACCACCACAGGCACAACTCAATCAACAACAACTGGAACTACTCAGCCAACCACCACAGGCACAACTCAATCAACAACAACTGGAACTACTCAGCCAACCACCACAGGCACTACACTCAATCAACAACAACTGGAACTACTCAGCCAACCACCACAGGCACAACTCAGCCAACAACAACTGGAACTACTCAGCCAACCACCACAGGCACAACTCAATCAACAACAACTGGAACTACTCAGCCAACCACAACAGGCACAACTCAGCCAACAACAACTGGAACTACTCAGCCAACCACAACAGGCACAACTCAGCCAACAACAACTGGAACTACTCAGCCAACCACCACAGGCACAACACAATCAACAACAACTGGAACTACTCAGCCAACCACCACAGGCACAACTCAATCAACAACAACTGGAACTACTCAGCCAACCACCACAGGCACCACTCAGCCAACAACAACTGGAACTACTCAGCCAACCACAACAGGCACCACTCAATCAACAACAACTGGAACTACTCAGCCAACCACAACAGGAACCACACAGCCCACAACAACTGGAACTACTCAGCCAACCACAACAGGAACCACACAGCCCACAACAACTGGAACTACTCAGCCGACCACAACAGGAACCACACAGCCCACAACAACTGGAACTACTCAGCCAACCACAACAGGAACCACACAGCCAACAACAACTGGAACTACTCAGCCGACCACAACAGGAACCACACAGCCCACAACAACTGGAACTACTCAGCCGACCACAACAGGAACCACACAGCCCACAACAACTGGAACTACTCAGCCGATCACAACAGGAACCACACAGCCCACAACAACTGGAACTACTCAGCCGATCACAACAGGAACCACACAGCCCACAACAACTGGAACTACTCACCAACCACCACAGGCACCGATCAACAACAACTGGAACTACTCAGCCAACCACCACAGGAACCACACAGCCCACAACAACTGGAACTACTCAGCCGACCACAACAGGAACCACACAGCCCACAACAACTGGAACTACTCAGCCGACCACAACAGGCACCACACAGCAATCAACAACAACTGGAACTACTCAGCCGATCACAACAGGAACCACACAGCCCACAACAACTGGAACTACTCAGCCGACCACAACAGGAACCACACAGCCCACAACAACTGGAACTACTCAGCCGATCACAACAGGAACCACACAGCCCACAACAACTGGAACTACTCAGCCAATCACAACAGGAACCACACAGCCCACAACAACTGGAACTACTCAGCCGATCACAACAGGAACCACACAGCCCACAACAACTGGAACTACTCAGCCGATCACAACAGGAACCACACAGCCCACAACAACTGGAACTACTCAGCCGACCACAACAGGAACCACACAGCCCACAACAACTGGAACTACTCAGCCGATCACAACAGGAACCACACAGCCCACAACAACTGGAACTACTCAGCCGACCACAACAGGAACCACACAGCCAACAACAACTGGAACTACTCAGCCGATCACAACAGGAACCACACAGCCCACAACAACTGGAACTACTCAGCCGACCACAACAGGAACCACACAGCCCACAACAACTGGAACTACTCAGCCGACCACAACAGGAACTACACAGCCAACAACAACTGGAACTACTCAGCCAATGACAACAGGTACAACACAGCCTAACAACTGGAACTACACAGCCAACCACAACAGGTACCACTCAGCCAACAACTGGAACTACTCAGCCAACCACAACAGGAACCACACAGCCCACAACAACTGGAACTACTCAGCCGACCACAACAGGTACAACACAGCCAACAACTGGAACTACTCAGCCGACCACAACAGGTACCACACAGGCGATAACTGGAACCACTCAGCCAACCACAACAGGTACCACGCAGCCGACAACTGGAACTACTCACCCAACCACAACAGGTACCACGCAGCCGACAACAACTGGAACTACTCAGCCGATCACAACAGGAACCACACAGCCCACAACAACTGGAACTACTCAGCCGATCACAACAGGAACCACACAGCCCACAACAACTGGAACTACACAGCCGATCACAACAGGACACACAGCCGGAACTACTCAGCCGATCACAGGAACCACACAGCCCACAACAACTGGAACTACTCAGCCGATCACAACAGGAACCACACAGCCCACAACAACTGGAACTACTCAGCCGATCACAACAGGAACCGGAACTACTCAGCCGACCACAACAGGAACCACACAGCCCACAACAACTGGAACTACTCAGCCGATCACAACAGGAACCACACAGCCCACAACAACTGGAACTACTCAGCCGATCACAACAGGAACCACACAGCCCACAACAACTGGAACTACTCAGCCGACCACAACAGGAACCACACAGCCCACAACAACTGGAACTACTCAGCCGATCACAACAGGAACCACACAGCCCACAACAACTGGAACTACTCAGCCGATCACAACAGGAACCACACAGCCCACAACAACTGGAACTACTCAGCCGACCACAACAGGAACCACACAGCCCACAACAACTGGAACTACTCAGCCGATCACAACAGGAACCACACAGCCCACAACAACTGGAACTACTCAGCCGACCACAACAGGAACCACACAGCCCACAACAACTGGAACTACTCAGCCGATCACAACAGGAACCACACAGCCCACAACAACTGGAACTACTCAGCCGACCACAACAGGAACCACACAGCCAACATCAACTGGAACTACTCAGCCGATCACAACAGGAACCACACAGCCCACAACAACTGGAACCACCCTGTCGACCACAACAGGAACCACACAGCCCACAACAACTGGAACTACTCAGCCGATCACAACAGGTACTACACAGCCAATCACTGGAACTACACAGCCAATGACAACAGGTACAACACAGCCTATAACTGGAACTACACAGCCAACCACAACAGGTACCAAGCAGCCGATAACTGGAACTACTCAGCCAACCACAACAGGAACCACACAGCCCACAACAACCGGAACTACTCTGCCGACCACAACAGGTACCACACAGGCGATAACAACTGGAACCACTCAGCTAACCACAACAGGTACCACGCAGCCGATAACTGGAACTACTCACCCAACCACAACAGGTACCACGCAGCCGATAACTGGAACTACTCAGCCGATCACACAGGCACACACAGCCCACAACAACTGGAACTACTCAGCCGATCACAACAGGAACCACACAGCCCACAACAACTGGAACTACTCAGCCGATCACAACAGGAACCACACAGCCCACAACAACTGGAACTACTCAGCCGATCACAACAGGAACCACACAGCCCACAACAACTGGAACTACTCAGCCGATCACAACAGGAACCACACAGCCCACAACAACTGGAACTACTCAGCCGACCACAACAGGAACCACACAGCCCACAACAACTGGAACTACTCAGCCGATCACAACAGGAACCACACAGCCCACAACAACTGGAACTACTCAGCCGATCACAACAGGAACCACACAGCCCACAACAACTGGAACTACTCAGCCGACCACAACAGGAACCACACAGCCCACAACAACTGGAACTACTCAGCCGATCACAACAGGAACCACACAGCCCACAACAACTGGAACTACTCAGCCGATCACAACAGGAACCACACAGCCCACAACAACTGGAACTACTCAGCCGACCACAACAGGAACCACACAGCCCACAACAACTGGAACTACTCAGCCGACCACAACAGGAACCACACAGCCCACAACAACTGGAACTACTCAGCCGACCACAACAGGAACCACACAGCCAACAACAACTGGAACTACTCAGCCGATCACAACAGGAACCACACAGCCCACAACAACTGGAACTACTCAGCCGACCACAACAGGAACCACACAGCCCACAACAACTGGAACTACTCAGCCGATCACAACAGGAACCACACAGCCCACAACAACTGGAACTACTCAGCCGATCACAACAGGAACCACACAGCCCACAACAACTGGAACTACTCAGCCGATCACAACAGGAACCACACAGCCCACAACAACTGGAACTACTCAGCCGATCACAACAGGAACCACACAGCCCACAACAACTGGAACTACTCAGCCGACCACAACAGGAACCACACAGCCCACAACAACTGGAACCACCCTGCCGACCACAACAGGAACCACACAGCCCACAACAACTGGAACTACTCAGCCGATCACAACAGGAACCACACAGCCCACAACAACTGGAACGACTCAGCCAACCACAACAGGAACCACACAGCCCACAACAACTGGAACTACTCAGCCGATCACAACAGGAACCACACAGCCCACAACAACTGGAACTACTCAGCCGATCACAACAGGAACCACACAGCCCACAACAACTGGAACTACTCAGCCGATCACAACAGGAACCACACAGCCCACAACAACTGGAACTACTCAGCCGATCACAACAGGAACCACACAGCCCACAACAACTGGAACTACTCAGCCGACCACAACAGGAACCACACAGCCCACAACAACTGGAACTACTCAGCCGATCACAACAGGAACCACACAGCCCACAACAACTGGAACTACTCAGCCGACCACAACAGGAACCACACAGCCCACAACAACTGGAACTACTCAGCCGATCACAACAGGAACCACACAGCCCACAACAACTGGAACTACTCAGCCGACCACAACAGGAACCACACAGCCCACAACAACTGGAACTACTCAGCCGATCACAACAGGAACCACACAGCCCACAACAACTGGAACGACTCAGCCGACCACAACAGGAACCACACAGCCAACAACAACTGGAACTACTCAGCCGATCACAACAGGAACCACACAGCCCACAACAACTGGAACTACTCAGCCGATCACAACAGGAACCACACAGCCCACAACAACTGGAACTACTCAGCCGACCACAACAGGAACCACACAGCCCACAACAACTGGAACTACTCAGCCGACCACAACAGGAACCACACAGCCCACAACAACTGGAACTACTCAGCCGATCACAACTGGAACCACACAGCCCACAACAACTGGAACTACTCAGCCGATCACAACAGGAACCACACAGCCCACAACAACTGGAACTACTCAGCCGACCACAACAGGAACCACACAGCCCACAACAACTGGAACTACTCAGCCGATCACAACAGGAACCACACAGCCCACAACAACTGGAACTACTCAGCCGATCACAACAGGAACCACACAGCCCACAACAACTGGAACTACTCAGCCGACCACAACAGGAACCACACAGCCAACATCAACTGGAACTACTCAGCCGATCACAACAGGAACCACACAGCCCACAACAACTGGAACCACCCTGCCGACCACAACAGGAACCACACAGCCCACAACAACTGGAACTACTCAGCCGATCACAACAGGAACCACACAGCCCACAACAACTGGAACTACTCAGCCGACCACAACAGGAACCACACAGCCCACAACAACTGGAACCACTCAGCCGATCACAACAGGAACCACACAGCCCACAACAACTGGAACTACTCAGCCGATCACAACAGGAACCACACAGCCCACAACAACTGGAACTACTCAGCCGATCACAACAGGAACCACACAGCCCACAACAACTGGAACTACTCAGCCGATCACAACAGGAACCACACAGCCCACAACAACTGGAACGACTCAGCCGACCACAACAGGAACCACACAGCCAACATCAACTGGAACTACTCAGCCGATCACAACAGGAACCACACAGCCCACAGCAACTGGAACGACTCAGCCGACCACAACAGGAACCACACAGCCCACAACAACTGGAACTACTCAGCCGATCACAACAGGAACCACACAGCCCACAACAACTGGAACCACCCTGCCGACCACAACAGGAACCACACAGCCCACAACAACTGGAACTACTCAGCCGATCACAACAGGAACCACACAGCCCACAACAACTGGAACGACTCATCCGACCACAACAGGAACCAAACAGCCAACATCAACTGGAACTACTCAGCCGATCACAACAGGAACCACACAGCCCACAGCAACTGGAACCACTCAGCCGATCACAACAGGAACCACACAGCCCACAACAACTGGAACTACTCAGGACACCACAACTCTAAGCACAGCCATCACCTACTGGAACTACTCAGCCCACCACAACAGAAACCACACGGCCCACAACAACTGGAACTACTCTGCCGACCACAACAGGTACTACACAGCTCACAACTACACAGCTCACAACAACTGGAACTACTCAGCCGACCACAACAGGTACTACACAGCCAATCACTGGAACTACACAGCCAATGACAACAGGTACAACACAACCTATAACTGGAACTACACAGCCAACCACAACAGGTACCAAGCAGCCGATAACTGGAACTACTCAGCCAACCACAACAGGAACCACACAGCCCACAACAACCGGAACTACTCTGCCGACCACAACAGGTACTACACAGCCGATAACTGGAACTACTGAGGCGACCACAACAGGTACCACACAGACGATAACTGGAACCACTCAGCTAACCACAACAGGTACCACGCAGCCGATAACTGGAACTACTCACCCAACCACAACAGGTACCACGCAGCCGATAACTGGAACTACTCAGCCGACCACCACAGGTACCACGCAGCCGATAACTGGAACTACTCAGCCAACCACAACAGGTACCGCAGCCCATAACCGGAACTACTCCGCCAACCACGACAGGAACCACACAGCCGATAACTGGAACTACTCAGCCAACCACCACAGGTACCACACAGCCGACAACTGGAACTACTCAGCCAACCACAACAGGTACCACACAGCCGATAACTGGAACTACTCAGCCAACCACAACAGGTACCACACAGCCCATAACTGGAACTACTCAGCCGACCACAACAGGTACCACACAGCCGATAACTGGAACTACTCAGTCAACCACAACAGGTACCGCGCAGCCTATAACCGGAAAGACTCCGCCAACAACGACAGGAACCACACTGCCGATAACTGGAACTACTCAGCCAACCACCACAGGTACCACACAGCCGATAACTGGAACTACTCAGCCAGCAACAACAGGTACCACACAGCGGATAACTGGAACTACTCAGTTAACCACAACAGGTACCACACAGCCTATAACCGGAACTACTCCGTCAACCACGACAGGAACCACACAGCCGATAACTGGAACTACTCTTCCAGCCACCACAGGTACCACGCAGCCGATAACTGGAACTACTCAGCCAACCACGACAGGAACCACACAGCCGATAACTGGAACTACTCAGCCGACCACAACAGGTACCACGCAGCCGATAACTGGAACTACTCAGGCGACCACCACAGGGACCACGCAGCCTATAACTGGAACTACTCAGACAACCAAGACAGGAACCACACAGCCGCTAACTGGAACTACTCTGCCGACCACAACAGGTACCACACAGCCGATAACTGGAACTACTCAGGCGACCACAACAGGTACCACGCAGCCGATAACTGGAACTACTCAGCCGACCACCACAGGTACCACGCAGCCGATAACTGGAACTACTCAGCCAACCACGACAGGTACCACGCAGCCGATAACTGGAACTACTCAGCCAACCACGACAGGTACCACGCAGCCGATAACTGGAACTACTCACCCAACCACGACAGGTACCACGCAGCCGATAACTGGAACTACTCAGCCAACCACAACAGGTACCACGCAGCCGATAACTGGAACTACTCAGACGACCACAACAGGAACCACACAGCCCACAACAACCGGAACTACTCTGCCGACCACAAAAGGTACTACACAGCCGATAACTGGAACTACTGAGGCGACCACAACAGGTACCACGCAGCCGATAACTGGACCTACTCAGCCGACCACAACAGGTACCACGCAGCCGATAACTGGCACTACTAAGCCGACTACAACAGGAACCACACCGCCGATAACTGGAACTACTCAGCCAACCACGACAGGAACAACACAGCCGATAACTGGAACTACTCAGCCAACCACGACAGGTACCACGCAGCCGATAACTGGAACTACTCAGCCAACCACCACAGGTACCACGCAGCCGATAACTGGAACTACTCAGCCAACCACAACAGGTACCACACAGCCGATAACTGGAACTACTCAGCCGACCACAACAGGAACCACACAGCCCACAACAACCGGAACTACTCTGCCGACCACAACAGGTACTACACAGCCGATAACTGGAACTACTGAGGCGACCACAACAGGAACCACACAGCCCACAACAACCGGAACTACTCTGCCGACCACAACAGGTACCACGCAGCCGATAACTGGAACTACTCAGCCAACCACAACAGGTACCACGCAGCCGATAACTGGAACTACTCAGCCGACCACAACAGGAACCACACAGCCCACAACAACCGGAACTACTCTGCCGACCACAACAGGTACTACACAGCCGATGACTGGAACTACTGAGGCGACCACAACAGGTACCACGCAGCCGATAACTGGAACTACTCAGCCGACCACCACAGGTACCACGCAGCCGATAACTGGCACTACTAAGCCGACTACAACAGGAACCACACCGCCGATAACTGGAACTACTCAGCCAACCACGACAGGTACCACGCAGCCGATAACTGGAACTACTCAGCCAACCACGACAGGTACCACGCAGCCGATAACTGGAACTACTCAGCCAACCACGACAGGTACCACGCAGCCGATAACTGGAACTACTCAGCCAACCACGACAGGAACCACACAGCCGATAACTGGAACTACTCAGCCAACCACGACAGGAACCACACAGCCGATAACTGGAACTACTCAGCCAACCACAACAGGTACCACGCAGCCGATAACTGGAACTACTCAGCCAACCACAACAGGTACCACGCAGCCGATAACCGGAACTACTCTGCCGACCACAACAGGTACCACGCAGCCGATAACTGGAACTACTCAACCGAACACAACAGTTACCACACAGCCGATAACTGGAACTACTCAGCTAACCACAACAGGTACCACACAGCCGATAACCGGAACTACTCCGCCAACCACGACAGGAACCACACAGCCGATAACTGGAACTACTCAGCCAACCACCACAGGTACCACGCAGCCGATAACTGGAACTACTCAGCCAACCACAACAGGTACCACACAGCCGATAACTGGAACTACTCAGTTAACCACAACAGGTACCACACAGCCGATAACTGGAACTACTCAGCCGACCACAACAGGAACCACACAGCCGATAACTGGAACTACTCAGCCAACCACAACAGGTACCACGCAGCCGATAACTGGAACTACTCAGCCAACCACAACAGGTACCACGCAGCCGATAACCGGAACTACTCTGCCGACCACAACAGGTACCACGCAGCCGATAACTGGAACTACTCAACCGAACACAACAGTTACCACACAGCCGATAACTGGAACTACTCAGCTAACCACAACAGGTACCACACAGCCGATAACCGGAACTACTCCGCCAACCACGACAGGAACCACACAGCCGATAACTGGAACTACTCAGCCAACCACCACAGGTACCACGCAGCCGATAACTGGAACTACTCAGCCAACCACAACAGGTACCACACAGCCGATAACTGGAACTACTCAGTTAACCACAACAGGTACTACACAGCCGATAACTGGAACTACTCAGCCAACCACAACAGGTACCACACAGCCGATAACTGGAACTACTCAGTTAACCACAACAGGTACCACACAGCCGATAACTGGAACTACTCAGCCGACCACAACAGGAACCACACAGCCCACAACAACCGGAACTACTCTGCCGACCACATCAGGTACTACACAGGCGATAACTGGAACTACTGAGGCGACCACCACAGGTACCACGCAGCCGATAACTGGAACTACTCAGCCAACCACAACAGGTACCACGCAGCGGATAACTGGAACTACTCAGCGAACCACGACAGGAACCACACAGCCGATAACTGGAACTACTCAGCCGACCACCACAGGTACCACACAGCCGATTACTGGAAGTACTCAGCCAATCACCACAGGTACCACGCAGCCGATAACTGGAACTAAGCAGCCAACCATCACAGGTACCACTCAGCCGATAACTGGAACTACTCAGCCGACCACCACCGGTACCACAAAGCCGATAACTGGAGCTACTCAACCGACCACAACAGGTACTACACAGCCGACAACTGGAACTACTCACCCGACAACAACAGGTACCACACTTTCGACAACTGGAACTGCTCGGCCGACAACAACAGGTACCACAAAGCCGATAACTGGAGCTACTCAGCCGACCACAACAGGTACTACACAGTCGACAACTGGAACTACTCAGCCGACAACAACAGGAACCACACTTTTGACAACTGGAACTGCTCGGCCGACAACAACAGGTACCACAAAGCCGATAACTGGAGCTACTCAACCGACAACAACAGGTACCACAAAGCCGATAACTGGAGCTACTCAGCCGACCACAACAGGTAGCTTTTCACTATTACTCCTAAAAGTGATGTCGGCATGTGCAACTGAAAGTGACATAAAAAACAAAAATTTGCCTGTAAGGACCGAACAGTAAGAACAACTCTTAGTGCACAATTGTAAAATATTTTTTACCTTTTCATGAGTTTTTTGGAAGTTTTTCTGACTGGCGCAGAAATAACATATCTGTATGTAAACAAACTGGAAGGTTACTCATGATGTATCCTGAAGTGAATAGGAAACACGTTATGATCAGAAATAGAACTAGGCCAAAACCGTTGGATAAAGACGAGGTGACAAAATATGATGCGGCAAAACAGCACGTAACAACTGAGCATGTGACAGGAGAGCATGTGACAGAAGAGCAAGTGACAGAAGAGAAAGTGACAGAAGAGAAGGTGACAAATGAGTAAGTGTGACAGTAGAGCATATGACAAAGGAGCAAGTGATAAAAGAGCAAGTGAGGAGAAGAGCAAGTGACAAAAGAGAATGTGAGAAAGGAGCAAGTGAGAGAAGAGAAAGTGACATAAGAGCAGGTGGCAGAACATCATGTGATAGAAGAGCATCTGAGAAAAGAGCAAGTGACAGAACAGCATGTGACAAAAGAACAAGTGACAGGAGTGCATGTGTCCATAACAGAAGAGCCTGTGACAAAGGAGCAGGTGACAGAAAAGCATGTGACAGTAGAGCATGTGACAAAGAAGCAGTTAATACAGTACAGTGTGACAGAAGGGCATGTGACAGCAAAATCAATAGCTCAGAATAGCTTTGGGAGAAGACAGCAAAGGTAGCAAAAGTAATGAAAAATTAACAAATAGCAGAGTAAACGTTTTTGGTCAATAATGTTCTGAAAGTAATCGATGACAAGCTTCAGAGCCGAGAATTCACTCTTTCCTGCCTTTTCAACATTGCACTGTAAGACTGGAATCCAACACTTATGCACTATAATATCATTTCAATCAAAAGGAACTCTGAAAGGTGCACATACATAGTTGCATACATTGCAATTGCAGTTGTATACTTGCATAGTGGCTCTTTAAGAGACATTCATCAGACACACTCGCTAAGAAATTAACACATAGCACACGAAAAGTATTTTTATAGTGATTAGGTTCTTAAGTTAATGTGCTGGTGATGATGTTGATAATGACGGCAGCATTGCTAACAACGACTACGATGATTATGAAGACGATGATGGTGGTGATGTTGATGATGAAGTGCAGTGAGGATATGAATTACGAGGACTTAGATAATGACAATGACGATGATGACGATCATAAATGATAAAATACTGGAACGTTCGCGAGATCTCTTAGACGGCCTACGTAAATCAATCAATCAATCAATTTTCGTTTATTCCGAACACCACGCTGACAGAACGCAGCTTGTTACATTAAGTAGTTAGTAGCATATTTATATATGTGTTCATTTGTATGTCACCTTATCCTGTCTGGATATCGTTAATTTAATTTAAATTTAATGATTTATTCAGAATATGTTTCTATATAAAAGTCTAGAAATGAAGTTGCGATTGTCCTTGTATAAATATCGAGATTCATGCATGCTTTCAATGATGACTGTATTTCAGGTCCCAATACACCTCCTCCGTCAACCAGAAGTACAATAACTCAACCAACGACATCGGGTAAGCACACACTCCTACCGAGTCTCCATAATATTATCTTCAATTCCTAAGTCACTACAGTTGACAACATTTGCTTGCAGAGTAAGTAATTCATCATTTTAGTATCAATACATTGCTGGCACTTTCATTAGTACAGCACCTACTGGTAAGAATCTTGAAGCATAAACCCTTCAACCAATATTCATTTATTATTATGTAAAAACCACATCAGTACAGTTAACTATATGAGCGCTTTTGACAGATACTCTAAAATCCCCTATTCGACATTTATTGTATTGTATTGTATTGTATTTGTTAACTTACATGGCGCCGCTCACAGCAGTGACCATTCAGTAGCGCTCCCAGTACGAGAACCTCTAGAGAAGAAGAAGGTTTTGAGGAGGGAGAAGGCTGTAGGAAGAGACCCAGAAAAAATGGTAACACGTAGAGAGGAAGGAAGGGCATTCCTTATGGAGGGCCGAATAGTGGCAAAAGATCTAGTTTCGGCCATAGTGGTCCTAACTTGTGCAACAAAAAGAGTATGCCTGACTAAGGAGCGGGGAGGTCGATGAGAAACTGAAGAGAGAGGGGAGCGAATGTGATCCCTTAGATATTAACCTTTATTGACCCAACGTTCCCAAAGTGGAACATATTATTAAAACTCGTCTGGTCGCAGTGAAACAGACTATAAGTCATCTCATAAATATTCATTGACTTGACCAACGATGGAGGCGTGTTTATTTACTTTGATTTCGAGTCTGTTTTGGTAAATAATAATTATAATTATGATGCAAATACAACAAAAATTGACATTTTTATTCGTAAATATTGAAAATTAATGTATGTTACAGATACGTGACAATTAATTATTTTTATTGCACATTTGGAATGAACTGTGTTTATTGTGATTGTGTATCGTCAAATTTGTCAATGGTATTGCTTTATTCACGAGCAACGTAGCTGATTTCAAGTGTGTTCCACTTTGGGAACGTTGGGTCACTCTCCTTACATGAACCACTACATGGGGTTGCTACTGAAAATTGCCTTTTGTAACGCTACAAAAATTGTGGAGTTACAAGTTGTGGAATTATTATATTGATTGTAATTGTGATTATTATTATTAGCCTATTATTATTATTATTGTTATTATTGTTATTATTATTATTATTTTTTTTTTTTTTAAATGCCCCCGAGGTAAACATGATCCCTCAGGGACTTATAGATTAATTAAAATGATAAAAGTCTGGAACGGTTAGAACTCCTCGGGCTCGGGCAAAAGGCTGGCAAAGGTACCGCAGATTGCAACAGCGTTAAAGCGCTGTATGGTTAGAGATATACGTTGGAACAAGTATGTGGCTTCGCGTTGGTCTCCTGACACAAAAGCTTATTATTATTATTATTATTATTATTATAATTATAATTATAATTATTATTATTATTATTATTATTATTATTATTATTATTATGACAAAATTCCGGTCAAGACTCACCCACCATCACCACCTTTGATGATTTCTTTACATCATATTCATTATATCACAGTCCGACTTGATTACTGTTGCTCACTCTATGTTGGTCTCCCAGCGCTCCGGTCGGGGTGCCTAGACCGGGTCCCTGCGCAAGTTTGTTCACACTTCAGATGACAAGGTGAACATTGTTCACTGGAGTGAGAACAACGTTGTCACATGTCTGAGTAATTTTGACACCGGCAGCCCTATTGTCATGGTCGAGTGACATATGAATGGGAGTCAGGGTAAGGCCAAGGTGGTACAGCTACGAATAATCTATAACTACACGGCCGGAATGGGTGGGGTCAACCTAATGGACCATCGTCTTTCTGCATACACACCTAAACTAACAGGGGAAATGGTGGTAGAATCTGTTTGTGAATGCCTTGAACATTGCTGAGAACATGTAGTGTGTTCTACTTCCTACAACATAATGACTGAATCACATCCAGCTTCGACGCGATGTGGTTTGTGGCCTGCTGAAGTGTGTGCCACGTCAAAGACTGAGTGTTCGGACAACACCAGTGCCTGCGTTGCTTCAATGTGATGGATTGAACCATTTCATTGAGTCCATAACACAATGTAGATGTGATTGCTGCTACAGCAACACTATAGGAAGAAGTGTGGAAAATGCGACAAACGGCTCCACGAACTGAGCTTTGAAACATTACCATACCCAGGAACACAATCGATTTGGCAGTTTCCTGAAACTGTTTCAGTTAGGCCTAAATGAAATACTAACACAACCTTGAATCACAACGTTTGCACATTGCATATATGAATTACTTTGAAAAAGTTACATTGTAACTAATGCACGGTGCTTATGATAGTCAGATTGACCCAACGTTCCACTTTGGGAACATATGCACAATTCAGATATGAACTGAAAATAAATTACTTTTGTTACTGATTGCCTTTATATTGGTTGTAAACTGCATCATAACCAAATTAAAAAGTGATTGCATAACAATTTCAGTATCTGGGATGATAAAGGTTAAGGAGCAATGCCCAATTTAGACATCTGAGGTTTTACTGACTGTCCAGTCAAGGATGAGACCAAGATCCCGAACAACTCAGGATTGGAAAGTAAATAATTATGAGGAAGTAGAATGAGATTTCAGCACGTTATAGGGGCTTAACCATAGTTGTAAAAAACGTTTTTTTCGTTTTTTATTTTTTCCCCAAAAACGTCGTTTTTTTCGTTTTTTATTTCTCGTCTCGTTTTTTTCCGTTTTTTATTTTTTTATGTAACTTTATTTATTTATTAACTGTCTGTTACTATTTGTTTAATTTTATTTTTGTCTGATATCCCTTACGTTGTCTCCGTCCTTTCAAGGATTCACATAATTTACGTCACTATTTAGTGCCATCAGTTGAAATAAACAGCTAGGCCTACAGGAAATAAAATTTATAAAAGTTATTTGAATTTCTATGTTATCCAATATGCGAAATGTTGTCTTTGTACTCAGTAATCTATGATTGACTGATAAACTGACGGATATTTACTCCATTATCAAGTTCTTATATACGTCAGAATTGTAAGTAGACCTACTTTTTAATTAAGTAGGCCTACACTCTATACTTGCAAAGTTTAGTTTGTAGTTGCTTATGTCTGCATGGATTGATGAGGACTTATGTATACAATTTTAATTTACACAATGTAATTGAAAAGTTTTCAATATTTTTAATTTCTCGAATTCTTTTTAAACCAAACAAAGTCTTATGAAAAAGAAAATAATTGTTGTAGATTACTGTTACTTGGTGTTTACTAATAAAGTTAGGCCTATGTTATTTGCTAATTAAAATTAAATTGTAAACAAGGTTTTAATTTTAAAATGCAGTAAAAGGTGTAGAAAAGTCAAATTATTTTCTTTTTCGTTTTTTTCTCGTTTTTTTTCGTTTTTTATTTTTTTCAATAAAACGACGTTTTTTTCCGTTTTTTAATTTGATTTGATCGTTTTTAACAACTATGGGCTTAACGAACCATTAAACCAGATTCATTCACTCAGAGAATTTATATAAGTAAGTAAGTGTGTTCTTTATTAGTGCCCCGTTCAAGAGACCACCTACCAATGCCGCCATTCAACAACCCTCATTTCAACCTCCTTAGCCGTGACTTCTACCAATTGCGCCAGTTTCGCACTGTCGCCCACTAACTCACTGCTTCTGCTGCCTCCACACTTGTCCATGCCTCTGTCACAACCAGACTTCATTACTGTTGTTCGCTTTATATGTATGCTGGCCTCCCGGCTGTTCGACTGGGGTGCTTGTTCGGATCGTGCGTTCTGCTGCTCGCCTTATCGGCCACATACCAAAAATTTGGCCACGTCTATGGATCCACGAGCGACGTTCTCCACTGTCTCCCCTCTGAGCAGCGGATTGCATATGGAATAGCTGTCATAGTCTGGCGCTGCTTACTGGGCCTCGCTCCTGCCTATCTTCAGAGCTCTGCTGCCCTGTCCTAAGTGCTAGGGGCTCTCGATCCCTCTGCTCATCTAAATTTGTCCCTTTTGCCCGTACCTCCACTATGCAGAACCGCGCTTTCTCGGTGGTGAGGCAAACGACCTGGAATGGCCTCCCTCTGGATCGTCGCCTTGTACCTAGGACCTTCTCTCCTATATTCTTATCTCACCTTAAAACTGTTCGTTTTCGCCGTGCTGGAGTCGGAAGCGTTCGAATAGTTTTCGTGAAGGGGCGCCAAACAAATGTTCGATATGAATGAATGAATTCAGATTTATATAGCGCACCTTAAATCACCTACTCGGACGATACCTATCCTACACAATTTACAAATAACAGACTTACATTCCAGGTAACGCCACATTAACACGAAGCATGTACTTTGATTGTAGCACCCACTACAACCCGAGATCCGAACAGTCCCACAACTCGACTGAGTCCCATTTCTCTCATAACGACTACACCAATAACTACAACAATCCCCTTGACTGGTACCACTCAGCCAGTAATCACTGGCACCACTCAGCCAACTACCATTGGCACCACTCAGCCAACTACCACTGGAACCACTCAACCAATTACCATTGGCACCACTCAGCCAACTACCACTGGAACCACTCAACCAATTACCACTGGCACCACTCAGCCAACTACCATTGGCACCACTCAACCAATTACCACTGGCACCACTCAGCCAACTACAACTGGAACCACTCTGCGAACTACCACAGGCACCACTCAGCCAACTATCAATGGCACCACTATGCCAACTACCACAGCGACCAATCGGCCAACTACAACTGGCACCACTCAGCCAACCCGAGATCCGAACAGTCCCACAACTCGACTGAGTCCCATTTCTCTCATAACGACTACACCAATAACTACAACAATCCCCTTGACTGGTACCACTCAGCCAGTAATCACTGGCACCACTCAACCAACTCCAACCAACTACCACTGGCACCACTCAACCAACTACCAACCACTCTGCGAACTACCACAGGCACCACTCAACCAACTACCACTGGCACCACTCAACCAACTACCACTGGCACCACTCAACCAACTACCACTGGAACCACTCTGCGAACTACCACAGGCACCACTCAACCAACTACCACTGGCACCACTCAACCAACTACCACTGGCACCACTCAGCCAACTATCACTGGCACCACTCAGACAACTACAACTGGCACCACTCAGCCAACTACCACTGGCACCACTCAGACAACTACAACTGGCACCACTCAGCCAATTACCACAGGCACCACTCAGCCAACTACCACTCAGCCAGGCACCACTCAGCCAACTACCACTGGCACCACTCAGCCAACTACCACAGGCACCAATCAGCCAACTACAACTGGCACCACTCAGTCAACTACCACAGGCACCACTCAGCCAACTACAACTGGCACCACTCAGCCAACTACCACAGGCACCACTCAGCCAACTACAACTGGCACCACTCAGCCAACTACCACAGGCACCACTCAGCCAACTACCACTGGCACCACTCAGACAACTACAACTGGCACCACTCAGCCAACTACCACAGGCACCACTCAGCCAACTAGAACTGGCACCACTCAGCCAACTACCACAGCCACCAATCAGCCAACTACAACTGGCACCACTCAGTCAACTACCACAGGCACCACTCAGCCAACTAGAACTGGCACCACTCAGCCAACTACCACAGGCACCACTCAGCCAACTACAACTGGCACCACTCAGTCAACTACCACAGGCACCACTCAGCCAACTACAACTGGCACCACTCAGCCAACTACCACAGGCACCACTCAGCCAACTACAACTGGCACCACTCAGCCAACTATCAATGGCACCACTATGCCAACTACCACAGCGACCAATCGGCCAACTACAACTGGCACCACTCAGCCAACTACCACTGGCACCAATCGGCCAACTACAACTGGCACCACTCAGCCAACTACCACTGGCACCACTCTGCCATTAGTCACCAGTACCATTCACCCAACAACGACAAATATTACTGTACTGACTGGACTGATGACAATTCTTCAGACATCTCAACAAGTAACAAATACCCCGATCGAAAGAACTACTACGATTGGGCCAGGTCAAGAAACGACTTTAGGTATGTACGATGCTACAATGTAGTATCTGGTTAAGCTTTTATTCATTTAAAAAGCAGCATGTTATGAAATAATTGGATTAAATTTTTTCCTGCAGCTTATTGTGCACAGGTTGGTAACCTGCTTAAGAAATCAAATATTAGCTCGCATTTGAAACTTAAATCTATGTGTCCTTCTTTAATGTGATTTATCCACAGAATCAAAATATTGCTGCAATCACAAGTCTATGCTAACTTCAATCCACAACTTTAATGTTATTAAGTATTTGTTAAGCACCACTATATGAACACGAAGCATAAATCGATGGCACTGAGCAATTGTGAAAGTCAAAGTCCCTACACAGTAACCATCTCAGTAGAGGAGTATTGAATCCATACTTTCCGCATTACAATGTGAGGACAAAAACCAAATGTACTGTATTGTATAAATTGATCATTTATAAAGCGCTTCTCACAGCTAAGCCTTTCCGATGCGCTCCCAGTGCGAGGTACTCCGAGAGAAAAGGAAGGTTTGAAGCTGGAGAAAGAGGTAGAGATGCTACGAGAGATGATGGTAGAGTGTAGAGAAGGGGAAGGTCATTCCATAGAGAGGGACCTATGCAGGTTAAGGATCTGGATTTAGCCATTGACTGTGGTCCTAACATGGGGAACGAAGAGGTCAAGCCTGTCAGAGGATCTGAGAGGAGGCAATGGCGTGGCAGAGAGGGGATTTAGTGACAAAGATATTTTGGAGCAAGACCTATAATACACCACAACCAACTGATGTTTTGTGCATAACGATACAGGTGCAATTGAAGTCACAAGATAAGATTACCTAAGAACAGACCAGTTTAAATCAAACAAAACCCAAAAGTTGCATAATCATAAATTATTTTATAATTGAAATCTATATTTTCGTGTTGTATTCACTTGCAGCTACCACTACAATTCACTTGCCGACAAGCCCGCAATCCAGTGCAACTACACATGCAACTGAGACAAGCACTGCAGTCACAGATTTAACACATTCGGAAACAACAACCAACATGGAGCCAATAACAACAGGAACCACACTGACAACCACCACACAGCCAACAACTATACACATCACTCAGCTAACAGCCACAGTCCCATCACAACAACCTACAACTGGGATCACACAACTACTTACGACAGCAGCCATATATCCAACAGCCACAGGCACAACTCAGCCAACCACTACAGGCACAATTCAGCCAACTACCACAAGTATCACTCAGCTAAGTACCACACTCACAAGTCAGTCAACGAACACTGGCACAACACAGCCATCTACCACTGCTACCACACAACTACCTACGACAGCAGCCATATATCCAACAGCCACTGGCACAACCCAGCCAACCACCACAAGTATCACTAAGCCAAGTATCACACTCACAAGTCAGTCAACGAACACTGGCACAACTCAGCCATCTACCACTGCTACCACACAACTACCTACGACAGCAGCCATATATCCAACAGCCACTGGCACAACCCAGCCAACCACTACAAGTATCACTAAGCCAAGTATCACACTCACAAGTCAGTCAACGAACACTGGCACAACTCAGCCATCTACCACTGCTACCACACAACTACCTACGACAGCAGCCATATATCCAACAGCCACTGGCACAACCCAGCCAACCACCACAAGTATCACTAAGCCAAGTATCACACTCACAAGTCAGTCAACGAACACTGGCACAACTCAGCCATCTACCACTGCTACCACACAACTACCTACGACAGCAGCCATATATCCAACAGCCACTGGCACAACCCAGCCAACTACCACAAGTATCACTAAGCCAAGTATCACACTCACAAGTCAGTCAACGAACACTGGCACAACTCAGCCATCTACCACTGCTGCCACACAACTACCTACGACAGCAGCCATATTTCCAACAGCCACTGGCACAACCCAGCCAACTACCACAAGTATCACTCAGCCAACTATCACACTCACAAGTCAGTCAACTAACACTGGCACCACTCAGCCATCTACCACTGGTACCACACAACTACTTACGACAGCAGCCATATATCCAACAGCCACAGGCACAACCCAGCCAACTACCACAAGTATCACTCAGCCAAGTATCACACTCACAAGTCAGTCAACGAACACTGGCACAACTCAGCCATCTACCACTGGGACCACACAACTACTTACGACAGCAGCCATATATCCAACAGCCACAGGCACAACCCAGCCAACTACCACAAGTATCACTCAGCCAAGTATCACACTCACAAGTCAGTCAACGAACACTGGCACAACACAGCCAACAACCACTGGAACCACTCAGCCAACTACCACTGGCACCACTCAGCCAACTACCACTGCCACAACTCATTTAACTACTACCGCCACCACTCAGCCAACAAGCACTGGCATAACTCAGCCAAATACCGCTGCAACCACTCAGCGAACAATGACTTCTACCACTCAGCCAACCACTGACTCAACTCAGCCACCTACAACAGGTACTACTCTGCGAACTAGCATTGGAACCACTGGACCAGCTACCACTGGAACAACTCAATCCACTCCC
This sequence comes from Aporrectodea caliginosa, assembly GCA_020284085.1. Classification (NCBI taxonomy): domain Eukaryota; kingdom Metazoa; phylum Annelida; class Clitellata; order Crassiclitellata; family Lumbricidae; genus Aporrectodea; species Aporrectodea caliginosa. The sequence continues at coordinate 1,143,776 of JACEVL010000225.1, read as the reverse complement.
ACTGGCAACACTCAGTCATCTAGCACAGGCACAGCTAAGTCAAGTGCCTCAACTAGTGCTCAAACATTTAGCAATGCCAACACTTCTGAACTGAACACTGAATTCAACATCACTTCTACCGCAAAAACATCTGCTGCTACATTTACACGAGATATTATATCGGATGCTAGTCCCTCCCCTACGACATTATCAAAAGCGTCTACTTTATCAACGGTAACAGGAACTCTTGAAACAACACTCATCACAGTAGCATCAACTTCAGAAGATTCCACTCCACAAAATAACATTTCAGCTGTCACCACAAAGCCAACAATGAGCACATTCACTGTGGTGTCTTCAGTCAGCTCTCAAGAGACTTCTGCAAGCATATCCACGGCTGCAACATCTGGTAAATTGTATTTTTTAAACTATTGAAATGTAAATATTTATTGGGTCAATGTAATGTAATTCTGATGGGGGTGATGGCGGTACAATTTAGCATTGGATTTTTACGTAAATACATTTTTTTGACAAATACTCTTTTCCACAAATTTTTAACATTTAATTAAAGCTCTGCATAGATCTGCACTGTGAGTTCCAATGCAAGATTTGAACCTTCTAACCACAGTTCTTAACAATTTATATGTTCCATAATGGTAATAGTTTTGCATAGTTTATGTCCCATGTTTGTGTAGCCTCACCGTTTTTGTTCTGCTGTGGCCATTTTCCATGTTCAAACTACATGTAGATGTCATCTGAGTATACTTAAAACATGACATAAATATTATATTACGTGTTGTTTTGGAGTATACTTGGGCACCCAGAGTAGTATTTTGGCTCTAAACAGTCAGATTTCTACCATGCGTCTTCTAACTGATTACGATTTTTATTGTGGCTTCATTGAATTGATTATTCACTGGTGTCTCAACTCTCAAGCATGATAATAATGGCACTATAAAAGTCATTACATTACACTGGTTAACAGTAATGTACCCATTGCTATTTACTGGTCTTTTGTTTCCTGCACTGTTAAGAAGGTATTAAATTACAGCAGGTAAGTGGAATTGTTATATTTTATATTTCTACTTGTTACGGCTCTGTGTGTGTGAAATTAAATGTGGTTAGAGTTGGCATATTCTTCCGTAACATCTTTGTATGAACTACACTGCCTACACATAATATAATAGCATACCAGCCAACTATTAATTTCGCACGGCTATTCTACACGTATTGCAAGTTTTTAATTATCTGTTCTGAAGTCACCCTAGTGGAAAAAACAACTAGGCCTATGTTTGTATTTGTATAGCGGTTTTTAAGGCTGTGTAACCTGCCGTTAGCGATCGTGTAATCTGATGTTATGTTTATGGAAAGCCAATAATAATTATTTGTTTTGGTTCTATTGTTGATGAATGATGAAATATCAGTTCGGCATTATGATGATTTTTTTTAATCAATTCGTTAAATTTAAGATTAAAGTAATGTTTAATATGTTACGTCTTTGCAGCCCCACAGTGTCCCTGTGGTCAACTTCCTCGCTGTTCCGTTTGCAATGCGGTGAATGCTGACGGATGTAGCAAGTCGGAACACATGGAATCTTGCCCCAATCCAGACGTAAGACAGATCAGAATATTTATGACTGTACAATTATTTAAAAATTTAATATTGATATACATTAAAATGTTTTAAACTTATAATTTCTATAAGAAGAAGGCTTGCAATGATTACAATTATTACTAATATGACGATACAAGTGAAGAATACGATGACGTCAGACGATGAAGTAAATGCATTAGGCCCTATATAATTAGATATTCAACAGTTTCTATAGCGCATTTCCTTGTGGCGTCGATTGTGATCATGAGATTGTCAATGCTTTTTGGTAGGCGATTGTACATTTTGATCAAGCTGCTGGTTTTGGTGACATAAATGGGAATAAATAGAAGGTTACCAAAATATGAAGCGATAATGGTTTAAATAGCTTACGTCTTCAAAGGAAAAAGTCTTAACCAGCTGGTTAGCTCTCGCCCCTTCAACTACAAATCGCTACCTATTAGCAGCAGTGAATCCAGATAACAATTTTGGGGTAGGCGGCGGCCGTAGGCCTATCCATTAGACATGGTCGCAGAGTAGGCCTACGGGGTCAGTTTTGAAGCTAATTTTTTTGACAATTGTTCATTTCGGAGGAGGAGGTTGAATCCGTAAACCCCTTAGCCTAAAATTTTTTACGCTCATGCTTATTAGGTCTAGACTAGGGGACTGCGGGTATACCCGTACCCGCGGGTTTACCCGTACCCGACCCGTACCCGCGGGTCGGGTACGGGTCGGGTACGAATTTCACGGGTCGGGTCGGGTACGGGTAGGGTCATCACGGGTACGGGTATACCCGGTTTTACCCGTGCCGACGTGAAGTTTTGGGGTTACAATGTCACCGTTACAAATAATAGAGAATGTCGGCGCACAACGTACTATTATCAGTTACTTATTGTTCTAGATTACAGCATATATACCAAGGAGATAAAATGTACAATGCAATTGAGACAGCACAACAGTTGCATGTGACAGGTTCCATAAGTTGACTGTCTATTATCATTACTAATACTACTACAACTGCTGCTTCTGTTGTTGTTATTACTGCTACTACTACTACTACTACTACTACTACTACTACTACTACTACTGCTACTACTACTACTACTACTACTACTACTACTACTACTACTACTACTACTACTACTACTACTACTACTACTACTACTTCTACTACTACTACTACTACTACTACTACTACTACTACTACTACTACTACTACTACTACTACTACTACTAGGTCTACTACAACAACAACTACTACTACTACTATCATCATCATCAGCCTATTTATTATTATCACTGCATGCTGAGTTGTAAGCCTATTGGCCTGGTAGGAATAGGGACTTTGGGAATGCGTGTTAATGACGTGACGGGTACTGTACGGGTACGGGTATACCCGCGGGTACGGGTAGGGTCGGGTAGCAATTTTGAGTACGGGTCGGGTACGGGTACGGGTAGCGGTTCTGTGTTACGGGTACGGGTCGGGTAGCAAAAATGCTGTACCCGCAGACCTCTAGTCTAGACATGTTCCGTGTTTTATTTATTTCGTCAAACCTAACGAATTGATAGGTCTATGTTAAGCCTCCGTGAATGTTATTCTGATCCTAAGTTATTCTTTATGCTTAGGGCGTGTGTATGACGGTCGAACACAATACCAGCTACAGCCGGTTTTGTTCACGACCCTCAAACTGTTCAGATCTGATGGACATCAGGCATTGCGATCCAATGAACGAGTCCTGCAAATCATGTAGACCGGCTTTACCATGTGCACCAAGTAGGTTTCCAATTGCCTCTAGAATCTACTTAGGTTCAGTTGGAATTATTCTTTGGTAACATTTTATAGGCCTACTGTGGCAGGCTTATGTGCTATAAGTAGGCTAAGTAAGTAAGTAAGTAAGTGTGTGCACGAATGGATGCTTCAATCATGCTTGCATTCATTTATGTAGTCCTATGCATGTGTGTGTGTGCGTGTGCGTGTGCGCGTGTGTGTGTGTGTGTGTGCAGCGCCTCTGATTAGTTTTCTTTAAAAGGCGCTATATCAATTTCCGAATGAATGAATGAATATGCATGTGTACATGGAGGCTATGCAAGCATGCATAAGTCTATTATATGCATTTATGTATGTAGGCCTATTTGTATGTAGGCCTACGTATGTCAGTACCAGTTGGTATAATCTGAAACTTATTTCTCATTAGTTGGTACGGCTGAAAGAATCTCTTTTAAGTTTTATGATTTTTAATTTCATGTTCAGTTAGCCTAAGTCTCGCTTGAATTGCTCCTTGTTCACAGATTTCTGACTTTATTTTCTTTCTGTGATCCTTGCTTTTAATATTATTTATTATTTATTGTTTCACGATTTTTACCTCTTACATTATCGACTGTGCGTCGATTGCATGTAACAACGATTTTCTCTTTCAGTAATTCCGTGCGAGTTCGGTCTGCCGCAATGTTACACCTGTGACTCGAGAAGTGCTGCCGAATGCAACCAGACTCAGACACTCACAACATGCACCAGCTCTTCCGTAAGATATCTGGACGTTTTTACACAGACTTTGCTGAAACTGATTTGTTTATGCACTAAATAAGTGCTATCTATTTTAATCCAACGGCTTCTTTAGCTTTGTTATCGAAGTTGTAATTGAAAATAGTAACTTCCATTGCGCCGGTAGTAGATGTGAAAAAGCGCTTTGGGGCCAAACTGAACGCCTCCAAATCTACGATACTAGCACTGCTACTACTACTGCTATTACTATTACCACTAGCGCTCTTGAGGGGTTCCTAAAATGCGCTGCTACCAACACTATGCTAACTACTGCTACTGCTATACTAGTACTACTCCCAGTGTTTAATCTAGACGTCTCTGGGGGGGTAAAGTTCCCCAGGATCGAGTTTTCCCCCCCAGAAAAATTAAAGAGATGAAATTTTAGCCCAAGAAAAATTAAAGACATGTAATTTTGTAGAATAATGTGTTGGAAAACTCTCGATACTACCCCCCTCGAAAAATATTGGTGGAAAATGGCTGTTACTACCCCCTCGAAAGAAAATCCTTGGAAAACCGGTCGTCAACTTTTACAATAAGCTGGATACCCCCAGAACCCTCAATTCCCCCCCGACAGCAAGGGGACTAGATTAAACACTGTACTACTCCTACTACTGCTGCTGCTACTGCCACCACCTCGCTACTACTACTACTACCTCTGTCGTTAGATCAACTGAACTGAAGCTGTTGTTTCTTAGGATGTATGCAAGACCGAGCGATATTTAGATCAGAATGGTGTCGAGGTTCGCTACCTTCGCTTCTGCTCTCGTTTTGGACCACCACCAGAGAACGTTGGCGGCGGCTGTAGGCCACGCTCAACGATGGAAACGTGCAACAGTAGTGTCTGCGAGAGTTACACTGTAAAGCCAGACTTCTGTCAGCCGCGTAAGTATAAGACGCTTGGTGTCTGGCTCTGTGGACTGGATAATTAAGGCCATTAAGATCATTAAGGTAATTAGTAATAATGCTCTTCATCTTCACGTTTTCTGTCCTCGGGCAGTAGGAAACTTCCGATAACGCCACTTCTGTCGGTAGGTCTACCGAACTTCTCTAATCCTGCAGTAGGGCCTAAACACCCGTCATAATCTATATTATTTCATGATTTCCAAAAGTTACAAGATTTTCAATAGTTACAATAATTTCAATTTCAATAGCCTACTGAATTCTGATTTCGGCTTCACTCATAGTATGCACCTAAACTTTAATCTTAATTCAAAGTATAAGAAAACTTGCGTCTGAATTTTGAGTTGCATTCATAGTATAGACCTACGTCTAAACTTCGTGCTTCATTCATAGACATCATAGTATAGTCTAAACTTTGAGCTTTATTCAGAGTAGCCTATACATGTACTGTATACAAACTATGAGCTTCATTCAAAGTACACGTCTTAACTTGGAGCTTCATTCAAAGTATGCATCCAGGGCCGGCCCTAGCCCAAATGGCGCCCCAGGCAAAGCATACATTTGGCGCCCTCTGATCCCGTCTCCACGGTCAACCCATGTCACAACCCAATGATGAACCCGCCAAAAGATTGACGCTCAACTGAGTTATTTATTTATTATTACTTTTATTTAGTACACTTAACCCTGGATAATTTTGAATTTGAAGGGATGGTAAAAAGCAAAAAGACTTCGAATTAGGCCTTCCGAAAAATTCAAATTACCGAAAAAGAAAAACAATATTTATTAACAAAATTATTTGTTTTAGTAATCAGAAACCCGTTCTGCTTATAGGCCTAGTGTTTCACCAACAGGTTTCAGTTTATCAAAATTGTTTTTTTATAAAGCTGAATGCAATTTAAGAAACTACCCTCAATACTAGTATTTTAAAAACGAATTACTAGCTGATGACTGGGCACCAGTGGCGTAAATCATCGGGGGGGACAGCGGGGAATTGCCTCCCCCCCAAGTGTGGACTTAAGCCGTTCTGTCCCCCCCCCCCCAAAAAAATCCGGCCCTCGTAGAGTCTGTCCCCCAAAGTAATGTATAGATTTTCGCTTCTGCTGGGCACTAACACTAACAGCTAAAGTAGTTTCAGTTTCGTTGAAATAGTTGAAAAGCCATCCTTTTTGCTTTTTGATACAACTTTTCTGTCGTGTTTTTCTTACAATTTAGAGCACCCGATAACTTCTGTCGCTTCACAGGGCTTTACCTAATTTTTTAAATTACAATTTTTATTTTATAAGATCAAATCTATAAATTGATTTAGATATAAATAAGAAAACTGTTATTAAAATGTAAATGTACAGATTTTACAGGTAATTAACTTAGTTGATGCAACTGCGATGTCTGCTCAACAAATAAAGCTACATTGATTATTATACTACAATAATAATTATCTCTTCAGTTGTTGGCATTTTCAGTCGAAGCTGTCACTATGTATCTCGGCATCGGATAAACGGACGGTCAGGTCTATTACAGACACAAACTACAGAGTACAGACACGCGTGAATAATTGAATTTTAATGGTTAAACTAAAATTTGTGGGATATTGAAAATTGAATTAGGTCTACTTGAAAAGGTGCAATGAAACCAATAATTGTTTTAAAATTTGTTCCATACGCAAAAGTTTTGAATTCAAATGAAAATAATCATTTTAATTGAAAAATGGCTAAAAGTGAATAACTGTTAAAACACATTTCATGTGAAAATGGCGCCCCCTAGATTGTGGCGCCCTAGGCAACTGCCTGCTTTGCCTGTGCCTAAGGCCGGCCCTGTATGCATCTAAACTATGAGCTTCATTGATAGCATACGTCTAAACTTTGAGCTTCATGCGAAGTATACGTCTAAACTTCGAACTTTATTCATAGTAGGCCTATACGTGAGAACTGGGTCTGTTATTTCAGCTCCATCTAGACTATAGTTAGTTCCGTTAAAACCGGTTTCTGATTTTAGCTCCTCCAACCTGTCGTTGTGGTTTTCCCCAGTGCTACATCTGCAATGGTACCAACGAGGAAACCTGCACTGCTTCCCAACAGCTCTTTACATGTGACAACACAGACGTAAGCTCTCAATATTGGTGTTTTGTTCAACGTTCCTGGTGTAGTGTAATGTCTACTAATATATTTGATCTTTGTTTTGTGTCTGTCTCCATAATGATCTGAATTATAATTATTGTCTGTTTAAGCTGCGTCTGTGTGGGCTTAATTACCACAAATAAACGAATTTGATTTATTGATAAATAAATAAATATGTTATATTATTATAATTATTACTAAATTATTAAATGGTTGAACGAATAAAAAATAAATAAATATAATTTAGTCAATGTGCAATATTATTATTACTACTAAATTTATAAATTATTAAATTGTTAAATGAATAAACATAAACAAATTTAAATGAATCGTTGTGAGATATTATTATTATTACCTAATTATTAAATTAATTAAAAACTCTTCATAGGTGCATATTGATGGACTATTTTTAGGACATGTGTCGTACGGATCTTCTCTACAATGTTCGCGGCGTATTAGTTAAGTACACAAAGTCCTGTTCGCGGCGCAATCAGTGCAAGAGCTTCAACTATGACTCGTGCGATCAACTGCAGCTCACGGGCGATTACGAGTGTAAGAAGTGCGCCAACGTTTCCGTGAACTGCAGCTGTCAACGTAAGTACAATAACAATAATAATAAATAAAATAACAATAATAATAAATGATAAATAATAATGATAATGATAATGATAATGACAACGATAACGATAACGATAGCGATAACGATGACGATGACGATGACGATAACGATAACGATAATGATAACAGTAATGGTAGGCTAAAGTTAATGGTAGTAAGTAGTTTTACCTTTAGCTAACCATACTATGAAAAACACTGTTATAGTTAGAATGCTTTATTCATATTGACTATTGATTGTTTATTATATATGATGTGTGTACACCAGAATGCGGATTGCAAATGGTTCAATAAAGAATATACTTACTTACTTACTTGCTTGCTTGCTTAATAGTTATAGTAATAATAGTAGACCCTATAAATAGTAATAGTAGCAGTTGCAGTTGCAGTAGCAGTAGTAATAATAAGACGATTTGTATAGCGCTATGGGCCATCTGAGTTCGAAGGAAAGGGCTCTGTAGAATTGTACACGAGTTCAAGAAATCGAACAAAATCCGAGTAGGTCTTCAAATCCTTATTAAAAGCTCTCAATTGATCATTCGTAGGTCTCTTACTGTGTTTTGCTCATATTTCCTCAATTTGCATATAATATACTGGAAACCCATGGCACTTAATGGCCTCTTATGCGCTGATGTGTTATAGAATGTGTCCAGCGCTCGTGAATAAGCTGGTGCCCTGTGCTTAGCTTTGAGTGGAGCTTTAGATATTTGGAGGTTACGATAGAATCCAACGAAATCAACAAAACTCGATTATGTTATGCTACGGCAAAATTATTTATGTTATGTAATGCTATGTTATAGCATGGTAAGTTTTGTTATTCTATGTGATGTTATCGTATGGTATGTTGCTTTTATCTGCAGCTCTTTGCCAGCCTTCTCAGACGTTGATCTGCCCCTATTGCAATGCAACGTCAGAAGCGGCCTGTCTGAGCAATCAGAGCCCTGTCAACTGCCAGGCCAGCGTAAGTATAGAAATACTATGAATGAATGAATAAATAAATATATGAGTAAATACATGGATAAATGGATAGGGGGATAAATGAAGGAATGGATGGATGGATGGACGGACGGACGGATGGACGGACGGACGGACGGATGGATGGTTGGTTGGACGAATGGATGGATGGACGGACGGATGGATGGATGGATAACGGGATGGATGGATGGACGGACGGACGGATGGATGAATGGCTGAATGAATGGGTGGACGAATGAAAGAGTAGATGGGTGGGTGGATGAAGTAATGAATTAATGAATGAACCAGTGAATGAATTCGCGTTGTAACTACGAATAATAGTCTCTGTGTATTAACTGTGTTTCAGTCTGATATCTGCTACAAACGTGTGGAGACGAATGTCCGAGGGGTCGTCATTTCCGTTGCGATGGGATGTCGCAGCCACCCTCTCTGCTCCAATGCATCGTACACCACCGATGGAAACTGCGAATCTATCCGCACCAGAAATGACTTCGCCAGTTCTGGCCTCGCCTGTCTCTATTGCAACACGACGTCTGGCACTTGCGGCACCACTACAACAAGTCAGCAACACTCACTTATATCTAATCTTGTTATAATGACTAGACGTTGCTACCCGGCTTCGCACGGGTTATCTCTAAGTTATATATATAGTTTATATGGCGCCTCTTTAAGATCCCTACTCAGGATGGATGGTTTGGAGGGTGGATAGATGGATGATTGGGTGAATAGATGAGTGGGTGGGTGGTTAGATGGATTGGTACCAGGGTGGATGAACCGATGAATGAATAAATGAATTAATGAACCAGTAAATGAATTCGCATTGTAACTAAGAATTGGTTTCCAAGTATGTTAATTGTGTTTCAGTAACACTCGCCTATATTTACTCTTATTATACTGGTTATTATTCTATCATGCAACACCGGGCTTTCTCCGTTATAGGCCCGACCACCTGGAACGGTCTTCCAATGGAGCTCCATCTCTACAATACAATGCAATGCAATACAATAGAATACAACAAATTTAATGAAAATTATAGCGCGCTTTAACAAGACAGGTCTTGTACGAGAGCGCGCTTCGCTATCCTAGTCGTAGTGCAATGTGAATAGATGAGTTTTTAATTGTGTTTTAAATTGAGAAACATAATATGTGCACTGGCGAACTGAAGTTGGAAGACTGTTCCATTCTAAGGGTCCTGAGACACGAGAAAGCACGATTTCCAAACTTCAGGTTTTTGCGAAGTATGGCAAAATCTCTCGCGTGGACGTCGGAGTGTCTACTTAGGACAAACTCCTCGACGTTCTATTTATCCTGAAGAACAGTTCTCTTTAGCCGTGTTTGGGCCAGAAGCGCCTGAAAATTATTTGAAAAAAATGAAAATTATAACGCGCTTTAACAAAGTATTTGGTAACAGACAGCCACGTCCTTGTATGTATGCATTGTATGTATCTTGGCTTTTATATAGAGTGCATTTGTACGAACCTCGAGAAAGCGCTGTGCATTGACCCTGCATTGTGTCTGGTGCAACTTGGTCCAACTAGGGCCAAAATGTGGGCCAACCAAACTTAGCCGTCTCAGGGAGGATGCTCGAACCCATGCTCTCGGCGTTTCAAGGCGAGGGGCCGAGGGCTCTAACCAATGGACTACTGCGTCCCACATCGTCCATGTTATCTGCTAGGTTAAAATGTCTTGTGCTTCTACAGAAAAGAGCAATCAGAGTTATTGCTAGAGATCTATATTATGCCCATACAGCAGGCAGATACCAAGAATATAATATAATGAACTTTGAGAACATGAACAGATACCTAGTTGGTAAATTTATGTATAAATTTGTCAATAACCTGACTCATTTTTGAACTATTTTATTAAAGTAGTAGACATGCATGGTCACTATACAAGAGCATCTGGTGGTTTATGTGTGTCATATGTACGAACAAATTATCGTAGATTTTCTATCTGCTGTAACGGTCCGAAAATTTGGAATGCTGTACCAAGTAAAATACAGAATGCACCTACGTTTATCCAGTTTAAGAACTTGTGGAGGAATTACTTAAAACAAGGTTGAAAGAATGATGATATTTTATTTGGAATTGTTTCATTTTGTGAGCTTACATATTAATCTTTGGAAAATTGAATGTTATCAACTAGTTAACTACTGACTATTCAGCCATAATCGATTCTAGTAAATGGGGTGTCCCTGAGTAAGCGGAGCTTCTGCCCCTTTTGGGTCTCCCCTATTCCCTAGCCAGTGCACTGAAATGTACTATGTGTTATTGGAACTGTATTATTATGCATTGTTGCTCTGGAAATAAATGTTTTGTCAGTCAGTTGTCAGTTGTCAGTTATCCGTGTGTGTGGCATAGTACACTATATAAAGAAGCTAAAATGAAACGCCAACGTATAGAGAGGTCCCAAAATCAAGCGTTACAATGCAAGCGCTCCTAGACCCAAAGCATTAGAAAAATGACCACTGTGCAAACCTTGGTTGATATAGTATTTAAATCAGGGTGAGAATTGCCGGGGGTTCAAACCCCTAGTCTTTCTTAGGCTCCCATAGTAGAGTCTACATTTCACACCCAAACTGCACATAAATCAACGTCTAACCCCCCAGTTATTTTTTATAATTCCCATACTGATTTAAATGTGACTAGTAGGATAACTTTGAATAACCCTTTAACTCTGTTTGTTTGTTTGATCAGCGATTGTCCCAACAACGACAACGTTGCCTTTCACGAGATCACCCGTTACACGTTAGTAGAACAATCTTTTCCCAATTAATCGTAACTTTTATCGTTATCTCCAAGTTGATGCCTTTAGATATGTCACATAAATATTATGCGTAATACAGAACAATTTAGTAGTTTTGATCTAATTTGTATAATTATAATTATTATTAGTAGGTTCCATCCAATTTTTTGTAATCTTATTAGATTGTATCCAATTTGTAATTCTTAGCAGATTGCATCTAATTTGTAATTCTTAGTAGGTTCCATCCAATCAGTAATTCTTCATCTAATAAATGTTACTAGCAGCACTTATCGCCCTGGTCGTCATAGTCCCTGGAATCAGTCACTAAGGAACTACAGACTGACTTGACGAGTTAGCGACTGACTTAACGGTTAATTTGCGTAGTACATTTTTGCCTTTAACTATTAACCGTTGTACATTGTTTTGTTCTGATATGTTGACAGCGGAATATTGTGCGAATAACAGCCTGCCATACTGCGAGACGTGCAACTCAACATGGACCAATTGTCCCTCATTTCCTCCGAAGCAGGCCTGCCCTCTTTCTACCGTGAGTAGACTTACGCTACTCAGTCCCCTAAGGCAATATTTGTAAATAAGTATTCATTTGGCGCCTCGTGAAGATGACTATTGTGTTGTTGTCACTAATGTTGAAACATGTGTCACGTGCTTGAACAGCATTGGAACGAAGACTATCATCATCTTCATCAGTACCATCATCATCATCATCATCATCATCATCATCATCATCATCATCATCATCATCATCATCATCATCATCATCATCATCATCATCATCATCATCATCATCATCATCATCATCATCATCATCATCATCATCATCATCATCATCATCATCATCATCATCATCATCATCATCATCATCATCAGTTCTTGACGCCAGCCATTTATTGCGGCGATGGCTACGAATGCATGATCTCCATTGTTCTCGGTCATTTGTTAAGTCCAGTGCTCCCCTTGAGTGTTAGTCCAAGTGATTTTAAGTCCTCAGTTACGTTGTCTATCCAGCGTAGTCTTGGTCTGTCTTTGTTTCTCTTTCCTTCGAATCTTGCATGTGGTGCATTGTGTAGGATTCTGTCAACTGGCATTCTCTCTACATGTCCAAACCATCGGAGTCTTCGTTGAACGACTTTGTCTAGCAGAGTTGTTTTAATACCTAATGATTGCCTTATGTTATCGTTTCTTATTTTCTGCAAATCATAAGAGCTTACAGGTTACTTGCTTCGACAGTACATACATACTAAAATTGAAGCGATACAGTGAAGGACTCAAGAAGATGGAACAGCTCTAACTCCCAAGTTCCATTCGGGGGGCCGATAGCGCATTGGATAACACACTGGCATAGAGAGCGAGAGGTACCGAGTTAGAGTCCCGTATGGCGGACTTGCTTTGTAGGCTGCTATTATAGCGCCGTGTATTGCAGGCTGTCTGTTCTGTTGTTAGTTAAGATTAATGTCTTCTGTCATTGGTGTTCTTGTGAATTGTTTCAATTGCAGAACATGTAAATGTACAGCACAGTGCGTTTGTCAGGCGCTTCAATAAAGGAAAGATTATTAGTAGTAGTAGTAACTCGTGACTAGGGACACGGTGGCCTATTGGTTAGAGCGTTCGGCCTGTAACGCGAAGAGTACGGGTTCGATCCTCGCCCCAGGCGGTTACTATGCAGGGACCTTGAGCAAGTGCTTCGCTCACAGTTGCTCTGCAATGTAATTATATCTACGATCGTATAGTCATGTGTGCACTTCTGAACTTTGGAAGGACGGCAATATCAAAGTACAGTTGTATTGTACTCTTGCCCTGACTCACACTGATCCTATATCTTCCCATTCTCGACCTAAACGACACCCACCTTAACATTTGCTGTGTCCCTCTGATCCTTTGGAAACCGGACTCGGACCTCTCTCGGACTACTTTTTGGACAACCCTGTGACTAGACGCAGCGCTCGTGAATAAGCTGATACCCTGAGCTTGGCTTTCGAGTGGCGCTTTATAAGTTTGGTGATTACGATAATGTATTGTATTGTATTGTATTGGATTCTAGTTAAGGTTTATTATTTAGTTTGAATGTAGTTAGGGTTTATGTTTTTCGCGATAGCTTTTCTGGATATAGAAACAACCGAACTGAATATTGACTCTAAGTCCTTCCTTCCTTCCTTCATGGACTACGATATTAGTAATTACTTAGGTGTTCCTATCTAGCGGAACTATTGTCTATTCGGGGTCCTCTTTTGTTGCTAATGATAGAAAATAATCATGTTACTATAATTGTGTTGTGATGCTAACAATGGCAAGTAATCATGTTACCGCTGTTTCGCTACTCAGTGGCTTCATTAAAAGAATTGAGTGACTGATTGATTTATTGAATGACTGACTGACTGACTGACTGACTGACTGACTGACTGACTGACTGACTGACTGACTTGATCATGACTGATCGGTGACTGACTGACTTGACTGTTTGATTGATTGATTGATTGTTTGATTGATTGATTGATTGATTGATTGATTGATTGATTGATTGATTGATTGATTGGTGGATTGATTGATTGATTGGCTGATTGATTGGCTGGCTGGCTGGCTGGCTGGCTGGCTGGCTGGCTGGCTGGCTGGCTGACTGACTGACTGACGGCCACTGACTGACTGACTGACTGACTGACTGACTGACTGACTGACTGACTGACTGACTGACTGACTGACTGACTGACTGATTGGCTGGCTGGCTGGCTGGCTGGCTGGCTGGCTGGCTGGCTGGCTGACTGACTGACTGACTGACTGACTGACTGACTGACTGACTGACTGACTGACTGACTGACTGACTGATTGATTGATTGATTGATTGATTGATTGATTGTATTTTGTCGCTTTACTTAGAAGTTTCTCCTTTCTTTGCGTTTCTGTATACAGGATGTCTGTAGGATTCAGAAGGCCGTTGACATCCGGGGAACGTACAAGTACGAGGTCCGGTCGTGTGCACCGATCTCCGAATGCCCTCTCGGCCTCAACGTCACCTATACGTACACGGATGACTATCAGACGACGTTCACCGACTTCTGTAAACCGTTCCCTGACTACTGTCCAATTGCTACTTGTAAGCAGTTCTCGTGTCTTTCCTGGTTTTCGGGTCTTGTGCGATTCAGTGTAGCTTAAATCGTTTTATGATAATGACGACGATAATCATAATCATAATGATCATCATCATCACCACCACCATCATCACTATCATCGTCGTCGTCGTCATCATCATCATCATCATCATCACCACCATCATCATTATCAAGCAAAAATGGCTGTTTTACGTAACTGTACTTCTATACCGTCATTCATCATCATCATCATCATCATTATTTTTTTACTATTACTAGTGCTATTGCTATTGCTATTGCTATTACAATATTACAATTATTATTATTATTATTATTATTATTATTATTATTATTATTATTATTATTATTATTATTATTATTATTATTATTATTATTATTATTACCCATTAACTGTGACTGATAACTTCAACCGATACGTTTTAGATATTACCACGATGATAATATATTGCAGCAGAGTACAGTACATAATTGAACATTATACTTATAGCTTGCAACAGCGCCATCTGTCTAAACGGAGGTACCTGCGTCAATCTGCCTTCTGGTAGCTACAAGTGTGAATGTGCTTGCGGTTGGTCAGGACTAAATTGCTCAAGTAAGTTGATCCTTCCTTGGTTTCCTAATTTGCTCTTTGGCTGGAAGCCTGGAACTGATTTGTTACTGATTTCCCTGGATGATGGATTTTGATCTGTAAATGGGTTAACTATCGATTTTACTATCCCTGTAAATGGGTTAACTATCGATTTTACAATCGCTGTAAATGGGTTAACTATCGGTTTTACTATCCCTGTAAATGGGTTAACTATCGATTTTACTATACCTGTAAATGGGTTAATTATCGATTTTACAATCGCTGTAAATGGGTTAACTATCGGTTTTACTATCCCTGTAAATGGGTTAACTATCGATTTTACTATCCCTGTAAATGGGTTAATTATCGATTTTACAATCGCTGTAAATGGGTTAACTATCGATCTTACTATCCCTGTAAATGGGTTAATTATCGATTTTACTATCCCTGTAAATGGGTTAATTATCGATTTTACTGTCCCTGTAAATGGGTTAACTATCGATTTTACTATCCCTGTAAATGGGTTAACTATCGATTGTACTATCCCTACAGATGGGTTAACTATTGGTTTTACTGCCCTATACATCTTTCAACTCACAATAAGGATACTAAATACGACATATAATTTGTGTTCTTCAACTAGTTACAATTGATAAGTCGTTTGGTTCAAATAACTTTACATTTTCCAAATGTTGATAAGACTACGCATTGGCAATTTCCGGCATTCTTTATCGGATTTGCCTTTTACTTTGCAGCTCCTGACAAATTCGTTTATTTCGGAATGGAGACTTTCTTAGACAAAGAAGCAAATTTCCTAGACAGGGACGATGGAGTCTTTCGCGTTGTACTGCCACAGGACTACATGTTGGGATGTAACAGATACAGAACCCTCTATGTGAGTCACGACTAAGCAGGCTGCGATGTATTTTAAACAGAGCAGTTGGGTAAACTATTTGTGGCACCTGATGATATTAATAACTATGAATTATGCATTAATTTAAATAAATATGAATATTATTCTGGATCATCGTAGTCATCATCGTAAGAGATGATAACAAAGCTACACATCATCATAAATTATTAATTGATAATACTAATTATAACCTAAGATTGAAAGGATTCTAAGGGATCTTTGGATTAAAGGGTTTCAGTAATAACAATATTAAAAATGATTTGTTTTCCAGATATTAAAAATGATCTATTTTCCTAATTTAAACTTTTTTGCCCTGATGTATTTCATTCCTTCACGGACTTGGAGATTATTTATTATTGTGGGATAAATGTCTGGAGGGTCAGGCCTCATCTTCGGAGTTTGAAGCGGAAGTAGGCCTACCTTTAAAAGCGACACACTGACACCCCGCAGTATGATTGCAATTCATAGTGTGAACGGATGATCACAGATTATAGCATGCATTTTAAAATAGCCTATATTTAATTATTTATAGGTTGTATTTGTTTTATTATAATAAAAATTATTTATTTTCCAGATAAGTGTCAATGGCTACGTGACGTTTGAGTTAGGCCTCGTTTCGTGGCTCCCTTCCAACTTCCCCCACTCTTCCCGTTCCTCGTTCTTCCAGCTGCTACCAATGATCGCTCCCTTCTGGGCGGACATTGACCTCCGCCAGACGCCTGGAAAGGTTCTCTACCACGTCTACAGTCGGGAGCTCCACAATCCGGCTTATGAGTACATCATGCCTCGAGACAAGCTGGTCTTCGACATGGTAACGGACCAGATCCGGACGAACGTCGGGGACTATGGCTTCCTACCCACAATGGTCGTCGTTATTACCTGGCAAAACGTCTCACCGTATCCGGGATATCAAAACAAAAACGAGGTATGGTCGGTCGTCTTTTTGAATCTTCAGTAGCACCAGGAACCATTCTCTGGGGTTTCCATTGGACGTGGTCGCAAAAGTAATGTTTTTTGTATTTCGTGTATTATAGAAGCATATAAGAAAATTTCGCAATTTATTTCGGAGTGGGGTAAATGTGGGGTAAATGCGTAAAACCTCTGAGTACGCCCATGCTTCACTGTAGTTGTGAGAATATGTAAATGTAATATATGACTTTTTATATGGCGACTGTATAACTTTCACCCTGTTCATTTTGAAATGATCTGATCCGGTGAGATCCTTCACCACCGCTGCCCGTTTGAATGGGCTTCACGCCACTTAAGGTCCCCGTGTACGGACCCAATGCTAAAGCAACCGTATGGCTCTTACCCTGCTCTATTATTATTATGAATAAGATCTTCTGCGGCGGACGATTCCACCGTATTAGCAATACTTTCGCGGCGGAAACGCTTTGCGCATGTGAAACCTTCGACTGCGCATGCGCAGTCAAAACCGCATGATAGCCAGCATGATTCTCAACAATTCACTGCTTCCTATCAAATNGCACGTGGTGACGCGTGCTACCACCATGGCGAGAATGATGTATGCGTCTCCAGCCTGGTGGGGGGTACATGGGAGCAGCAGACCGAGATCGCCTGGAGCGTTTCACTCAGCGACTGAGGAGTGCGGGGTTTCTGCCGGGGGACGCCCCGACTGTCGATGGCCTGGCCAGCCGAGCTGATGACGTGTTGTTCAACGCCATCATAAAAGATCCCGGGCATGTCTTACGTCGAATGTGCCAGGAGCGACCGATAAGTCGATATGACCTCCGACCTAGGCCCCACCCTTTCGTCATTCCAGCAAAGGACAGCAAGAACTTTCTACCGCGCATGCTGCACAAAAACACTTACTAGCTGCCCTGTGTGGTCTCACATCCCATATAGTGTATAACAATCCAACACATTAACAATACATTATCCAGGACAGATATGAACAATATCCATATCTATAACTTGTCAATGCTCTTTACTTATAACCATAAGTTACGCACTTTTGTCGTTGGCTGCGTTATGACAGCCAGTTTTGAATAAACGAAAATACAATACAATACAATACAATACTACTACCACTACCTCAGCCATTAGATCAACTAAACTGAAACTGGTGTTTCTTAGGATGTATGTAAGACCGAGCGATACTTAGATCACAATGGTGCTGAGTTTCGCTACCTTCGCTTCTGCTCTCAATTTGGACCACCACCAGAGAACGTCGGCGGAGGCTGTAGGCCACGCTCAGCTATAGAAACGTGCAACAGTAGTGTCTGCGAGAGTTACACTGTAAAACCAGACTTCTGCCAGCCGCGTAAGTAAAATACGCTTCGTGTCTGGCTCTGTGGACTGGGTAATTAAGGTCATCAAGGTAATTAAGGTAATTAATAATATGCTCTTCTTCATGTTTTCGGTCCTCGGGCAGATAGAAACTTTCGATTACGTCACTCCTCTCGGTACTGAGCTTCTTTAAACCTGCAGTAATCACCCGTCAGCATCGATAGTATTTCCTGATTTACAAAAGTTACAAGATTTTTTAATAGTTACATTTGTTTCAGTTTTAATAGTTATTGAATTCTGATTTCGGCTTCATTCATAGTATACGTCTAAACTTTGAGCTTCATTCATAGTATACGTGTGAACTGGATTCTGATTTCAGCTCCATTCTGTAGTTAGTTCCGTTAAAACCGGTTTCTGATTTTAGCTCCTCCAACCTGTCGTTGTGGATATCCCCAGTGCTACATCTGCAATGGTACCAACGAGGAAACCTGCACAGCTTCCCAGCAGCTTGTTACGTGCGACAACACAGACGTAAGCTTTCAATATTGGTGTTTTCTCAACGTTCCTGGTGTAGTGTAATGTCTACTAATATATTTGATCTTTGTTCTAAGACTGTCTCCATAATGACCTTAACAATAATTATTCTCTGTGTGGGCTTAATTACCACAAATAAACGAATTTGATTGATTGATAAATAAATAAATATGTTATAATTATTACTAAATTATTAAATTGTTGAACGAATAAAAAAATAAATAGGCCTATAATTTAGTCAATGTGCGATATTATTATTACTACTAAATCTATAAATTATTAAATTGTTAAATGAATAAAAATAAACAAATTTAAATTAGGCCTAATCGATGTGCGATATTATTATTATTATTACCTATTTATTAATTATGAATTAAAAACTCTTCATAGGTGCATATTAATGGAATATTTTTAGGACATGTGTCGTACGGATCTTCTGTACAATGTTCGCGGTGTATTGGTGAAGTACACAAAGTCCTGTTCGCGGCGCAATCAGTGCAAAAGTTTCAACTATGACACGTGCGATCAACTGCAGCTGACAGGGGATTACGAGTGCAAGAAGTGCGCGAACGTTTCCGTAAACTGTAGCTGTCAACGTAAGTTCAGTAATAATGATGATGAAAATGATAATGATGTTGATGGTAATGATGATGTTGATGTTGATGTTGATGTTGATATTGACAAATCTGAGTACGCTAATTTACATCGAAAATAACTGGCAATATGCATGGCAATTAATGGGCTCTTATGCTCTGATGTGTTACAGAATGTGTCCAGCGCTCGTGAATAAGCTGGTGCTCTGTGCTTAGCTTTGAGTAGCGCTTTAGAAATTTGGAGTTTATGCTAATCGTAATCGTAAACTTGAAACTTCTACAGCGCCCTCAAAAGCGAAATCGCGGTAACCAGCTTCACAGGCACTCAATTAAAGCAAAATCGATAGGCAGAGGGTCAAAATCCAGAGAATCAGGCAGACAGGCAGACGACTAAGGTGGGTGGTGTTTAGAGTTGAAACGGGGAGGTAGGTAGAGGGAAGTGAAGGATTCAAGATAGGATTTGTGAAAAAGCAGTGTTTTCAGTTTCGAGTGTAAGACCTGTGGAGAGATAGCGAGAGATGGGGTTTGGGGAATTACTCTAAGTCTTGTTCGCGGCGCAAACCAGTGCAGAAGCTTCAACAATGACACATGCGATCAGGATGGATGCCATAGTGTGTTGTGCTATGTTATGTTGTGTTACGTTATGTTATGTCATGGTATGCCATATCATGCTGTGCTATGTTATACCATGTTAAGCTGTACTATGTTATACCATGTTATGCTATGCTATGTTATGTTATGTTATGTCATGTTATCTTATGTTGTGTTTTGCTATGGTATGTTATGTCATGTTATGCCATATCATGCTGTGCTATGTTATGCCATATTATGCTATCCTATGTTATGCCATATTATGCTATGCTATGTTATGCCATATTATGCTATCCTATGTTATGCCATATTATGCTATCCTATGTTATGCCATATTATGCTATCCTATGTTATGCCATATTATGTTATGTCATGTTATGCCATATTATGCTATCCTATGTTATGCCATATTATGCTATCCTATGTTATGCCATATTATGCTATCCTATGTTATGCCATATTATGCTATCCTATGTTATGCCATATTATGCTATCCTATGTTATGCCATATTATGCTATGCTATGTTATGCCATATTATGTTATGTCATGTTATGCCATATTATGCTATCCTATGTTATGCCATATTATGCTATCCTATGTTATGCCATATTATGCTATCCTATGTTATGCCATATTATGCTATCCTATGTTATGCCATATTATGCTATCCTATGTTATGCCATATTATGCTATCCTATGTTATGCCATATTATGCTATCCTATGTTATGCCATATTATGCTATCCTATGTTATGCCATATTATGCTATGCTATGTTATGTTATGTTATATTATGTTATGTTATGTCATGACATGTTATGTTATGTTATGTTATGTTATGTTATGTTATGTTATGTTATGTTATGTTATGTTATGTTATGTTGTGTTATGTTCTTTTATCTGCAGCTCTTTGCCAGCCTTCTCAGACGTTGATCTGTCCCTACTGCAATGAAACGTCAGAAGCTGCCTGTCTGCGCAATCAGAGCACTGTCACCTGCCAGGCCAGCGTAAGGACAGTCAACACGTTATAGAAATACAATGAATGAATGAATGAATGAATGAATGATTAATGAATAAATATATGAATAACTATAATGAGTAAATATATGAGTACATGGATGGATGGACGGACGGACGGACTGGCGGATGGATGGATAAAGTGATGGGTGGATAAATGGGTGAATGAATGAAGGAGTGGGTGGTTGGGTGGATTGTATGGATGGGTATGGTGGATGAATGGATGGATGGATGGATGGATGGATGGATGGGTGGGTGGGTGGGTGGGTGGATGGATGGATGGGTGGGTAGGTGGGTGGGTGGGTGGATGGATGGATGGATGGATGGGTGGGTTGGTGGGTGGGTGGCTGGGTGGGTGGGCGGACGGACGCACGGACGGACGGACGGACGGACGCACGGACGGACGGACGGACGCACGGACGGACGGATGGACGCACGGACGCACTGTGTGACGGACGGACGGACGAACGAACGAACGAACGAAGGAATGAATGAATGAATGTATGAATGAATGAATGAATGAATGAATGAATGAATTAATTAATTAATTAATTAATGAATTAATGAATTAATGAATTAATGAATTCGCGTTGTAACTGGGAATTACTTTCTGTATGTATTAACTGTGTTTTAGTCTGATATCTGCTACAAACGTGTGGAGACGAATGTCCGAGGGGTCGTCATCTCCGTTGCGATGGGATGTCGCAGCCACCCTCTCTGCTCCAATGCATCGTACACTGTGGATGGAAACTGCGAATCTATCCGCGCCAGAAATGACTCCGCCAGTTCAGGCCTCGCCTGTCTCTACTGCAACACTACGTCTGGCACTTGCGGCACCACTACCACAAGTCAGCAACACTCACTTATATCTACTCTTATTATAATGACTAGACGTTGCTACCCGGCTTCGCACTGGTTGTCTCTAAGTTATATATATAGTTTATATGGCGCCTCTTTAAGATCCCTACTCAGGATGGATGGTTTGGAGGATGGATAGATGGATGAGTGAGTGAATAGATGGGTTGGTGGTTAGATGGATGGGTGGGTGGATAGATGGATGGGTGGGTAGATAGATGGATGGGTGGGTAGATAGATGGATGGGTGGGTGTATAGATGGATGGGTGGGTGGATAGATGGGTGGATGGATAGATGGATGGGTGGGTAAATAGATGGATGGGTGGGTGGTTAGATGGATGGGTGGGTGGATAGATGGATGGGTGGTTAGATGGATGGGTGGGTGGATAGATGGATGGGTGGGTGGGTGGATAGATGATGGGTGGGTGGATAGATGTATGGGTGGGTGGATAGATGGAGGGTGGGTGGTTAGATGGATGGGTGGGTGGATAGATGGATGTTTGGGTGGGTGGATAGATGGAGGGTGGGTGGATAGATGTATGGGTGGGTGGATAGATGGAGGGTGGGTGGTTAGATGGATGGGTGGGTGGATAGATGGATGGGTGGGTGGGTGGATAGATGGATGGTGGGTGGATAGATGTATGGGTGGGTGGATAGATGGAGGGTGGGTGGTTAGATGGATGGGTGGATAGATGGATGGGTGGGTGGATAGATGGAGGGTGGGTGGATAGATGGACAGTGGATGAACCGATGAATGAATAAATGAATTAATGAACCAGTGAATGATTTCGCATTGTAACTAAGAATTGGTTTCTACGTATGTTAACTGTGTTTCAGTAACACTCACCTATATTTACTCTCTTATTATAATGGTTATTATTCCATCATGCAACACCGGGCTTTCTCCGTTGTAGGCCCGACCACCTGGAACGGCCTTCCAATGGAGCTCCATCTCTACAATACAATGCAATACAATAGAATACAAATGAAAATTATAACGCGCTTTAACAAGACAGGTTTTGCACGAGAGCGCGTTTCGCTAATCCTAGTCGTAGTACAATATAGGTATAGATGAGTTTTTAATTGTGTTTAAAATTGAGCAAGAGATATGCACTGGCGAACTGAAGTTGGAAGACTGTTCCATTCTAAGGGTCCTGAGACACGAGAAAGTACGATTTCGAAACTTCCGGTTTTTGCGAAACACGGCAAAATCTATCGCGTCGACGATCGGAGTCTCCTATCTAGTACAAACTCCTCGACGTTGTATATATCCTGAAGAACTGTTCTCTTTGGCCGTGTTTTGGCCAGGAGCGCCTCTGAGTAGACATCTTGAAGGAGCGCTAGATCAAATCAAATTTTGATTGATTGATTGATTGATTGACTGACTGACTGACTGACTGACTGACTGACTGACTGACTGACTGACTGACTGACTGACTGACTGACTGACTGACTGACTGAAACATTTCAAACAAGGTCACACATAGATGCAAATCGTAGGCGCGGTTAGTCAGTCGCCAGGTGAAGGGCCGTTAGATATCGAAATTCTTGAAAGCCAATGAGAAATAGTATAGAATATAGATTACAACTTCTATATGGCCTTAATCGTAATCGCAAACTCCGCATTTGTAAAGCGCTACTATAAATCTAAGCACAGGGCACCGCCTTACTCAAGAGCGCTTCGTCGTGTCGTGTAGGTTGTCCAGGTATCGCCTTGGTAATAAGGCACTATAGGCATTAGCCGATGGCGCTGTCAAATTGATCAGACGATCCGGTCAATTCCAAGGGAGTGTTAATGCGCACCTAACATCGTCCTTGAGTGTCCACCGAGCATGAGAGGCGTATTTAGAACCAGACAACCACGTCCATTGTATGTATGTAACTATGTATTGTATACATGTATTATCTGGGCTTTTATAGAGTGAATTTGTAAGAACTTCTAGAGAGCGCTGTGCATTGGGCCTGCATTGTGTCTGGTGCAACTTGTGCCAGCTGGGGCCCAAATGAGGGCCAACCAAACGTAACCTTCTCAGGGAGGAGCTCGAACCCGTGCTCTCCGCGTTACAAGGCGAGGGCTATAACCAATCCCATAAATCCCACAAGTCCCACGATCGACTACTGTGCTCACATCGGCTATCTTATCCGTGTGTGGCATTGTAGGCCTACACTGTGGGGCGCGGTGGTGTAGGGGTGTGTTCCGTGCCTTGCAGCCGGAGAGTTGCGGGTTCGAATCCACCTCTAGCCGCCGCGTAGGGACCCTGGGCAAGTCCTTCTCTCGCAATTGCTCATGCGCTTCGGCGTGAAACTCCGATTCAGTGTCCGCGCTGTAGTCGGGAGCGCCTCTGAGTAGAAATCTTAAAGGGGCGCTATAGCAAGTGCTCATACATACATACATACATACATACATACTATAAAGAAGCTAGAATGAAATGCCAACGTATGAAGAGGTCCCAAAATCAAGCGTTAGAAGGCAAGCGCTCTTCGACCCAAAGCTTTAGCGAAATGACCACCGTGCAAACCTTGTTTGTTGGCGTTTAAATATGACTGATAGGAGAACTTTGAATAACTGCTTAACGCTGTTTGTTTTGTTTGATCAGCGATTATCCCAACAACGATAACGCTGCCTTTCACGAGGTCACCCGTAACACGTTAGTAGATCAATCTTTTCCCAATTAATCGTAACTTTTATCGTTATCTCCAAATTGATGCCTTGAGATCAGCTGCTCGGCTTATTGGGCGAAATCCCAAATTCGGCTCTGTCTCTGCTTACCTGCGCGATGTGTTACACTGGCTGCCTGTGGCCCAACGGATCTCAAACCGTATTGCTTCTTTGGTTTCACGCAGCATCCTTGGCTGTGCTCCATCTTACCTGCGCATTTGCGCAACCTCTGCCGCCCAGTATCCGACGTTGTAACGCGTCGAGCGCTTCGCTCCGCGACGACGGGGCAACTCCTAGTTCCGCGGGCTCGCTTGACTGCTAGGAAGCGCCGAGCTTTCTCGGTTGCAGGGCCCTCCATCTGGAATGACCTGCCATCGGAGCTGCGCTTGCTACCTTTGACCAGTCAAACTGGGTTTTATAAATCACTCAAGTCTTTTTTCTTTTGCCGTGGCTGGGCTGGGAGCGCTTCTGAGTAGTTTTCTTGAAGGGGCGCTATATAAATTTCCAGAATGAATGAATGAATGAATATAAATATTAGGTCTGATACTGAATAATCGAGTAGGTTCCATCTAATTTGTAATTCTTAGTAGGTTCCATATAATTTGTAATTCTCAGTAGGTTCCGTATCATTTGTAATTCTTAGTAGGTTCCATGTAATTTGTAATTCTTAATAGGTTTAGTCTAATTTGTTATTATTATTAGTAGGTTCCACCTAATTTGTAATTCTTAGTAGGTTCCATCTAATTTGTAATTCTTAGTAAGTTCCATCTAATTTGTAATTCTTAGTAGGTTCCGTCTAATTTGTAATTCTTAGTAAGTTCCATCTAATTTGTAATTCTTAGTAGGTTCCATCTAATTTATAATTCTTAGTAAGTTACATCCAATTTGTAATTCTTAGTAGGTTCCATCTAATTTGTAATTCTTAGTAGGTTCCATCTAATTTATAATTCTTAGTAAGTTACATCCAATTTGTAATTCTTAGTAGGTTCCGTCTAATTTGTAATTCTTAGTAGGTTCCATCTAATTTATAATTCTTAGTAAGTTACATCCAATTTGTAATTCTTAGTAGGTTCCGTCTAATTTGTAATTCTTAGTAGGCTTCATCTAATTATTTTGTAATAAATCTTAGTAGGTTCCATCCAATTTGCAATTCTTAGTAGATTTAATCTAACTTGTAATTCTTAGTAGGTTCCATACAATTTGTTATTCTTAGTAGCCTAGGTTCCATATGATTTGTAATTCTTCATCTAATAAATGGTAGTAACAGCACTTACAGCCGTGATCGTCATAGTCCCAGGAATAAGACGCTAAGGAACTACCGACTGACTTGATGAGTTAGCGACTGACTTAACGGTTACTTTACGGAATACATTTTTGCCTTTTAATATTAACCATTGTACATTGTTTTGTTCTGATATTTTGACAGCGGAATACTGTGCGAACAACAGTCTACCATATTGCGAGACGTGCAACTCTACATGGACCAATTGTCCCTCATTTCCACCGAAACAGGCTTGCCCTCATTCTACAGTGAGTAGACGCCTCTTACGCTACTCATTCCCATATAAGGCAATAGTTGTGTATAAGTATTCATTTGGCGCCCCGTGAAAGATGACTATGGTGTTATCATCATCATCATCATCATCATCATCATCATCATCATCATCATCAGCAGCAGCAGCAGCAGCAGCATCATCATCATCATCATCATCATCATTATCATCATCATCATCAGCAGCAGCAGCATCATCATCATCATCATCATCATCATCATCATCATCATTCATTCATTCATTCATTTCGAGAATTACGAGAATGCACGAATACCGTCATCATCATGATCATCATCATCATCATCAGTTCTTGACGCCAGCCATTTGGCGGCGATGGGTGTGAATGAATGATCTCCATTGTCATCGGTCTTTTGCTAAGTCCATTGCTCCCCTTAGTGTCAGTCCAAGTGATGTTATGTCCTCATTTAAATTATCTATCCAGCGTAATCTTGGTCTGCCTTTGTTGGTTTTTCCTTCGAACCTTTCATGTAGTGCATTGTGTGGTAGGCTACTCGGTCAACTGGCATTCTCTCTACATGTCCAAACCATCGGAGTCTTCTTTTAACGACTGTGTCTCAATTAGGGGTCTGCGGGTATACCCGTACCCGCGGGTTTACCCGTACCCGACCCGTACCCGCGGGTCGGGTACGGGTCGGGTACGCTTTTCACGGGTCGGGTCGGGTACGGGTAGGGTCATCACGGGTACGGGTATACCCGGTTTTACCCGTACCGACGTTAAGTTTTGAGGTTACAATGTCACCGTTACATGTAATAGAGAATGTAATCGCATAATGGGCCTGACCGGGTCTGCAACGTGCTATTAACAGTTACTTAGTGTTCTTTCTATGTGACAGTATATGGACTTCGGAGATAAAATGTACAATGCAATTGAGACAGTTGATGGTACAGGTTCCATAAGTTGATTACCTATTATTATTACTACTATTACAAGGGCTGTTGCTGTTGCTACTACAACTGCTACTGCTGCTTCTGTTGCTGCTGCTGCTGCTGCTGCTGCTGCTGCTACTACTACTACTACTACTACTACTACTACTACTACTACTACTACTACCACCATCATCAGGGGCGCCGCTAGGCGTACGCACTTACGCTAGTGCGTACAGCGCTGAAAGGCTATGAAATGAAAAATTGTAAATGAAAAAACTGAATATTATTAAGTTATAAAATTATAATAACTTAGATACTAGTTTTAACAGGTAAACTAACAGTCCAGCGCCATCTAGTGGTTTATATCTCATACCCTTCTTCGCGCTCTTTCACTCTCAATGCTGCTGGTCACTCATCCAATCCGAAATCCAATCCGAACACCCTCACCTGCGGTGTTCCTCAAGGTTCTGTTCTCGGTCCTTTGCTGTTCATTCTTTACACCTCCCCACTTCGCAAACTCATTTCCTCATCCTCTGCTGTTCATCACCTCTATGCCGACGACACACAACTCTTCATATCCTTCTCCCCTCACTGCCTTCCAGATGCAATAAATCACGCAAGACCATCACCCAGATTTCAGCCTGGATGACCGCTAATCTGATATATGTCTTAACCCTTCAAAAGCAGAACTTCTCATTATTGGTATCCGCGAGCAATTAAATAAACTACAGCCTATCCTCCCGACCTTTGTTCAACAGATCTTAGGCCTACTTCTCCCGTACCTTACTCTTCTCCTGTTCCAGTTTTGGAATCATTTTCGATACGAACCTTACCTTTTCCGATCACATCACCCAGCTATCTCGAACCTGCTGTATGCACATCTGTGACCTTTGTCAATTGCGCCCAATAGGCTACATAACTACAAGACCGCGTGTACAATAGCCACTTCAATTGTTCATTCCAAACTCGACTACTGTAACTCCCATTTTATGGAACGCTTGCAAATAGTCACCAAAACCCCAAGACACCACCACAAAACCTCTGTTCTCAAATCACTTCATTGGCTAAAAGTCCCTCATTTAGATTCGGTAGTTGAATCCTTCTTGCTTGGTTTGTGTACCATTTGTAAACTATTTCTGCTAATTATTGTGTTTAGTCAGTAATATTATGTTTACCTTAAGGCCTGTGGCGCTCTTGGAAATTGAACGTATTTTCTAGTTTTAATATTAATTTCAATGAATGTCTAGTTTGCTATTATTATCCGTAGTCAAACTCAAACTCGACTCAAACTACATCTTAGCTACGAGTGACAGCTGGTTCTTACCAGCACTAAATTTATAGGGCAATTTTTTCAGAAGACTACTTAAAATGCTACCATTACAGTGTGGAAATTCGAAAAAGTTTTATGTGGGAGGTGGCACATCCCCTCCCCAAACCCCTTCCCCTCTCGGCGCTACGCGCCTCAGCGAGCGTTCTTCGGACGCTCGTTCATAGTACCCCCACATGGCATTGTCCCCGGCCTACGTGTGATCTCAACTTCTCAAGCCTAGGCCCTATTGTGCGTACACAATTAAAATCCTGGCGGCGCCGCTGATCATCATCATCATCATCACATCAGCATCAGCCTATTTATTATTATTACTACATGCAGAGTTGTAAGCCTATAGGCCTGGTAGGATCAGGGACTATAAGAATGCGTGCTAATGACATGACGGGTACTTTACGGGTACGGGTATACCCGCGGGTACGGGTCGGGTCGGGTAGTAATTTTGATTACGGGTCGGGTATGGGTACGGGTAACGGTTCTATGTTACGGGTACGGGTCGGGTAGCAAAAATGCTCTACCCGCAGACCTCTAGTCTCAATACTTAATGATTGCCTTATGTCATCGTTTCTTATTTGCTGTAAATCATGAGAGGTCTACTCGCTATCTCGTAAAACATAATTATGTCAAAAGAATGCTTTATACTTTGATTTTTTAAATCTATTTGATGAACTGTATGTACGCCAAAATGCTGTTATCACTTATAAGTTGGTTTTTCAATAAAGGATATACTTACTTACTTGCTTGCTTCTAAAGTAGCCTACATACACTAAAATTGGAATGATACAGTGTAGGCCCAAGAAGATGAAGCAGCTCCGCCTATCGTATTGTATTGTATTTTGTCGCTTTACTGAGAAGTTTCTCTTGTTTTTGCGTCTCTGTATACAGGATGTCTGTAGGATTCAGAAGGCCGTTGACATCCGGGGAACGTACAAGTACGAGGTCCGGTCGTGTGCACAGATCTCCGAATGTCCCCTCGGTCTCAACGTCACCTATACGTACACGGATGACCTTCAGACGACGTTCACGGACTTCTGTAAACCGTTTCCTGACTACTGTCCAGTTGCTACTTGTAAGCAGTTCTGATGACTTTAATGGCTTTCGGGTCGTATGTGATTCAGTGTAGCTTATATCGTTTCATGATAATGACGAAGATAACAGCAAATAATAATAATAATAATAATCATCATCATCACTATCATCATCATCAAACCAAAATGGCTGTTTTCACGTAACTGTTCTTCTAAACCGTCATTCATCATCGTCGTCATCGTCGTCCTCGTCGTCGTCTTAATCATCATCATCATCATCATCATCATTATTATATATTTTTACTATTACTATTATTATTATCAGTATTATTATTATTATTATTATTATTATTATTATTATTATTATTATTATTATTATTATTATTATTATTATTATTATTTTTTTTTTATTGCCTGAGGTAGAATTATTATCCTCATTATCAAGCTTGCATAAAAGTGCTTCGAAATGCAACAGCATTATTATTATTATTATTATTATTATTATTATTATTATTACTACTACTACTACTACTACTACTACTACTACTACTACTACTACTACTACTACTACTACTACTACTACTACTACTACTACTACTACTACTACTACTACTACTACTACTACTACTACTACTACTACTACTACTACTACTACTATTATTTCTATTATTATTATTATTATTATTATTATTATTATTATTATTATTATTATTATTATTATTATTATTATTATTATTATTATTATTATTATTATTATTACCCGTTGCTGTTGTTGTAGTTGTTGTTATTGTGGTTATTGTGTTAAGATACAAGAGTTAAGATAAAACTACGATGATAATATATTGCAGTAGAGTACCGTACATAATTGAACATATACTTACAGCTTGCAACAGCGCCATCTGTCTAAACGGAGGCACCTGTGTCAATCTGCCTTCTGGTAGCTACAAATGCGAATGTGCTTGCGGTTGGTCAGGACGAAATTGCTCAAGTAAGTTGATCCTTTCTTGGTTTCCTAATTTGCCCTTTGGCTGGAAGCCTGGAACTGATTTGTTACTGATTTCCCTGGATGATGGATTTTGAACTGACTTCAACGGTTGGGTTTACGATGCTTAACTGCGGATTTCACGGGGTTTAACTATCCCTATAGATGGGTCAACTATCGGTTTTACTATCCCTACAGATGGATTCACTATCGGTTTTTTTCTACCCCTATACATCCTTGAACTAACAATTATAGGGATACTAAATCCGACGTATTTTGTGTTGTTCAACCAGTTGTAATTTATAAGTCGGTTGGTTCAAATGACATAACATTTTCCAAATGTTGATAAGGCTACGCATTGGCAATTTCCGGCACTCTTTATCGGATTTGCTTTTACTTTGCAGCTCCTGACAAATTCGTCTACTTCGGAATGGAGACTTTCTTAGACAAAGAAGCGAATTTCGTGGACAGGGACGATGGAGTCTTTCGCGTTGTACTACCACAAGATTACATGTTGGGATGTAACAGATACAGAACCCTCTATGTGAGTCACGACTAAGCAGACTGCGATGTATTTTAAACAGAGCAGTTGGGTAAACTATTTGTGGCTCCTAACGATATCAATATTTTTGAATTGTGCTTTAATTTAAATAAATATCATCATTAATTATTAATTGATAATACTAATTATGACCTCAGCCTCCTCAGGTAGAAAAGATCCGAAGGATCTTTGGTTTAAAGGGTTTCAGTAATAATAATAATATTAAAAATGATTTCTTTTCCAGATATTAAAAATGATTTCTTTTCCAGATATTTAAAGTATTTGTTTTACATATTTTAAAAATTCTTTGTTTTCCAGATATTAAAAATTCTTTGTTTTCCACATATTAATAATTCTTTGTTTTGCAGATATTAAAAATCCTTTGTTTTCCAGATATAAAAAATTCTTTGTTTTCCAGATATTAAAAATTCTTTGTTTTCCATATTTTAAAAATTCTATGTTTTCCAGATAAGTGTGAATGGCTACGTGACGTTTGAACTAGGCCTTCTCTCGTGGCTCCCTTCCAACTTTCCCCACTCTTCCCGTTCCTCGTTCTTCCAGCTGCTTCCAATGATCGCTCCCTTCTGGGCGGACATTGACCTTCGCCAGACGCCTGGAAAGGTTCTCTACCACGTCTACAGTCGGGAACTTCACAATCCGGCTTACGAGTACATCATGCCTCGAGACAAGCTGGTCTTCGACATGGTGACCGACCAGATCTGGACGAACGTCGGGGACTATGGCTTCCTGCCCACAATGGTCGTCGTTGTTACCTGGCAAAACGTCTCACCGTATCCGGGATATCAAAACAAAAACGAGGTATAGGCGGTCGCCTTCTTGAATCTTCAAATCAAATCAAAATCAAATCAAATCGTTCTATTCGGTAACCAACCAAGAACAGTAGCACTCAAAGAAATAAAAAGTACAGTCTCGCTAAGTAGGGCCCTTCACTGCAGTTGTGAGAGAATATGGAAATGTAGATGTAATAATAAATAATAATAATATCTTTTCTTTAATTGAGCGCCTGACAAACGCACTGCGCTGTACATTTACATGTTATGCAATTGAAACAATCTTAACTAGTTAACTACTAACAGAACAGACAGCCTGTAATACACGGCGCTAATAGCAGCCTACAAAGCAAATCCGCCATACGGGTCTCGAACTCGGTACCTCTCGCTCTCTTCGCCAGATGTTATCCAACGCGCCACGGGACCCCCCAAATGTGATAGATGTAATTTTTATATAGCGACCGCATGACTATGACCCTGCTCAATTTTAAATGATTTCATCGAATGAGATCCTTCACCACCGCTGCCCGTTGGAATGGACGCCACGCCAATTGTGGCCCCCGTGTACGGACCGTGCGAAAGCGACCGTATGGCCCCGACCCTGCTCAATTAATTGTCAATGATTTGATGAGTGAGATCCTTCACCACCGCGGCCCGTTTGAATAGGTGCCACGCCATTTCAGGTCCCTGTGTACGGACCATATGCTAGAGCGACCGTATGGCTCCTACGCTGCTCTATTATTATTATCAATGCCTTGATCGGGTGAGATCCTTCACCACCGCTGCCAGTTTGATTGGGTGTCACGCCATTTCAGGTCCCCGTGATAGCCCGAGATTTAAATCTCTGAAATAAGGCACAGTCGGAATGTATTGTTATCGAGTCTACATGATAGTGTATTACGCAGTGCATATTTTAACTGTTTAACTACTGGGACATTTGTCCCAGTAGTTTTAGGATTTCTCCCAGTAGTTTTAGGGTATGTCCCAGTAGTTTTAGGGTATGTCCCAGTAGTTTCGGTGATTTGTCGTAGGTAATACTCTAATTTCATGTTAGTTTCCAATAACATTGGAATTATAGTAGGAGAGTTTGTCCCACCAGTCAGTGTAGCCGCCCCGTGGGCGTAGCACAGGGGGCGGCGCAAAATCAGGGTCTACTGACTAAAGAAATCAGGCACGAATAGTTACTAAACTATCATATAACTATCATACATACGAGGAAAAGCAAAAAAAAAAGGTCATGAGAAATTTTGGGGAAGTGATGAAGAAATTTTCCAGACTCTTAGAAGAAAATTTTCCGGACTCTTGAAGATAATATTCTGGGCTCTTGTCTCCCGGGCGCACGAACCCCTACTTATCCCGGCCGCACGAACCCCTACTTAGGCCACTGGTCCCAGTAGTCGAAATCCGTTAAAATATGCACTGGTATTACGTGTATTATTCTTGTCCTTCAGACGGCCTGTTTCCAGCTGGTTCTGGCCAGTGACTATCGATTCTACAAGAGCTATGTCCTCTTCAACTACCACAGCCTCAGATGGAAGATCTACCGACCCAACTCACAGGGATGGCAGTCGATACGAGGACGTTCCTACGGTCTCTTCACCTCCGGCACACCCTTGGCTTACCAACTGCCTAACCTCGTCGGAAACAGAGGTGGGTAACATCCTCTGGTCTGAAATGCTATTCCATCACTCAGTCTGAGTGCAGTGCCGTGTTTAGTTAAGTTTGTAGGTAAGGTCGTAGTAAACCATAACCATAAATTTTATTGTTTTCCAACAGAAACAAAGAATACAAGCATCATAAGCATTATACAGTATAATAGTTGGGAAACAACGGGGATAGAGAACCCTAAAGGCAGTGGAGGCGCCATGATTTGAGGTTTGGGGGGGGCTAAAGCTCCAAGCACTTCCCTTTTGTCCCCTCCTCCCTGTGATGTGCAGTGATTTCCCAATTGGGGGGGGCTGAGCCGCAGTTCGAGGGGCTAAGCCCCCCATATCCCCTCTGGCGCCGCCACTGCCTAAATGGTCCCGACTAGTACGGGCACCCTTATATCATTGCTGTCCTCGAAGTTAAGTTTTATACATGATAATGCAATGCTCTTAGTCAAT